>RJWH01002567.1:0-221129 GCA_004363575.1 Solenodon paradoxus | reverse complement strand
GGGAGAGGGAGACGGAGACGGAGACAGGAACACCCTGACTGGGTCAATCACCTCCAAAGGAGCACAGGCGATGACCCTGGGTTCAAGTCCTGGGTCTGTGGGGAAACAACCAGTGTGAACAACTAAGCACATAAAAATAAAATAAACACGCGTCTTCCTCCTCTCTCTTCCTGCCTGCTTGCCTTCTTTGCCAGCACCGGAAGGAAGGAAGGAAGGAAGGAAGGAGGTAGGGAAGGCAGGAAGGAAGGAAGGATAGCGCTAGAGGAATGAGCCAGGAGAGGTTGGGAGAGGAACCAGAGGGGCTTACAGAACTCCCCCTTGACCTGGTCCCCAGGGTCCCAGAGAGATTTGAGTCCAGAAGAGAGAAAATTCCAGCTTGGTGTAAAGGCCACAGGATGGCCAGGCAACGCCCTCAGATTGGGCCTTCAGCGGTCCTCCTGGAAGGTCACCATGTCCCCGTCCCTGGAGAGGAAGGCAGGCCCAGGCACGGAGCAGGCAGCGTGTGCATGTGTCGAGCGGTAGGTGCTTGTATACTTGGGAGAAGTGGCACAGTGACCACAGTGACACAGCCGGGGTGCTTCACATTGAGCTGCTCGGCCAGTCAGAGTGGACGGCCAACCTGCAGTGTCCGTTGAGCCCTGGTCCCCACTCCAGCTGCCCTCGCTCCACAGGCAGAGGGAACTCTTCATGCTTGTCCTTTAGAGCGGGGTTCAGAACTCATATGTCTGAGGGAAGTGGCCCAGCAATGGACTGAGGAGAATTAGTGAGCCTGAGTCTGATGGGAGGGATTGATTCGGCTTCAGGAGGTGGCCTGGAGACACTCGGAGTTATAATTCAGGAAAAGGTTCAGGCCAGGAGTATAGATTTGGAAGTCATTAGCAACTGGATGGATTTAATGCCAGGACACCAGAAGAGATTATCAAGGGAATGAGTGTAGGTCAGAGATGAAACAAGGTCTGAGGCTTGAACCTTGGGGATGAGAAGGGGCCAGAGAGGGAGCTGCAGAGAGGCTTCCTGCTGGAAGACAGGAGAGGTGGTGATGATCTGAGCAGGGAGGTGAACTCTCATGTACTATGCAGAGGTGAGGAGGTGAGGCCTTGAAATTCAACAGCATGGCGAGTCCTTGACAAAGGAAGTTTTCCTATATTGGTGGGAGTGAAGGCCTGATGGGAGTGGATGGGAGGAAAGGACTTGGCAGTGGCAGAAGAGCCAGTTCCATCACAAGGAGGAGCAGAGAAATAGTGAGAACTTGAAAGGGATACAAGGCCAAGAGGAGGTTTTACTTGGAAATGGAAAAATTATAGTATCTTTGTATGCTGATGGGAATAACCCTGGCATGTTGATGATACGGGTGGGAAAGAGGATGCATGTTAGAGTGAGGTTTTTGAGTAGACAGGTGGGGATGGCATCTGGCACACACAAAAGGGGACCATGCTTGACAGGATCAGAGATGGTTCACCCAGATTAGTGAAATGGAAGGCAGAGCTGGCGAGCACAGATGCAGGTGGGTGGGGGAAGGAGCGGTGGGGCCCGTGGAACTTCTCTTCTGAGGGCTTCTATTTCCTAGCGAATGAGGAAGAGGTTGTCAGCTGAGAGTGAGGTGGAGGAGGAGGTGTGAAGCATTTGCTGGGAGAGCGGGTGTGAGGAGACTTGGGGATGGATTCTGATTGCTGGGCAACTTTCAGGTCTCACTTAGGGAGGGTTGTGGTCCTTGATTTAAAGCCAGACTGGTCAGCCCCGTCTGTGGGATGTTCTTCAGTTCTAGTCAATTTGTGGGTGCAGATGTGTAGCAGGTAGAGGGTCGCGTGTCACCAGGGGTGTGGTCCTGCCAGGTGACTGCACCGAAGTGAGGAGCATGGGAGAGTGTAATATTGGATCATGGACCCTAGCTAGGCAAGTAGGAAATCAGGGGGTGAGGACGACCAGTATTTGCTCAGGTCAGTTGGGTCTCGAAGAATTGTACTGGTAGGAGTGAGCTGGAGAGAGAGGCAGTGTTTATCGAGAGTGGGATGCATGAAATTGAGATGATGAAGGGATTGCATCAACAGATAACAACTAGTTTGAAGTCTGGCTATGGGAGTGTGAGGCTGACCAAGCTCATGAAAGCAGCCGTCACGTGAGAGGCTACAGGGAAAGCAGTGTTCTCATCAGAAAGGCAGAGTTTCATCGGAGCAAGAATGGAAAGAGGACATCCTGAAGTGAGGCTGAGGATCCCGGGAAGTTTATTAATGCCACATCACGAGTGTCAGAGTCCGGTGAAAGGATGTCTGGACATGGGGTAGGTGGGGTGATAAAGACACAAAAAGGAAACACAGAGCCATACAGGGCTTCAAGTCCTGGGGTGGAGGCTGAGAATTCCGGGCCCCTTGTGGAGAGTGATCTGAACATGGATAAATAGAGGGCCTGTTGTGAGTGGTCCTGAAGGGCCTAAGACAGAAGATGGTGGTAAGGAGGGGATTGTTGAGAGGAGAGAGTATGCTCAGGAGCCCTCTTCACTCCTGCGGATGTGGCCTGGAGGCCTGCGCAGGGGCAGCCTTTCCCAAGCAGGTGGAGCCTGGGCTCCTTCTTTACCCCCAGGTGAGAATATTAATCAAAGCACTCTTCGCAGAACTGATACTAAAACTACAGATGTATCAACAAAAGAGAAATTGCCCAGAAATAGACTCATGGGTGGTATAATAAATCTGTATAAAATAAATGTGGTTCACAAACAGTAGAGATGAGAAGTATAAGTTGTTTTGGGGTTTCTTTTCAGGAGCAATTGGTTAACTATTTTGAGACAAAATAGATCCAGATCTTTCCTTTTCGTCTTATACAAAATGAATTCAGGTGAGTTAAAAAGCTAATGTTAAAAAGTGTGTATTAGTGTAAAGACAGAAATAGGCTCACCTGTATATGATCAATCGACTTTCAGCAAATAGCACTAAGGCAGTTCAACACAGAGTGTTTCCAATAAACAGTGTGGAGCTATTGGATGGCCGTATGCAAGATCATGAACCTTGACTCCGAGTCACACCACATACCACATACAAAACTTAACTCAATATGGATTATGGGTCTTTAGGTATACATACAAAATTTTTATATAAAAATTATATACCACCTAATTTTTTTAATGAGCAAAAGACTTATAGACACTTCGCCAGAGCAGATATTCAGATAGCAAATAAACACATGAGAAAATGGTCAACCTAATTTGTCTTTAGGGAAATATAAATGAAAGGTACACACCTTTCAGAAGGACTAGAACTGAAAAAGACTGACCAATCAAGCATCAGCAGGGGTGGGATCACTGGTCACTCTGGGACTGATGGATCACAGTGGTGCAAGGGGAGGTGCTGGGGGATTACGGGTCCATGGTATTAACAGGGCAGTTAAAACTTTCTTCAGCTGACAGACTTTTTTGTTGCCAGTTGGGATTTACCGTAGATGCAGAGATGTGTCACCAAAATCCCTCTTCAACGAAGAATTTGCTGTACAGTGGTCAACAGAAACCTCCAACTGATTCTTCGGGGTTTGCCTGAGTCTCAGAGAACTGCCTTATGCTTCCCAGAGCAACCTGTGCCCAGTGAGAGAGCAAAGAAGAGCACACAGGCTGGGCCATGTTCGTCCAATATGAGACAATTCAGGTGCACAGTCTTGCCAAGTTGGCTGAGCCTTGATGGAACCCACATCACAGTTTGACTTCTGCCCAGTCCTCTTCCTGTTATAGATGTCCATGCCTAATAAATACTTTGTGCCCCAAACTCCATCTTAGCCTATTTCCTGGGAACCTGATCTGTAACAGGGTAATTACAGAGAAAGCTTCTATGATCATTCTTGTATGTTTCCTGACACATATAAGCACTCTGTTTTGTAGCTTACCTAGAAATGGAATGACTGGGTCAAAGAGTATGTCATTTTCAGCTTCCTTGGATAGTGCTGAACTCTGAACTGTTTTTCAAAGTGGTTGCACAAGTTTGAATAAATTTACACGGATCAATGTTTTTGTTAATACTCAGTATTGTGACTTTTAAATTTTAATATATTTAGTTAAGGGTGTGGTGATATTTCATTGTGATTTTAATTTGCATCATCAAAGAAGTTGAGAACCTTTTCATGTTATTGGCTTTTGATTTCTTCTGTTTAGAAGTGTCTATCTTTTACCCATTTTTCTTTTCACCAGATTATTTTATCTATTATTTATTTTAAAACACTTTATTAAGGTATGATTGACATGTAAAAACCTATATCTGCTTAATGAGTACAACCTGATGAGTCTGGATTCTTCATTTTACTATTGGGTTCATTGATAATTCATTAGTTCTGTATATATTTTGGGTAAAAGCCCTTTGTTAGTTTTATCTCTTTTGATTATCTTCTAATACTCTGTAGCTTGCTTTTTCACTCTCTTAATGCTGTCTTGTGATGAATAAAATTCATTTCATTCTTCTTTCCTTTTTTGTATGGATTTTTGTGCTTAATGTAGAAAATGTTTCTTACCCAAGATTATGAAGATATTCTTCTATATTATTATTTTATAACTTTATAATGTTGTCCTTTAATATTTAGATCCATATGATCCTGGGATTGCTTTGGATATATGGTATGAGGTAGGGCTTCAATTTCCTTCTTCCCATATGGAAATCCAGTTGTTCTAGCAAAGTTTATTGAGAGTCTATCTTCTTGCCGCTACTACACAGTGTCTTCTTTGTCACAAATCAAGTACTTGATTTGTGTACTCCTGGTGGAGTAGCAGTTGGGTCTGCTGCCTCTGGCTGAATCACGTCCACATATATCCCAAGAATCTGGGTTTACATCCTAGGGCCAGATAATAACTAAGATGAGCAACAAAAATAAAAATTAGTAAAATGCTTCTTCTTCCTCTCTCTTCCTGCCTGCCTAATTACCTTCATTCCTTTCTGTACCTTTCCTTTAAAATAAATAAATAAATATAAAAACAAATCAAGTGTTTATATGTGTGTAGGTCTGTTTTAATAACCCCATCTCTATTTCATTAAACTGTCTCTCTTCAAATCAAGGCCACGCCTTCTTAATCACTGTAGCATTATAGTAACTGCTACAGTAATATCCTCTAACCTCATTCTTCCTCTAAAGTGACTTAACATTCTTGGCCTTTCATATTTCCATATGAATTTAAGAATCATCTTGTCAGAGTCCACCAAAAATCCTGATGAGTTTGTATTAGAAATAAAAATAGAATCTATAGATTACTTGGGAAGCACTGACAATCTTTATAATATTGAGTCTTCTATTCTTAAAATCTTTAATTTCTGTCAATAATGCTTTTAACTTTTCCACGCTGGAGACTTACTCAACTTTTATTAGAGTTATTCCTAGGATTTTGGTATTTTTAAGTGATATTACAAATGCTATGATTTTAAAATACAATTTTCACTTTGTCGATGTTAAATATATTTATTCTTGTATACTGATTTTATTTTAAAGAAAAGTTCAGATAGGACTGAAGGTAAGTAGGCAAGCATGCAGGAAGAGAGAGGAGGAAGAAGCATTTTAATTTTTATTTTTATTTGGGTTTAGTTGCTTGCACTGGTTGTTTCCACAACCCACACCCCCTGACCTGGGACTCGAACTCAGGGGTACATTGGAGTAGAATGACCTAACCATAGCTGTACCAGGGTGCACCTGATTTTTTTTTTTTTTTAAGGAAAGGTGCAGGCAGGAATGAAGATGAGTAGGTAGGCAGACGGAAAGAGCGAGGAGGAAGAAATATTTTATTCATTTTTATTTCAGTTGTTCATCAGGTTGGATATATGTGGATTGTGCTCCGCCGGAGGCGGTAGACCTAACCACTAGTCCACCAGGGCGTTCCCGTATATTGATTTGTTTTAAGTTTAGGAAATGTGCCAAAATCACTTAATAATTCTTATTACTGTAGATTACTTTTAAGTTGCCTCTGTATACTATAATCTCTATAAATAATAGTTTTATTTATTTCCAGTCCTTATTCTTTTTCTTTCTTCACTCTGTTGACCAGGACCTCAAGTTCAATGTTGAATAAAAGTGGTATAAACTAATGTCTCTGTTTTGTTCTAGTTTTCAAGAGGAGAACTTGATATTTCACTACTTAAGTATGATGCTTTTATTAGTTAAAATTTAAAAGACACCCTTTATACCCATGATCAGGGCCAGGGGGACAAAATCAATCAATCAATCAAAGAAACAAAGGGCACTCTTTATTAAATTAAGATAGCTTTTTTTTCTAATTCTACTTTGCCAAAAATTTTTCAAAAGTATTCATCCATTTGTTCAATGGATGTTGAATTTTATAAAACGCTTTTTCATTGAGGTAACCATAATTTTTCTCCTTTAATTTGTTAATCTACTAAATAACCCGAAACGGTTTTTGAATGCTGAATAAACCTTACATTCCTAGGATTAAATACAACTTGGCCTTATGCTTATGCACTATCCTTTACATAATTACAAATGTAACTTTTTCATTGAGGTGAAATTCACAGGGTATGAAAACAAGCATTTAAAAATAAACACTTCAGTGGCAGTCAGTACATGCTGGGTGCTGTGCAGCCCCCGCCTCACAGTTTCCAAACATGATTACCGCGAAAAGAAGCCCTGTACTTGCTGAGTGTTCCACTTTCTCCACTCCACACTGTCCTGCTCCCAAGCAGACATACTCTCCAGCCTGGAAACCACCAGTTTGCATTCTTCTGCCTCTTAAGGATTTACCTCTTACAGATATTTTATCTAAAAGGAATCGTAGACTATATGGCCTTTTATGTTTGGCTTTTGCTTTGAGTACAATGTGCTTCAGGCTCATCCATATTGCTGAACGCTGCAAAGCACTTCATTTCCTTTATTATGACTGGATAATATTCCACTGCAACTACAAATGTACTTTTAACATTTGAAAAAAGCACAGCATGATACCAAATTCCATACTAGTGTGATGTCAAATTTTTATCTTA
This sequence comes from Solenodon paradoxus, assembly GCA_004363575.1. Classification (NCBI taxonomy): domain Eukaryota; kingdom Metazoa; phylum Chordata; class Mammalia; order Eulipotyphla; family Solenodontidae; genus Solenodon; species Solenodon paradoxus. The sequence continues at coordinate 214,182 of RJWH01002567.1, read as the reverse complement.
ACATGGACATAAAATAAGCATAGGAAAACAGGAAAGAAACTCTCCTAAACAATAGCTGTGGTTACCTCTACATAGTGGGATTATGAATAATTTTAACGTTAGTTGTACTTTTATTTTATTTTTATAATATGAAAAATAAGTTACTTAAAGACGTAAAAAGGAGGAAACACATCCCAACTCATTCTATGAGACTGGTTTTACCCTGGTACCAGACTTAGACAAAGACAGCTCAAGAAAGCTACATACCTATATATCATATGATTATAGATAGAAACATCCTCAGCAAAATTCAGAAAACTAAATTCAGCAACATGTAAAAAGGTATATACACCATGACCAACTGTGATTTATTCCAGGTACACAAGGTTGGTTTATCATCTGAAAATCAAGGAATGTGATTTACAGTATAGATAGAACAAAGGCTAAAAACCACAATATCATCTAAGTAGCATTTGACTAAATTCAATACCTCTTCATGGTAAAAACATTCATCAAACTAGGACTAGAAAAAGAACTTCCTCAGCCTGATAAAGGACATCCACAAAGAGCCCTAACATCTTATTTATTGATAAGAGACTGAGTGCTTTTTCTCTAAGATCAGGAAGAAGATAAGAATGTCAGTCTGCATCACTTACAGTCAACACCATAATGTTTCGCATCCAGAACAGAAAGGAAATAGTGAAATTCTATTATGGATAACATGATCTTGAGTGTAGAAAATCCTAATGATTCCACTAAACAACCATGAGAGCTAATAAACAAGTTCAGCAAGGTTGCAGGATACAATGTCAATATACAAAAAATCAATTATATTTCTATACACTAGCCATATAATCCAAATAGATGAATTAAGAAAGCCATTCATAAAGAATAATACTTAGAAACACATTTAACTATGGAAGCACAAGACTTAAACATTTTAAAGCTACACAGTATTTTTGAAAGAAATTAAAGAGCTAAGTAAATGGAAAGACATCCATGCTCACAGATCGGCAGACTTGATATTGTTGAGATGGTGGTCTACAGATTCTGCAATCCCTATCAAATTCCAACAGGCTTCTTTGCGAAACTGACACATCGATAGTAAAATTTATGTGGAAATATAATGGACCCAGAACAACCAACACAATCTGGGGGCAAAAAGTTGGAGGACTAACACATACCATTTTCAAAGCTTCTAAAAAGCTACAGTAATCGAGATTGTGTGGAGCGCATCCTGGTGGAGTAGCGGTTAGGTCAATCGCCTCCAGTGGAGCTCAGCCCACATACTCCTGGGTTCAAGTCCTGGATGCAGGTGGAAACAATCAGCGGGAACAACTAAATAAAAATAAAATGCTGCTTCCTCCTCTGTCTTCCTGCCTATCTGCTTGACTCACTCCTGCCTGCATTTAAGAAAAAAAGATTGTGTGATACTTGCAAAAGAATTAGACATATAGAATAGCAATAGAATAAAACTAAAAATTCAGAAATAAACTCACATTCAAGGCCAACTGATTTTCGACAAGGGTATCAAGAGAATTCAGTCTCAGAAAGAGCTGTCTTCACCACATGGTGCTGGGACAATCAAAACTCACATGCAGAAGAATGAAGCTGGAACTCTACTTCATGCCCAATGCAAAACTTTAACTTAAAATGAATCAAAGATCTAAATGTAAGAGGTAAAACTCTTAAAACCTTAAAATGCAAACACAGGTGTAGATATTTGTTACTTGGCTTAGGTGATAATTTCCTAGCTATGAAATCAACAGCACCATCAAACAGAAGAAATAGGTAATTTGGACTTCATTAAAATTTAAAACTTTGTGTCGCAGAGAGTACTATTCAGGAAGTATAAAAACAACGGGGAGGATGGTAGAGGATTTTTACAAATCATATATCTGACAACGTTCTTGTATCTAGAATAAATGAAGAACTCTGATAACTCAGTAATCACAAGATAAATATCCAATTTTAAGATGGCAAAAGATCTGAATATATATTTCTCCAAAGAGTATCTACAATAGCCAAGAAGCTCTTGAAAAAATATTCAACATCCTTCTCTCTCAGGGAAAAGCAAATCAAGTCATAACCAGATACTACTTCACAGCACAAGAATGGCTATAATCAAAAAGACATAATAACAAATATTGGCAAGGATATGGAGAAACTGAAACCCTCATACATTGCTAGCAGGAATGTAAAACAGTGCAGCTTTCTTGGCAAACAATCTGATAGTTGCTCAAAAGATTAAACACAGAGTTACTGAGTAATTCTACTTCTAGGGATACCCCCAAGGGAAATAAAAACATGCCCATAGAAAAATTTAAACGTGAATGTTTACAGCAGCATTGTTCTTTTTTTTTTTTTTTTTTAAAGGAAAGATGCAGACAGACATGAAAGCAAGTAGAAGAAGAGAGAGAAGGAGAAGCATTTTACTTATTTTTATTTAGTTGTTTATTTCTGTCAGTTTTGCTGGTCCCAGGAACTGGGATATATGTGGCTTGTGCCCAATCCCAACTCTACCAGGTTGTGCCATTTCTTTTTTTTTTTTTTTTTAAGAAAATGTCCAGGCAGGACTGAAGGTGAGTAGGCAGTCAGGCAGGAAGAGAAAGAGAAAGGTAGAAGAAGCATTTTAATTTGTTTTTATTTATCTGTTCGTCTTGGTTGTTCCCCCCAGCCTAGGGACACAAACCTGGGTTCTTGGGATGTATATGGACTGTGCTCAACCAGAGGTGGTGGAATTAATCTCTACCCCATTGTTCTTAATATTTGAAAAGTAAAAACAAACCAAATATCTATGGACTAAACAATGGATAAACCAATTGAAGTATATTCATGCATGGAATATTACACAGTCATAAAAAGGAAATTTTAATGCATGTTACAACATGAATGAAAGAATAAGTGAAATCATCTGGTAACAAAATAACACAGGCTAGCATGCCCTGGTGGCTCTGTCTTTAAGGCTATGGCTGTGGCATAATCCACATAAAGCCCAAGGACCTGAATTTATGACCTGGGGCAGGGGGAATAACTAAAATGAACAAGTGAAAAAATAAAAAATGCTCCTTCCTCTCCTCTCCTTCTTCCTTCCTGCCTGTCAATTTGCCTTCATTCCTGCCTGCTTCCTTCTTCCTCCTCCTCCTCATCATAATAAAGGCCACATGTTGTGTAATTTCATTTAAATGCAATATCCAGAATAGGCATACCCACAAGGACAGAGAGTGCATTAGTGGTTTTCTAGGTCTGGAGGTGGGGCATGGAAGAGGGGGAAAGTGGAATGACTCTTCATGGGTATGGTTTTTGGAGGAGAGTGATTAAGTGTTCTAAAATTGTTCACTGGGATCATTGCACAAGTCTGTGAATATACTAAAAACGATTGAATTGTATTCTTTAAATTGGTGAATTGTATGATTTGTGAATTAGAGCTCAATGGATCTAACAGCTGGGAGGACTCTGGCGACCCTCGGCCCAAGCCTTTCCAGTGCCATGTTGGGGTGTTGGAAAGTAGCAGCTAGGGAGTGAGGTGAGCAAGGAAAGAGGACAATAATTGGAAAAGATGAGGAGGCCAGCTACCCATGAAGGTAGGACCGAGGCTTGATGGAAGGGAGGGATGGGGTGGGGGTGCCGTATATTCCGCAGGTCCCCTGAAGACACATTACCTGGCTTAGCCTGAGAGCCAGCACCTATAAGAAGTTGGGGGAGCTGACTCTGGGCCTCTCCGGCCTTCTCTCATCATGCTGGCCAGACCGGCCAGGCCAGTCCTCTCTTCTGTACCATTAAAAACACAGCTACCTGAAAGGGCTTACCACACCCTGCCTCCTCTTGGAGCCCTTCCCTGGAGGTGCTGGCTCACACTGACCTCTCCCTTCTCAAACTGCTTTCACACTGCCTGCATGATGTCATCACCATATCTTAGTTTTGGCAAGCAGCTTGCAAGCATGGGGAGGATGTAGACACACACCTGTCAGGACAAGGGGGCCCAGGTATGGTTCCCTTCTATGTATCCCCAACTTGAACTCCCACCTGCTTAAGCAGTGACTTTGCAGCCCCCAGAGATTTATGGGAGGCCCCAAAAATGCTGCAAGTGGGCTCTGGAAAGATGCAGAAGTTGCCGGGCAGGGTCTGCGGGCTCTTTCCTCTGCTGCTCTTCTGGTCACACTGACTCCCAGCAAAGATGCAGGTCCTGATGGTTTTGGTCACACTTTGTCAGAAGGGTCCTGGGACAGCACAGCTTGAATGCCACTGCTTTACAAAGTTGATGGTAAGAAAGTCCATTTTATGAGGATCAGTCTTGGTCCTGTGCTTTCTGTGGAGTCAGCTCAGGTATGGCCTAACATAGGAACCATACTGAACGCAGCCTCAAGTCGACAATCTACAATCTCTAATCAATATGTTCTCGGCAGAGGTTATGGGACTCCCTAAGCATCACCAGGTATTGTAGATTCACCAGTGCTAAACTGGGGGCTGATCTGGGAGGACTGCCAGGAATTTGGAACTCAGAAAGTGAATTCTGTCAAACTCATCCATTTAACTGCTCTTGTGACCATTGTCTTTTGTCTGGGTTTCTGGAGCTGGTTGGTCATTGAGTCTGGGTTTCCAGGAAAGCCATGGATTCCTTGAATATTTCTCTGTGTCCACCCATCCTTGGATCCCAATGTTTTCAGAAGAGCATAGCCCTGTGAGGCTGGGGTTACAGTGGGAAGAGACCTCTATACCCTTCCCCTTCTTGGAAAACAAAGATGCTCATTAATTAACATATAGGTTAAGGCTCTGATTAAGCCGTAATTGGTGTGTAGTTTTTGTTTTTTAAAGGAAAGGTGCAGACAGGAATGAAGGTGAGCAGGCAGGCAGGAAGAAGGAGGAGGAAGAAGCATTTTTATTTAGCTGTTCATCTTGGTTGTTCCTCACCCAGCCCTCCAGGGACTCGAACCCAGGTCCCTAGGATGTGTGTGGGCTGTGCCAGATGGAGGTGGGAAACCCAGTCACTACTCCACCGGGGCATGCCTGTTAAGGTTTTTAAACATGGTTTTCTAACCATTTGTCCATGGACCCCTTGTCTGTGCCCTCCCCCACCATGACCAGTAGTACATCAGCCCTACAATAAAGTCTAGGACCTGCAATTGCCTGCAAGTCTCTCATCCTCTACGGGAGACTCCTCTCCATGTAATACATGGTTTCCTCCAGGGCATAGGCCCTGACAGTGTCCACCTGCTGGAGCAGTAGTATCTCTCACCCAACTGTTCCCTTAAACAACCAAAGAGCCTCTGTCCCCTTCATACCCAAAGTGAAGTATAGCCTCCAACGTTGAGCATTCTTGACCATCTCTGGATGCCTGTTCTCCCCCACCCTCCTTCCCAAGGCATTCCTTGCTGCTTGTGAGATCATGGGCATGAGATACCACACCTGGCAAGAAGCCAAGGAGGCAAGACTGGATCCTGCGGGTTCTCGAAATGTGAGCCCCTCTCTCAGCTCCCTACTGCACAGGGACTCCCACCTCAAGCCAACTGAAGGTGGAGATAGAGATGCCCGTAGGGATGACATCCCCGAACCAGCTTCTCTGGTGGGCAGGGTTTGGCATTTGGTGAAGGGTCAAAGGCATCTCTTAGAGAGAAGACCCCGCCCCCCACTACCTAGCCACTCCAGTCGGGGGCACATTCCCCACGAGGGAACTGGCCACTTCTCAAAACTCAGACGCATCCTGGCTGGAGCTGGCTGTGGGCTGGGCACCTCCGGGGCAGCCTGGTAGGGCGGGGTGTCCTGGAGAGCTGCGGATGGGCCTCACACCCGGGCTGGGCCAGGACACCCAGTCCTTGGCCGAGACCCAAAGCGGCTCTGTTTACAGAATCTGTCAACTCTGTTCCCCTCCCCCACCTACCACTTCCCCCAGAGTCCTGGGGGTTGGGACAGGGGCGGACCGAGGGAGCCTAGACGGCCGGCCGCTAGATCCCGGGTGGCCCTTCCGTGCCCCTCCCCTTTTAGGATTCTAGGAGCAATCCGCCCCTGTCCTCCAGGTTTCTGGTTTCCCCTTCGCAGCTGATGTAAAAGGAATGCGCATTTTAAAAAGAAAAATCGGCAGAAGACAACGCTAACTCCCAAGGAAAGCTGAACTGGTGGTGGAAAGATAAGCGCCGTGGAGGCGCAGACTTTCCTGGGCAAGTGTCTACTGGATGCTGCCAGGAGGCTCTCACTTTCCTTCGGACCCTAAAGTCATGGACCCTGGGGAGTCTTTGCAGAATAGTCGGAGGGACTTGGCGCAAATTTTGATATTGCCCCGCGAGCAGGCCGGGGGCTTTAGAGCGCAGCGACATCTTGAGATAAGGCCAACTGCCAGGCGGGCGGCAGTGACTCAGCGGCCGCGGGCCGCTCCACCAGAACCCCGGGGACTCTCGGGGAGGGCGGGGCCAGGCCTGGACGCCCCGCCCCCTGACTCCGGGAAGGCCGGCCCCCACACCCCCAGCTTCCCTGAGGCACCAGGATTTCCCACGGGTTTCCCCCATAGGCTGCTAATTTTAACAGACTGGTACTTTCAGCTAGCTCTGTGCTAGGCACTTTGCGAGCATCCTGTCATTTGTTATTGCCCACGGGCTCCGAAAAAGTCACCACTAATACCTCCATTCGCAGATGTGGAAACTCAGGGTCAGAGAGGCCCAAGGACTAGCTCAAGCCACACAGCCACTGAGTTGCGGAAACTTCCAAAGCCCCCCAGACCGCTTTTGACCCTTCCCGGCTCTCATACCCCGCCTCCCAGGTGCTAGCAGGTCTCCTGGTAGCGCCTTCCTAGGCAAAGCCTGGAACCGGGACATCCCCTGGCCTGGGGGCTAACTCTGGACAAATATGTATAATTTTTGAGGCAAATTCCGTGGTATTGATTATGTGTCTGCTAAGTTTCTAGCCTGGTTTCAAGTGATGGCAAAATTCCCCAACCCTGAGTTTCCCCTCTGAGGGAAACTCCTGCGCACAGGGTCGGGCCTCAGGGAACATCACCTACCCACCCCTAGCACGCAGCCCTGCCCTCTGGAGAGAGGCCGACTTCAGAAAGCCCTTGACTTGCTCACAGATTAGCCCTCCCAACCTGGGGCCTGGCCAAGTGAGAGGCCCCAGGCCCAGCCCACCTCACCCCACTGGCTGGTCCCTGCCCATGTGGGGTCAGGGCCAGGATGGTGCCACAGAAAGCCCTTCTCTGAGTCCCAGAGGGGTAGGGGAGCCAAGAGCCACCTGCACCCTGGGGGCTGCCCTAGGAAGTAGCTAACTTCTTATCTGGGTGGGAGAGCACCTGTGGAAGAACTGATTCCAAAAGAAGGTGGGATGAGATGACCTTTAAAAGCCCAAATTCCTCTGTTCTATGAGTCAGGCCTTGTCCAAGTGAATGGCTTGTTCTGACAGCTGCTTAAATGGAAACTTTCCCAGACTCTCCCACTTCCTTCCCCTTTGACTTTTTTCTCCTGGGCCCCATGACCTTCCTCCTGGAGACCCAGAGAACATTAGGAAGGTCATTCCAACATGCCCCTGACTCAGTTTGCCACTCTGTCTCAGTGGCCATTGTGTGGGCTCTGGGAGGCTCAGATTCCTGGGAAGGAAGGGAGGAAGGAAGGCAAGGGGGGAGGGAAGGAGGGAGGGAAAATTCTTGAGAAGAGAGACTGTCTCGGTGATTGAGTTGCTATGACCTGGATGCCTGTCTCCACTCCAAGCACTTGGCCCAGATGACCTTGAGCAATGCGGCTTCCCCTTTCAGGGCCTCTGCAAAATGAGGGAATTCTAATATCAACCACTGTTCTTGTGAGGGTGGGAGGGTGGTAGAAACAACCAGTGATCACTGTGGGTAGGGTTTTCTCAGGAACAATCCTGTGATGGTGCCCAGCTCTGCAGGCAGACATCATTCTTTGTGGTTCTGTTTGAGGAGCTAAGACGCTAGGGACAGGCAGGTTTGGGAGGGAGAAAGGAGTCTGAGCAGGGACTCTACAGGGGGTGGGTTTCCTGCAGAGGCCTGGGCTGTGGTCTGGGACAGGGGACCTATGTTCTCAAGCGACAACTACTACCTGCGTGCTGGCGTGACACCAGGTGCTTCACACACGGAGTCATGCTTAGCTCTCTCTGTAAGGCAGGTACTGTTATTATCCCCATTTTACAGAAAGTACGGTTAAGGCTGAGAGAGGTTAAGTGACTTGTCAGTGGAGGAGCCAGGATTCACAGCCAGGCAGGCTGCCTCAGGAGCTCTGTTCCTTCTCAAGTTCTGACTTGCCCGTCTGCACACTTGTCTTGGGGGCCAGTACCCAGCGGCCAGGCAGACTGTGCCCATTCTTCCAAGATCCCTGCCTTGTCCGGCCTCCTCCTCCTCTCGGTTGCTCTTCCAGTCAGAGCAGTTTTGGCCAAAGACAGCCCAGATGGTGGCTGTGCTGGACCTTATGCAGGGTTGACAGGGGCTCAGATCAAAGCCCAAAATTACAGGAGAGAGATAGGATGTGGGGGAGGATCTTGGCTGGCACTGAATCTTGCACCGCAACGGAAGAAAGGAAGAGGTGGAGGCAGGCAGCCACCCCGCCCACCCTGCACCCGGAACTAAGAAGCCACCTCAGGCACCTTGTACCAGAGAGCAGCTCTGGGGCCACAGGGTTGAGATAGATGATTGCTCAGGGAGGCTGTGTGACTGAGCACTAAGGGGCTACTGCCTTGTCCTGGGACTGTCCAAACCCAGGGGAAGACCCCAAGACGTTAACCAAACCCCTCACCCCCACCGTCCTGTCGGAGTCATCGTCGGACCCGGGCATCCCTGGTTCAACCCTACATTGCAGCCCTCTCAGCCAGCATGGAAAACCTCTGTCCAATGACACGGACCCCACAGGAAGCCCCCCTTTAGACAGAAGAGCCCCCTCCTTGCCCTCTTGCTTCCACTCCCAGTCGCCTCTTCATCTTTCCTTGGAAACAAATGGCTCCCAACTTCAAAGCATCATAATTTCCCCCAAAGAGCAATCTCCAGAATGTCAAGGGGAAATTATTGAATTATCCTGGTTGGCAGAAAAATCTAATTTATAGCAAAGCATTTCTCCTGAAGTTTTAATAGATTTTTTTTTTTTCTCCCTCCGATGGATTTTAATGTACAATTGTTTCCCAGGCTTGGAAATTTAGTTTGAAGCACTGACATTGCTTTTCAGTTCCTGATTTATTGCCAGCTCCCTGCTTTTGCGCCTGATAGCAACCCAACATCCTATTTTCCCTTAAACGTGAGAGGACTGCACTCTGGTCAGCCCGCTGGGCTAGACATCAGATGGACTGTCTTCTCAGTAAGGATGTGAGGGGGCCTGGAGGCCTTCATTGCCAGGTTCCCAGGCAAGTCCCCTACTTCAGGATTTGCCAGAATAGAATCCCAATGCAATCCGGATGGGTACCTGTCCCTGCTCTGTGCCCCAGCACATGGGGTAGGAGTTTAGCAGGAAGAGAGGAGGCAGTTGCAAATTTGCTGGCTTACCTGATAGTTCACCCTGGGAGTCTGCTGCTCATGGCAGTGGCTGAGCATGCAGATGAAGGTGGCCATGGGATTTAGGGGAGCGCTGAGAGCCTTCTTGGAGAATTCCCTGGAACAGAGGAGTATGCTGTGAATGACCTTCCCATGATGGCCTAATCTGGTTCCCATCAGTCCTACTCTTAGCCTCCTCACTGGCTCCCCAGCAGACCTAATCCCCCCACACAGCCATGCCCGCCTCAGCAAAACCCCATTTCTGCATATGGCCAGGCCAGCCACTGCTTGAAGTGGATTTTGAACACTTTGTAAGGTCTCCCCTACCCCACCCAGCCCTCTAGAGCAAGTTCAGGAAGCCAGCCAAGAGTGAGGGGCTCTGGGGAAGCTCACAGGACTGTAGGGAGGGTGATCATGAGCTGGTTTTCTTGTCTGACTCCAGGGACAATACCAGGCCTGGAACTGAGGCCCCAAGAGATCCTGCTCCTATAAGGAAGACGTCCTCACCCCTGAAGCTAAAGAAGCCACAGGATAGGTGATGTCATATGGGGAGAGAGCTCCTTGTTACGGGGCTGTTCCCCTAGAAGCCTGCCTTTCAAGGTTAACACCTAAAATCTGCTCAGGAGAGAGGGAGCTACCACCTGGTGAAGCCAGCCCGCCCCTCCAGATTACATGACTCCCCAAATTCCAGCTCTGCTGGGGCAGCAACCTGGCCCAGTTCCAGCCCCACTGGAACCTTTCACCTGACAATTTTCCCAGTGCTCATCCCTTTACCCTCCGGCAGATCCGTGACTACACATAGACATGGCTGTGAGCCAGACTCAGGAGAGCTAAGTGGCAGGTGCGGGGACAGGAAACATGAGCCGGCTGTCACCTGATCTCAGCTCCTGGCGATGGCTAGCACTGAAATACTTTTCTGAGGATGTTGGGGAGCATGCTCCAGAATGGAAGTCACTACATCATAACTGACACTTTCCAGAAGGACAAAATGGAGATCAGGGCTGAGGATGCTGCTCATGGGACCTCAAATATAAGGCAAGTCAGCCTTGAGTAGCTCTGGGGGCTTTGAGGACCCCAGACTGGTCAGCTAGAGAGCAGGTCTAAGGGAAGCTCAGCCCATGGCACCCAATCCCCACCTGCACTTTAGTAAGAGGATGTGCAGGGCAGCTACACCTGGGTAGAACTCTAGCCCCACCTCTGAAAGCCCCCCAGCATCACCGCCCATACTGACCAGTCCTGATCAGACATGGCCCACGGTCCTTTGCCTGGGTTTCTGTAACTTTGCCCTCCGGTGAGTAATTTCTTGAAGTTTGCATTTGGCATCAAGATCAGAGGTTTTGTTACCTCTGAAGGAATCATGAAGACGAATCCTTCTCAGGGGCCCTGGGGGTATCTTCTGATCTGAGAGAGGGCTCCAGAGGCAGGATGAGGGGCATGTACAGACCTGAAGCGCTTGGGGCAGGAGGCTCCTGCACCGGGTCCTGCGGCCCACGCACCCTGGCAGGGGCTCTCTGGGTCTGCATCTGACAGGCCTCAAGTTTGGCATCTTTGAGAGTGGTCATGCAGGAGGCATGCTGCCACCCAAGCCCTTGGCCCCTGGCCTAGGCCTCAGTTCTGTGCCTCTCAGCTCCCAGGAGACTCGCCAAGAACACTGTGGGATGGCCTGAGGTCAAATTGCAGCTGGATGGTCAGGATTAGACTCAAAGAACTTTCTGAATGTAAGAACTGAGATGTGTACCAGTAAAGGTGGGAGAAGGTGAGCTGATCACTCAGCCTGCAGCAACCAGGTGCCAGCCTTCTCCCTTCAACCCATCATCCCCTGGTCAGATCTTAGGAAATGGTGTCACCATCCAGCCTCCACTCAATGTTCCTGGTCAGTGAGTCCCTCAGCCCCACAGTCAATCCAGCTGCAGACTTTAGCATCTCTTTCCCCAAAACACCTCCAAAATCTGACCACAATCTCCCCCACCCTCACCAGAGCCAAACCACTACCACCTCTCTTCTGGCCACCAGCAGCAACCTCTCACAGTCCAACTGCTCCTACGCATGCCCCCTGCTGTCCATTCTCCACCCAGCAGTCAGATGAGAGTCTCAGAATGTAAGTCCAGGGGTTTTGCTCCTTCTGTAAACCCTTCAGGGGCTGTGATCCCCTTGAGGAAAGGCTTTGCCCATCCTGGCTCCTGCCCCATATCCCCGTTACTCCAACCACTGCAGTCAGTCACAGGGATCTCATTCTGTGTGTCCCTCGTTTGACTGTGACGGGCCCATCTCCCTGGACTGTAGCTGCCACTTACTCATTTTTTTAAGAGTAGACTTTCCTGACCTGCTAACTCCCTCCAAAGCTCCAAGAATCCCTACTGAACCTAAATCCATGCCCCCAACATGGTTACCTCTTACTATCATATTTCTTTAGTTAAAGTCTACTCAGGTAAACCCGGCAGTCACAGCCAAGACAACGCACATAGCACAGACATGTGAAATGACCACAGCCTGTCACCTCTGTCATCATCGGCATCACTGCCAGCTCTTACTGAGACATGCTATGTGTCTGGTGCTCTTCTAAGCATTTTCCACGGATTAAGTCATTTTGTCTTCATGGCAGCTGTATGAGGTCAGATTTTTCTTAAATTCCAAGATGCTCCAGAGAGGGTCAGTGGAGCTCGAAGTGGACACGAAGGCTTTGCAGTGGGGTAGGAGTGGAGCTGAGCCTTGAGGGATGAGGACCAAGTGCTAGATGGGAGTAAGGAATGGATTCCAGGCCAGTATGAAGAATAGTCATAATAGTAATACTACTACTACTAATATATTGAGGACTTAATTATACAACCTCCACTAGACTTAAGAGCTTTGCATTTATAATCTCACTGGATGCTCTTCCACCCTGAGTGGCGGATATCAAGAGCCCCGTGCTGCAGACCAGCACACTGAGTAGTTACTGCAGGCCACCTCCAGTTTTGCAGGGTGGGCAGATGATCACTCAGCCCTGAGGGGCTTCAGTCTTATTAGAAAAGAGCCCAGAACAAGGATAACAGGATTGCTGGAGCAAGAGGGAATGGACCGCAGAAAGTTCCTGCTCTGGTGAGGAGCAGTGAGGGCTGGAGGTCCTGTCCCAGAGGAATAGAAGGGGACCAGATGGGGCTTTGAGGACCAGATGGGGCAGGATATAGAAAGGTAGAAACAAGGGAGGTTTGTGGTGGGAGTGGGACTGGACAGTGTCTTTTTCCTGCCCCTCCTCCCCTCCAACCCTTCCACTACCTTCCAGAGTCCCGTGTAGGCTCCTGAGGAGGACCTGCATAGACTTGAGATCATTTACTCGTACCATTGTTTAATGGTGGAATATGCATAACATAAAATGTATCATTTTAACAATTTTTTCAGGGTGGTTTAGTGGTATTAAGTACATCCACGCTGTGGAAGAACTTTCACCATGATCCAACTCCAGAACTTCTCATCATCCCAAACTGAAACTGTACTCATTAAATGCTAACTCCTCTGTTCTGCCTTCACCCAGCCCACAACCACCATTCGACTTTCTGTCTCTGTACATTTGACTCATCTAGGTACCTCTTCTAAGTGGAATCACACAGTATTTTGTCCCTTTGTGACTTGTTTCTTTCACTTAACATAATGCCTTCATGATTCATCCATGTTATAGCCTATGTCAGAATTTCCTTCCTTTTTTTCTTCCTTCCAATAATATTCCATTGTGTGTGTAGCCATATATGCTTATCTGCTGATGAACATTTGAATGGTTTCTACCCTCTGACATTGTGCATTCCATTGCTATGAAGATAAGTGTACACAAGTCCCTGCTTTCAATTTTTTATGTCTATACCCAGAAGTGGAATTGCCAGATCATATGGAGATTCTATGTTTAATATTTTGAGAAGCGGCCATGCTGTTTTCCACAGAAGTTGCACTGTTTTACATTGTCACTAGGAATGCACAAAGGGTCCAATTTCCCCCCATCCTTGCCAACACTTGTCAACTTCTGTTTTGTTTTTCTGTATTAATAATGATCATCATAATGGGTATAAAGTGATATCCCTATGTGGTTTTCATTTCTCTTTCCCTGATAATTAGTGACATTGCACATCTTTCCCTGTATCTATTACCTATATCTGTATGTCTTCTTTGGACAAGAGTCTATTCAAGTCCTCTGCCCATTTTTTAATCCAATTTTTTGTTGTTGCTTTTATTATAGGCATTCTGTAAACATCGTAGATATTAACCCTTCGTCATATAGGTGATTTGCAAATATTTTCTGCCATTCCATGGGTTTCCTTTTCATTATGTTGCTATTGTCCTTTAATGCACAAAATATTTTAATTTTGATGAAGTCCAATTTATCTATTTTTCCTAAGTTTTTTTTCCTATGATTTTGGCATCATGTTCAATAAGTCATCATCAAATCCAATGTCAAGAAACATTTCCCTTATGTTTTCTTCTAACAGTTTCATAGATCAGTATTTAGGTCTTTGACCACTTTTTGGTTAATATTTAGTTAATACGTTGCAAGAATCCAATTTCTTTTTTTTTTTTTTTTTGCCTGTAGTCAGCTTTCCTAATACTGTGCTATTTCTGGAAAAGACTGTCCTTTCCTCATTGGATAGGTCTTCACACCTTTGCTGAAAATCGTTTAACCATATATGTGAGCATTTATTTCTGGGCTCTCTAGTCTATTTCATTTGTCTGTAGGTCTGTCTTTATGCCATAACCACACTGCTGTGATTATTGTAGCTTTAAAGTCAGTTTTGAAATCAGGAGCTATGCCACCTCCAACTGTATTCTTCTTTGAGATTTTCTTGTCTATTCAGGGTCTCTTAAGATTCCATTTGAACTTTAGGATGAGTTTTTCTATACACTAAAAAAAATGGTTGGGATTTTGAAAGTGGTTGTATTGGCCCTGTGATTTTAAGGAGGGCCTTGGACAGCTATGGTGTCTCAGGGGGACACAGAGCAGCAGTGCCATTTAGATGAATGGTGGCCTGAGCAGAAGAGGGAGGTGCAGACGTGGCACATCAAAGAGTATCTTTTATTTTTATTTTTCAAAATAATTAGAGCCTTGGCTTTTCCCTAGTCTCCAGCAGAGACAGGTCGCCGTGACAAGGGTCTACCCATCTGTATAATGGTCATTGCTCTCCTAAGTCACTGAAAAGTCTCCTCCAGAATCAAATGTCTTGTTCACTCACTGATTCATCCATGTGCCTTGTTGATTTAGGATCTCAGACTCCCTCTCCTGGCTCTTAAGAGGGCTTTAAGGCCATTTTTGATGTGCTAGGGACTCTGTCTCAGTCCAGCCTATGGACAGATTGTTACTCCAGTCCCTTGCAGAAGGAGCATGTCTCCTCAAAACTGGGGGGAATAGGAATGGGCAGTTCCAGGCTCTCAAGGAGAGGATGGTGGGGTAGAATCGTTTGGTACAGATTATAGACAGGACCTCCCCCACTGATGTGCTGGATTTTACCTCCTGTCATATTCTACTGACCAGCTCCGCTCTAGTCCAGGTCACTGTTATTGCTAATGAGGCATTCAGTTCCTCCAAACTTACCTCCAGCTCATGGTCTATGTGATGACTAGTCATCTCTTTTTAAGAGTCTTCCTTGATTCCCCTTAGTCATGGGGACAAAGCCCCGGCCTTTTAGCCCGACAGGCGACCTCTCCAAACACTCCGGTACTTCCCCTCACACACTAGGCTAAGCCAGTGAATTTCACATTCTCCAAGTCACGCTCCTCTTGCTTTCAGACCTTTGCCTGTGGCATCACTCTGTTCTCACCTTCACCACTGCTCCCGCTTAGTTTTTGAGGGTCACTTAGATGCCAATACTTTGGCGTCTGCTCTGACATCCCTAAGTTGGGGTTAGGTGCTCCAAGTTGGTAGCTAACCCTGCTCCCTACTTAAACTCTACTTGAATTACAGAGTGGAGGAGAGATGTGGTCCCTTATGTTATGTGGGGAAGACATCTGTCCCCTACCCTTCAAACACTGGAGAAGGGACTGTCTGCAAAGCCCTGCTCTTCTCACAGACACTAGTCTATGGAGGATGGGTGTATGCATTCCTAGCTGAATCTCTGGCCCATGCTGCGAGGGGAATCACTGCTTTGCCACAAGGGCACCTGGCAGGCAGAGGAACTCGGGCTGACCAGCCTGAACACCAGGCCCACAGGGGCCAGGTCAGGGGCCCGGTTAGAGAAGAAAAGGGTCGAGGTCAGGCCCCACATCTCCCGTCTGAGAGTGTGACCATGTCACTAATGCTGCCAGACTTTCAGTTCAGTTCATCTGAACTTGCCGTGGGGGTTGTGTGAGCCCCAGAGGATATTCCGAGATCTGGCTGCTTTTTGAACTTGAAATTCTGGCTTGTGGGTGAACAGAATGAGTAGTCCCAGACTAACGAGAAAGGCCTGCCTGGAGCTCTGCTCTTTGAAAGAAATCAAAGTGTCCCACAGGATGACCTTGAGAATTTTCTTTCAAAGTCAACCCATCACCACCCTCTGAAACCTTCCACCAACTCTGTTCCCACCTTCCCCCTGCCAGCACCATGTCAAGTGGTTTTAGAAGGTCCCCAAGGGCCCCTCTCATGCTGAGTAAAATGGGTGTTTGTGTGCATGCCTGCCTGTCACTCGGGGTGAGTCTAGGGAAAGGAGAACTGGGAAGATACACGCTCAGTTTACTGTGAGCATGTCTGCAATGTGGGAATGTTTTTACAAGCATGTATCACTCCTGTAATTAAAGAAGCAGATCTAATAAAAAGCTCTCTCCCTTAGGCCATAGGTTGAGAGGCAGATGGTGACAAGGAAGACTTGATAGGTGAGACAGCACTGGCCTGGTCAGGAGGGCCAGGTGTCAACAGCAGCCATTAGGGGACACTCAGATAGGGTGAAGGCAAGATCCCGGGCAGAGAATGAAAAAGGAGGGAGGCGCATAAGAAAGACTGGTGAGAGGTGAGTTAGTGCTGCAGTGGTAGAGCCTCGAATGCTGGACTGAGGAGTTTGTAATTAAGGGGTTTCGAGCCAAAGAGCTGTGACCTAAGTTCAGCCTTGGGGTTGGAGTTGGCAAAGATGCAAAGAAGCCAGGGCTGCCTAGAGGTTGTTTGCACAGTCCCATGAGAAGAGCAAAGACCAGGGGAAAGTCATTCCTGGATGAACGGGCAGGGCTAGCCATGGTCTCCATGTCAAGGACAGGGCCCACCCTCCACCTGCACCACAGGTCCTCCCACAGTCTTACCTGGCACTGGCAGCTCAATGCCTGAGGCTCGTGGTCCACCTGTAGCTCAGGACAGGGTGACGTCCCAGTGTGGCTTTGGTTCAGTCCCAACTGCCCACCTTGACCCAACGAGGAGAGGTGCTCACTGGACTTCCTGGGGCCTGCAGTTTCTTCTGCCTCTTAGAACAAAGTCACAGCAGTTGTTTGTTTGGGGTCTCCTGGTGATTTGTTTGCATTTCACATTCTCCTGGGTCCTGGAGGGAAAACAAGCTTGTAGACCACAAAAAAAAAAAAGTGACTGGAGCTTGCCAGCATGAGCCCGATGCTTCTTCTCCTAGAGCTGTACTGCCTGCTTGGGCAGGCCTGGGGATTCCTTCAGGCTCCAGAGAGACCCAGAGACCCAGAGAGACTGGATCTGACAGCGGGGAGTGAGGCTGGAGTGTTCCACTCAGTGTACCACCAGCCCACCTCCTGTTCTTGCAGTCCTGCCGAAGGGTCCATCCGAGAACACTTAGGGACCTATGAAGAGGAGGGCTGGGGCTCGGACAGGTTTTCCAAGTCCAGAGCACCTCTCTTCCCTTTCTAATTATGGTGCTTCCAATATCATGACCAGATACTGAGGATGCAAAGATGAAAGGAAACCCAATGAACCCCACAGAGAGGGAGTGTCTTCCCCCCTTCTCGACTCCTCTGAGTTGTTTAATGGAAAGAGATCAAGGCCACACTCCACCCTGAGGGGCCCAGAAACTTCAGAGTACAGTAAAAACATCAGGCAAGGAAATCCCCTTTCCCTCCCCAGCTCGGAGGTCTGGGGCCCCAGCAGTCCCTCAGCCCAGGATGCCTTCCCTCACCTGGCCCCATTCTTGCAGGTGTTGAGTTACTGTGAAGCTTCCCTCTCTAAGGGACACCCTCCTCCACTCTGCTGACCCTCGCCCTTACTCCACCCTTCACACTGCACCCTCTCTGTTTTGCCTTATTTGTGCGGTGAGAGTAACATCTTTGCTGGGTATCCCCAGCCTAGCGCTTGAGCAGGAACTCAATAAGCAGGGGTTCAACAGAAGCCCAAAGCACAGTCCCTGATTTCCTGAGCCTATTCCAGGCCACTCTGGGAAGCGTAACCCTCATCCCCCACTCCAGTCCACCCTTATCTCCAGACACTCTGCCCGCCTGCTCTGAGGTTGGATCCCAAACTCAGCCACACTTTGAGGTGTCTCCCTTGAAAGTGTCCTCAAACTAGGAGTCTGTTGAGGTTCCCAAATTCTTGCTGGTGAACGTGGGACTCAGGTCAAGGCTGGGAGGGGTGATGCTCTCGCTGCTCTGGAAACTGCCCTGTTTGCAGCAGTGTGGCAATGACTGACAACCCACGTGCAGTCATGACAGGGGTCGTGGTCTGAGAGAGGGAGCATGCTGCCTGCCAGGGTGTCCCGACAGCTCCATCTGGAGGGCCAGATCAGGACTCAGGAGCCAGAGCATCATTCAGCTGGGGCCACCGGCTGGGGGTGGGGGTGGGGGGGCCGGTGAGATCAGCCAGGCAGAAACGACATCCTGACCCCCTCCATGAATGAAGTACCTCTGAGTCCTCAGCCAACTTCTTGATAAAGATCCGCTGTCCAGGCAGGCTGTCAGCCAGGGGGAGAAAGCCAGCCCCTGCCACAAGGACCTTAGGAGTACCTGCTGTCCCCTTGGGTACCCCAACCCAAGGCGTCTTGCTCCATATTTTATATTCTGCTAGGATTGCACTCCTCCCTGTCATCTGCCCTTGATCAAATCAGAACCTTCTGCCAGGGCAGCTTTTCTGTGGACTTCTGAAGCCTTAGCATTATCTGGCTACCTGATGGCTCATCTTCTGCTCAGCCAGGCCCCCAATGCCAGATACACCCCCTTCAGAACACTCCCTCCCCCAGCTTGAGTCAGCACCCAGTTAGCTGCTCAAGCTCTGGGTCTGGTCTCGGAGAGGTCCCTGGGAGCTCAGCTCTGAACACTTCTGCATTTGGTCTCTTCAGTTCATTGATCAGGAATCATATGATCTTTTAAAAACACAGCTGGTAGCGCTGCCCATCTGTGCTTCTGCATTTGGATCTGTGAGTGGTGCTGCCTGGAATGCATTTAAAATGCAGGTTGGGGTGCTGTGTGAGGCTGCCCTCATGGTGCCTCCTGCGATGATCTTCTCATTCCTGAAGCATCTTGATTTTCGGGTCCACACTTGGCTGGGCTTCTTGGACTGGAGAGATTTTTTTATGCTCATTTGTCTCCCTAGCTCTTCTAAAAGACGGTTTTTTCTTTATACGGAGATTCACTGATGACAGGTTAGAGCACTAATCTCTACTCCTCCCCTGTCCCTACACCCCCACGCCCCGCCCCCCCATAGCAATTATTTCCCAGACAAGATGGATCATCTGTCCTTTACCAGGCCATTAACTCAAGGTTGTGATGTTTGCTGTGCATCTCTCCCCACTTCAGGAACATCGCTGGTGTGGCAGAGACTGCATCTGTCCCCCAGTATCTGGTTGAGCTGGGCACACAGCCATTTAGAATAAAGAAAGTCAAGAGGTTCTTGGAAACTGCTTCTTTAGGCAAAACAGGTATAATGAAACCTGTGTTCTAACAGGCTAATTGATATAAACAAGAACTAAGTTCCCACAGCAGATTTCTGGTTACAAAAACATCCCCGAGCTTCTAAATAAAGTTCCCTCAACATTTCTAATACTCAACAACCATTTGTATTCCTTTGTTCATTTTCCAACCCACTTATTCCAGCTCAGGGTCAAGGGCGGCTAGAACCGCTCCCGGAAGCTAGGGGTGCAAAGTGGGAACCCACGCTGGGCAGGACGCCCTCCCATCACAGAGCGCACTCACACTCGCACACACACTCGCTTCTACTCTTGTCTGGGACAATTCAGACACACCAGTGACATCTTTGGGGTGTGGGAGGAAACTGGAGTGCCCAGAGAAAGCCCGCGCAGACATGCGGAGAATGTGCAGACTCCACACAGTGGCCCTGGCCAGGAAATGACTGTTTTTTTCTCAACGACATTGTAACAGAACAGTAAAGTTGAAGAAAGTGACATTATTCAAGGATCTGCTGTGTTGAATTTTCCATCCTCCTGTCCAGCCATGTGACTAAGTTCTGACAGATAAGCTGTAAGTAGGATGGTGTAACCAGCTTCTGGAAAGCATCCTTAAAGAAACGAGGCGTTCCCTTCATTCTCCTTCACACCAGCATATAGCGCCTTCTGTGATGTCATAGCTGGAGTTAGAACTGCCATCTTGGAGCATGGGGACGAAACTGTACTTTGAGGCGGCAGATGTGGTGGCCTAGCTTCTGAGACGGCCTCCAATGACTCTCAAGTGTCTGGTTCTCTTGTCCTCGTTTAGTTCTCTCTCACTCGCTGATTTGGGGAACTGATAGAATATCGTAGACTTGTCAGTGTGACTTCTGAGACTACATCATAAAAAGACATTGCAGGGGCGCTCTGGTGGAACAGCGGTTGGGTCAATCGCCTTCAAAGGAGCAAAAGGCCACATACCCCTGGGGTCATGTCCTGGAGGGAAGCAACCAGTGTGAACAACTAGATAAAAATAAAGTAAAAGATGCCTCCTCCTCTTCTCTCTTCCTGTTTGCACATTTCCTTAAAAAAAAAAAAAAAAAAAAAAGACATTGCAGTGTCTGCCTCACTCTCTCCTGGGCCACTTGCTCCAGGCCATGTTGTGAGCACACTCAGCGGCTGGCGGGTGGCAGTGCAGGCTTCCTGCCAGCAGTACTGCCGCCCCAGTCAAGCCTTCAGAGGACTGTGCCTCCCTCTGCTATCCTCACTGCAACTCCACGAGAGAACTTGAGCCAGAACCACCCCATTCCTGACACAGACTGTGTGAGATAATAAATGTTGATTACTGGTTTTAAGTCACTGAGTTTTGAAGCAATTTGTTGCACAATACAGAGTAACAAAAGAGAAGGCAGCTTGGCCCTCTGAATTGTAGAGGCCAGAAAACTCTTGACATCTAGGTCAGATTTTTTTTTTTTTTGGAAAAAGGGAAATAAACTTTTGTGTTTGCAAGTATTATTTTGAATTTTCATTAATCCTGTTCCTGTTTTGGTTGTAGTACCTTTCATTCTAAGCCTCATCTGAAGTCGCTAGTTGTAAACGACCTTGCAGGTCACCTCAGTCATTCCTGCTGACAATAGTGTGTTGAGGTCTGAATATTTCTCAGACTACGGGCAGTTAACGTCTAAAACTCTCTGTCAAGGGAATGTTCTAATGAGCAGATGACAAGGATCGGAGACTCTGGCTCCACGTTCTGAGGGATCTCATTTAACATGTGGGTGACCTCATCGTGCATGGAGAGACCTTGTCTCCATATGGGTCTTCTTGGGATTTACAAACAATTTGTAAATTAGTACTTGGAGAATGCCAAGCTGCAATACAGACTGAAGACAGCACTCTTGTCATGAGTCTGGGTGTTTCTGGGTGGAGTTAGTCTACCTCATCCTTTGTAGGTGTCCCTTTCCTGGGCTAGATTTCAGATGTGCTTCACGTGTGACTAACTGAGCAAACCCTTAACAGTGGGGAGACACCCTGCACCGCTCCAATCATCCTCCGCAACAGACAGGACTGAGGAAGGGCAGTCCCACTATCCATTCGTTTTACCAGTGCTCCTGATTTGTGCCCTGGGAGGCCTCCTCTCCCGCTTTACTGTAGGCGACACTGACCAGTTAGCACAATTCCTGCTGGATGTCCCGCACCTCCTCCCACCTGGCTCTTGCTGCAGCTGTGGGATAGCTTCTCTCTGAAATCTTAATCTGAATTCTACCAGAGACCTTGGTCTCCTATTTTTTAGATCTTTCTAGCCATCTCTCACTCCTACTCTTGGATTTTAATGAAGACCTTCTATCTCTAGAGGCCTCAATTGTTTCCCCAGCCTGGCCCCACCTGAATCATCTGAACAACCATCAATTTTCTTAAACCCTTCATCAGTTAGAGCAATGTTAGATGCTCTAACAAACAAATCCCAAAGCGTGTAATGGATCAGACAATAGACTTGAATTCTTGCTCATAAAAAATCCAAAGGAGTGTTTCTGATCAGCGGTATTTCTTCTTCAAGGAATGATTACATGGAGAACCCTTCCCCATCCAGCACGTGGCTTCTGAAGGGGCATCAGATTGGCAGAAGGGGAAGGAAGTGTGGAGAAAGCACATCTGCTTCTCAGTTATCTGGAGGTGACACTCTGTCTTAGGTCAACATCTCACTGACAAGAACAAGAGTCACTGACTCCTCTCAGGTGTCATAGATGTGGGGGAAGGACTGTCTGCTGGGAAGTGTTGTCTCTGAGAGGAAGCCCCTTCCAAGCTTCAGTTCTAGTCTATGGAAGGGCAAGGGTGCCAATTTTTTGAAGGGTGAACATTTAGCTTACTCTGCTACACACTCTTCACAACTTTCTGCCACACTCTCCTCACAAGACTGAAGCCCAGGTTCTATAGACCCACCTGCCATCCTGGAGAAAAAGCAAAGTGTCCAGATCAGTGCCAACGACCTCCTAAGCCAGCAGGGCCTGTGTCTCTCTAGGCCTGGGTTAGATTCTCTCATATTTTTCATAGCAAGAATTCCAAATATCTCCTTCTTCTTCCCCTCAGCCCCTCCCCGACTCTCAGCTAGTGAAAAATTTCGGGCCCAAGTACTCAAGTCTGCTCTACTTCTTCTGCTCTCTCCTCCCAGACCACACAGGTAACCATGCAAATACTCACTCGCATTTCCTCTCTTCTGCTTTGCAGCCCAGTCATTCCCCAGGCTTCTCCCATCTGCATCCATCTGTGCCCTGGATACTTCCACTGGATGCCCAAAGGTCTTTCACACTCACCAAGTCTCAACCTGAATTCATCTTTGCACAGCCCATCTGCTCCCCTAAAGCTGCTTTACCTCCTGAGGTTTCTGTCTCCTGTGACGGCAGCCCCCTGACCACCTGGTCAACCCCACAGTCATCTGGTTGAACCCCAGAAAGTCACCGTCATCTCATTTCTCAGGTTAAATCCTGGTGCAAACATTTCTTGACTAAGTTCCCTTCATTCTTTCCTCAGTTCAGGTCATCACTTCTTGCTGGGGTGCCTGTATCTCCCCGCAATGGGTCTTTATGTCTCTAGTCTGTTTTCCTCCAGTCAGTTCCCCATGGGCAGCCAGAAGGACTGACTGCTCTACAGCATAAATCTCAACATAGCACTCACTCTCTTAAATGAAGCACAAGCTCTGAGGCCTCCAAGACCCCATGTGACTGACCCCACTTCTCCCTTCAACCGGTCCCTCACCTCCACTGCCACCCCCAGCAACACCAGACTTTCCTCTGCACATGGCCCTCAGATCCTTGATGTCACTTTGGGGTCATGGGCGGCTATGCCTCCTCAGTGATGCTGAATTATCCTTTGTTTTCCTCTGTCTGTGCTTAATCACACTCTTTACTAAACTCTCTTGGTATATACGCTTCTCACTACCACAGGAGCAGGAACAGCTCCATCTCAGTATCTCAGTGCCTGAAACAGTACTTATTACACAGTAGGTGCTCAATGCAGACTCAATGAGTGACTGAAAATGGTGAAAAGGTACCCCTTGAAGGTATGGAAACTATCGATTTAGATAGACTTGCCTTACGTTGAATGAACATTTCCTTCTCATGAGAGCCAAAGTGTATACATATTTATCTCTGAAATCTGATCCTCTGCCTGAGAGCCTCCCTATCAATTAATCATAACTGGCCATTTGCACAAAACCTCTTCTCCCAAAGCACTTTGCACAGAGGGGCCTTGTTCTACCGCCCTACCAGAGCGGAGGGCTCTTGCCACACGGCTGCCCTTGGAAGTCACTGCTCACCCATGCCTCTCCCGGGACCCCCATTGCAGCTCTAGGTGATGAGAGCATAAAGGGGGAGCTCAGACTGTTCGACTGCAGAAAGTCATCCCAGGAATGGGAAGCTCTTTGGACAGGTGTTTTGTCTTTCATGCTGGACTACGGGTCTTTCTCCATTCTGACCTGTTCCGTTTTTCACAAAACTTTTGATCATCTTTTCAAGCCCCAGCATAACCACCAGACTGACCTGGCCGGATTCACAGCTCCAGGGCCCACCACCACAGCAGCACAGCGTCAGGCTGTGGCAGCGCTCGGCCGGCTCCGCCTCGAGGGCTACTTCTCCTGGGTCAGGCTTTCAGCTGTGACCCATCGGCTGGACCATGGGTGAAGGCCTTGGGTCAGCTGATGCACACAGGGCAGTGGGGATTGTGGGCAGGAAAAAGCCTAGGAGGGAGGGAGTCGGGAGCCATTTACAAGTATAGCAAAATAACTGTGAAAGATGATGAAATTGAGTGAGCATCCTGAGAACTTCCTGATCTATTTGTCTTTGCTTTTTGTTGCATGTGACGAGACAGCCCCAAAGATGGAAGTTACGTTGTAAAAACTTAATCGTGATGCAAATACTTCTTGTTCACAGAACTGTAAGTCGTGTCTGTGGAATAGAACTCAGTGCTGCCATATGGATACTGGCCAGTTCTGTCAGTCATTTCAGTGGCCCTTATCTGACCGTCACGGGTGATATTTTGCGTTCTCCTTCGAGCTGGTTGTAATATTTTAGCGGCTCCCTCAGTAATGCGTTAATTCAGTCTTCGACACATATTAACTCTACATCACAGGAGAGGCATGGTATTATCGTCTTTAAAAATGTGTAATAGGCACATCCTGGTGGAGCAGCGGTTCGGTTAGTCGCCTCCGAAGAAGCAAGTCATATACCCCTGGGTTCGAGTCCCAGGTCCTGGTGGGGGAACAACCAGTATGAACAACTAAATAAAAGTAAAATAAAATGCTTCTTCCTCCTCTCTTGTCCTGCCTACCTGTCTACTTGCCTTGATTCGTGTCTGTACCTTTCCTTTTAAAAAATCAATTAATTAAAAATAAATATTCATCTTAGAAACATTACAGATGAAGAGGAAAAAATTTAGAAGGACGCACAAGCAATTTAGTGGTTACCCACAGGGAAAAGAGAAGGAAGAGTCATTTACTTTTCCTTTTCTATCTTTTGTACTATTTTAATTTTTGTTAAAAGAATTTCAATGGAAGTTGTCCAGACAAAGGTTTAGGGATCATTTGCTTTCTTTATGCATACTTTCCCATACAAAAAATAATGGCATTCACTTTATATCTCTTTAACTATATGCATGATTATTTGCAGCATTCTGACTATATATTTTACAATAAAAATAATAAACACAGAACCTGACACATGGTATCATTAAGTTTTGTAAAATTTAAATAAATTTTTGAAAATTTAAAATGTTTAAATTTTAAAAATTTAAAGGAGAAAGCAAACCAAATAGCTCAGACACTACCTTGGCATTTGCTCCTAGTCAGCCCTGGGCAGCCAGTGCCAGTCGGGAATGCCACTGCCCTCGAAAAGAGCATAATCAGGCCCAGCCACAGGCCAGAGTCTTCCAAGCACCCACCACATCCACTGTGTGTCAGGAGACTCCCAGGTGAGCTCACAACTCAATACCCATAAACCTGCAGGCTGTCTACCCTCCAGCCCATGGAGCAGCCCAACTCGGGGAACACTGATGGAAGACCGTGCCAGAATGAGAATGCCCCATTCACCTGCCCCTTCTCCCTGACAACCTGAGAGCGTCCTGCACTCCCTGGCTTGCAGAGACAGAGGAGAGGCACTGCCAAACTACAGTACAAGGCACTTCTGGGCAGGGTACACACACCATCTCTATCAACTGACCCCTTTCTTCCTCCTGACTTGCACGATAGTGCAGGTGTGCCCCGGCTTCCATGCTCATGGGTGGCGCATCCACTGGTAATGGCTCCAACTCTTCTTCTGTCTTCATTAATAAACCTAAAGTCTGGTATTTGTTGATGAGGATAGAGCCTTCTTTCTAGGAATTCCTCCATCAACCAGGCTTGGATGTTCATCTCTGATGTTTTCTTAGTCTGTGAGTCTGAGGGCCAGGAGAGGGATGGAGGGAAGGAACAGACCAGGGGCCCCTCCCAACCTTTGGCATCAGTGTATGCAGTCCCGGCACATGGCCCATCTGCACACAGGTGTCCAAGATTCCTGACCTAGGAGAACTGAGGAAGAGGGACGTATGAGCCTTGTGCCTCCTCTGGCTGCATACTTACAGCCGGCCTGACTCGGGGGTGGCCCTTCCTACACTTACCCACTAAGCAGAGCCATGACCACCCCCAAAATCCTGAGATTGGTGCTCCAGAATGCTTTTGCAGGCAGCACACCACTGCTTACTGACCGCTGCGGGGAGGGGGAGTCTTACTCCTTAGTGCCACTCCTTGGAGATATTTGAGCCCCATGTCATCTGACCACATCGTTCTCTCCCTGAAATCCTTCTGTAGCTCACTATTGCCTCCAAGATCAAGTCCACACTTCATAGTGTGGCCTCCAAGGCCCTTACCCCCAAACTGGAGGCAGCTGTATCTCTGGCCCCATCTTTTCCCACCACGTACCCAGCTTCCGACCACTCACTCAGTCCACACATCCTGGAGTCCAGCTTGTGCCTAAGTCTAAAGGCTGCTCCCCAGCCCTTAAAGCTGTCCCACATCCCTCCCTTCAATGGCAGCCTCTCTGATGAACTGATGCCATCAGAGTTGAATTACCACAGACGCGCCGGCATGCCAGCGCGCGCTCCAGGGCAGGCCCACTCGGTGCACGTACGCCCACGGGCTGCACTGGGGTGAGCAGCACACAAACCACTTTCCAGAAAGTCTCTCTCCAGGGGAACAGCTGCAGATTCCTCCTACTTCCCAAAGGCTCACTCTGTGGAGCAGAGGCAATTGTATTAGGGCACATCACAGCATCTTGCTGCCAAAGTGACAGCTACAATTATGTTTTGGCTGACAGCTGGAGATGAGGGAATGCACAAACAGCCGAGGCCTCATGAGCCTCCGTGAATCAGCAGTTTGTGCTGCGTGTCCAGCTGGTAGAGGAGGTGGGCCCATCCTGCCAGTGGCCAGGTCCTCCTGCTGGCTACAGACCTCGCGTTAGCACCTGGAACCCTCGGGTGAAGTCCATCACTGGATGGTAATGGTTAATGCTCCCCAGGGCCATCCCAGGGCCCAGAGGAACAGGAAAATAGGTTGGTCAAGCCCAGGCCGGCCCAATCCAAGGGATAGGCACTGACTTCCTAGGCAAGGGCAGGGGCAAGCAGTGCTCAGGGCCAAGCTGTCCTGGGATGAAGTCTCTTATGCTGGGCCACCCAGTAGCATGTGCTCGTGATGAGCAGAGTGCCTCTGTCAAGGTCCCAGGGTATCACCTCCAGGAGGCTGTGGGCAAAGGAGTGGTGTCAGCAGAGGGGTCAAGAGAGCAAAAGCAGCAGTCCCCCTCATCGGGCCCTTCCCCGTGTCAGGCCGTGTGTGGACCACATTGCCTGTGGTCCCTCTTTTCATCTTGACCACAACCCACGAGGCATGTTCTGTTAGTATCTCCATTTTGCCCATGACGAAATGAAGTCTCAGAGAGGAATGGGACGGAGGCCCTGCACCTGGCAAGTGTGGGGCTGGAATTTGAGGCTGGACAATCTGCTGCAGAGCTCGGCAGATTCAGGCTCATTATCCCTGTTTGGCCTTTTAATTCCAGACTTGGATGGAGAAAACGAAGGCCCCCGTGTAGTTCTCATATAGGGCGAGTGGAGGCGGGGCCTCCAGCTAGAACTTGTTCTGGAGGTGAAGGCAGTTACCAAGGGGAAAGAACCAGCTATTTCAGGTGACGGTTGTAGGGCGTAGAACTGGGGAGGAGGTGGGTACACAGGGATAAAAAAGCCACTAGGATTTCCTCGTTGTACAGTTTCTGCATGTTCAGCAGAATAAGCAGCATCAGAGCAAGCCAGCATTGCCCCTGGAGACAGAGGGCAGGGGCTGGAACTGTCCTGCTTTCTCTCCGACTGCAGGCCCTCCCGGGGCTCCCGCACCCAAGGGCGGCCTCTGGCATCCAGGGTTTGCCTCTTACTCAGTACTGACCTGGGTTCTGGCCACGGCCTCTGGGTGGGCTGAGGCTGGTAGGGGCTGGGGGTGACCGTTCTCTGAGGCGCGCTGCCGCCCTTCCCAGGCCCCTTGTCCTAGAGCACCCCCTCAACATGCACGGACCAGGAGGCCCCGGGACAGCAACTCTGCACAACATGCTTTCAAAGTGGGTGTCTGAGAGTCCAGCGGGGCTGGGGTGTGGGAGCGTTTGAATTGCAAGTGGCTACTGTCCATGAATCACCAATTTCATTTTGTGCTCTCAGCATTGCGAAGGCATCATTTCCACCAGTCTCACATGGAGCTGGCGGCCAGAGCCTCTTAGTGGTGCTATAAATAGCAGATCAACTCACCTCTCCTGAGCTCATCACTGGCTCCTCAGTGTACCGTGTGTCTTCCTGCTGCCGGCACGTCACCAGCTCTCAGATTTCCCAGGTGAGGCCTGGCTGAGACCCTGGGATTGCTCTGGAGGCCTGGAGTCTGAGTTCCAGAGCTGTGCAGGGTGACAGTGAGGGCCACGGCAGATGTTTGAAGAGCTCAACATTTCAGATGCCATCGCTGTAATCTCGAGTCTCTGAGCTCCTCTCCAATGAAATGCAGCAGCAAGGGACTGTCATTTCTCTAGGAGTCCTAGAAATAAAAGACAATGCACCCGTTAAACATAGTCCCAGAGAAAGCTACAGGGAATGGGGGGCAAAATCCTGTGGCTTTGTCTCCTAACACTGAATGAAATGCTTTATGACTCTGGCTTCAGAAGGGAAGTTGAGTTTTTCTAGTATTACTCAGAGCTACCGTTTGGGGAGTGCTTCCTGCGTGCCAGGCTCTGTGCCCAGCCTTCGCATAGAGCATTCTCAAGTCATCTCAGCAGACACACTGATGCACCGCTATTATCACTGGCTTTCTGTAGCTGAGCGGGTTGGGGCTCCCAGAGTCACACGGTCAAGGCTGCTGGATTCAGAACCCAATCCCTGAACCATCACTCTCCTTGCCTCCTGCAGAAAAGGACGGTGTGTGTGTCTGTGTATTCACGCATGTGCCACACACTTGTGCAATCTGAGGGATCTGAGCTACAGTTTCCTTTTGCTACCTCTAGGCACTTGTGACTCTTAAGAAGTAGCCAGATGCTCACAGATTCATCACCCCCCAAGTCCTGTGGACTCCCTAAATGTGTCCCATCACCAGCTTCTCCTAAATCTGATCTTCTAGCTTCTCCTGCAAGAAGGACATCAGCTTCCATTTGGTTCTCCAAGCTCAACTTGCTGGTCATCCTCAGGCCTCCCTCCCCCTCAGACTCTGATTCTGACAGCAAGCAGGTGGGACACCCCCTCTTCTCCTGGCAGCCACCCCAATCTTCTCCTCCTCTGCCTCTTAGAGTGACAGTCCTGAGTTTGAAGTCTGGCTCCCCTTACTGGTCCATCATCATAGAATTTACAGTTCGATGTTGCACCTGGGGAGTGTTTTAAGAACATGATTTCTTTTTCTTCTTAAGAGGAAGAAGCGAGGGAGGAGAAGCACTGTTTTTTCAGAGGAAGGAAGCAGGCAGGAATGAAGGTGAGTAGGCAGGCAGGCAGAGAGAAGGGAAGCAAACCACATCCCCCACCCTGGGTTGTGAACCTTGGTCCTTGGGTTTATGTGAATTACGCCTGAGCAGCAAGCTTAGCACGTGAGCCACCATCACATGCTAAGAATCAATGCTTTAAGAAAGGAAGGAAGAGGCAGAGCAAGTACTTTTTATTTGTTTGTTGTTGTTTCCCTCAGTCCCAGGTCATGAACCTGGCTCTTTGGCTTTACATGGTCTACATCCCAGTCCCCAGCTTAGCACCTGAGCCACCAGTGTGCCAGAACACAAAACCTTAATCTATTCTCCAGACACCTGAGACAACATCTTGCAATGTAGAGACCAGGCCTTGGATTCCAATAAAGCAACCCTAGTGATCTGTGTAACCACGGTTAGGAACCACTTTGTCTAACTGACGGTCAGCTTCTTCCTGCTCTAAGTTCTCTGGCTCATAGCAATCAGCTAAAATTCTTAGTCTGCTTTCCTTCCTTCCTTCTTCTTTTTTTTTTTTTTTTTTTTGGTATTTGTTCATTGTTTATTTCATCAAGAGAAACTTTCTTAGCTCAAACACATTTCTTAGGTCAGTCAATGACAACTGCCACAGAACTTAGCACAAAGAAATTCGGAAACCATTTTGCACACTCAAAGTTACCAGGCTTCCTTGCGTCTTCAAGATCATTCGTGGAATCATACTTTCTGCAGAAAGCTGGGTGAGACTTCTTTCTTGGTTCAGTCACAACAAACCTGTAGGGAGCTGCAGCCCCACAGGGAGATCATGAATGCTTCAACAACATAAAATCGCAGACGCTTGGCCAGAAGGTCACACATCTGAGGCTTTGTCAGAGCGCCGGAAGTCATGGCAGCGATTCTCCTTTACACCAAGGTCCTTTCAGACTCAACTCCTAGAGCACAGAGCACCTCAAGCCACAACACTGCTCAAAATCCTTAGGTGGTCACTGCCTGCAGGAAATCGCAGTGTCCTTAGAGTGGGGTTCGAGGCCCTCTCTGCCCTGGTCCACTCATTCTCCTGCTAACCCCCATGCCCACCCACAGAGCTACCCTTCCCTGTGACAGCCTCCTGGCCTGACTCTCCACTGCTCTGACCCTAAATGTCAGTTGGGCCACAGGAGAGCACAAGGAGACAGCAGAGAGCCTTCCCTAAGACTTTGAGTCCTTCAACAAGAGGAATGGGACAGTGGAGCTAAAAGCCCCTCTTAATTCAAGAGCCACTGTGCAGCTTTAAATGAAGAGGGTTTTGTGTGGCCTGCAGATGAAAGGAGATCTGCTGGCAGATATGACACAATAGCAGTAATGTGTAAACACAGGCTAGCCCGAGAGGTGGGGCTCATGACTAATTCAAAGGAGATGATATTTCAGCATTCTCCTTGCTTTTATTCAAGCCCAGAAGACAGAGCAGGTCTGGAAGGCCTGGGGGCCGGGGCCATGTTTCCAAGTGCCACTCACTCTTATCTGTCCCGTTTCCAGACAAAAGCAGAGAAATGCTTTTGGAACTTGTTAAAAAGGTCGAGGGTTTTACGAATACGATGAAATAATGTGTGTGCTTGGACTTTGCTCCATGTCTCATAAACACCTACTCTTGAAATAAAATTAAAGTGACGGTGTTGCTTGAGAGCAGGAGTTATTTCAGAACGGGGCTTGGAAATCATTCCCCTCCGAGGCTTCAGAGGGAAAACGGACCTTAAAGAACTTCTGGTTAAATGTGGCAGAAGAGCTCCTCATGAATCTCCATCTGCTTCCTTCTAAAGCCCTACTAAAAACAACTAGAAAGGAGTAAAAAGAGTTACAAATCCGCAAGGTCTCTGAGAACAGGGGAGGAGATGGCAGCAGACGAAGGATGTCAGCACATTTTTGGAAGGTGGGAAGCAGAAGAAGGAGCGGTGCGTCACATGGCAGCGTGGGGGAGGCTGGAGGCCTGATGCCTGCAGAGGGTTCTGGGTGAGGAGCAGGCTGAGCAGCCAGGACAGGGAAAGCATACACATTTCCCCTGTTACCTGAAACTAGAACATTCTATTTGCATGATTCTGGCAAAAAAATTTTTTGAGTCTGGAACGCTATTACCATTAATTTATGGAAAAATTTTTGAGTGTTCCCAGACTCCAAAAATAACCAACCAAATTATACCAAATAGAAACGTTCTACTTTCAGATGGCGGGGGAGACCAATAGTTGCTTCTGCTGGAACATGTGTGAGCCCTGTCCCAGGTGGGCAGGATGGTCTTCAGGCCTTGCCCTCTCCTGCAGGGGCCCTGAGGTGCTCCCTGGAGAATCTGGGTCAGCACATCAGGCACCTGGAGGTGGAAATGAAGTGCAGAACTAAGACTTTGGAAATCTAGGTACTAAAAGTTAAATTTCCAGCTTCTTTTTGTCATCCTGATTCTAGACAACCTGGCAGCCAGACATATATATCCCTTAACCCCAACTGGAAACTTTTCTTTAGTAATCGAGCAGACTCAATGGACAGACTTTTTGGACACCCAATAGAAGAGCCCACTCATGACCAACCACACTCTGGTTGGAAGCCCACTGTCAGACAAGTTCCATCCAAGAAAGTTGACCAATCAATGAACACATATTTCTTAATTTGACCAGAGAGCAAGATGCCTGGATTTTATTTTTTTAAATAATAAGGAAGGGATGGGGGGAAGGAAGGAAGGAAGGAAGGAAGGAAGGAAGGAAGGAAGGACGGAAAGGGAAAAAAATATCTTTAGTTAGTTATTCTTTTTTTCCACCCCAGCCCCCTGAGCCACAAGCGCATGCCTGATCCTCAGAATTTTTTAAGACAACTCTCAGATATGAGACAGGTGTGAGGTGAGTAGGAAGAAGTAGAAAGGGAGAAGGAATACCTGCATTCAGGGAGAAGGAAGCTTTAAAAACGTACAAAAATTGGTGTGCCCTGTTGGCCTAGAGAGTAAGAACACCAGACATACTCCATGTACATAACAAGGTCCCAGGTTCATGTCCTGGGACACAGGAAACAACCAGCACCAACAAGTAAATAAAAATTTTTTAAATGCCTCTTTCTTCTTTCTCTTCCTGTCTGCCTGCCTCTGCTTGCCTTCATTCTTATCTGCACCTTTCCTTTAAGAAAATAAAATAAATAAAATTGAGTAAAGAAAAAATATTTTATTAGACAATTACTACCTACCCAAACCTCCCACAGCACATTAACTGTAAAAGAAAGTAAATGCAATACCAAAAATGTATATCGCCATGATAATGTAAACACAGAATATTGATTTAACCAAAGGCAGTAATAAAGTGTTGGGAAGCTGGGAGAAAGGGAAGGAGGATGCAGGTGGTGATGAGTAGAAGAAACAAATCGTCATCTCCCATAATTGCAAGAAAATGGGTAATGTCTAAAAGTGACAAATCAACAAAATAGCAGTATAAGCTTTTTTTTTTTTTTTTTTTGATATATGGTGGAGGGAGTTAAAACTGGGAGAAACAGCTGTAACTGTTTTACTGAGTATCTCTGGGGAATCTGATTGGGGGCTGGGTTTGGGGGTTGGAAATAGGGAGTATGCCTGTTAGTGTTATCAGACTTTTTTAAAAGAAATCTACAGGCTGGAATGAAGGTGAGCAGAGACAGACAGGAAGAGAGAGAAGCTTTTTATTTATTTTATTTAGTTGTTCAGGCTGGTTGTTCCCACCAGTCTCAGAACATGAACCTGGGACCTTGGGATGTATGTGGACCATGATATGTATATCTGCACTCCACCAGACAGCGCCAGCACTATTAGACTTTCAGAGTTCTGTACATTATTTTAATAAAAATAAGAAATTATTTTAAATAATAGAAACACAATTTTGAGGAGGAAGGAGCATTTTATCTTTATTTAGCATTCGCTCTGGTTGCTTTTCTCCCTGGACCCAAAACTCAAACCCAGGGGTATGTGGCCTGTGACCTTAAGAGGAGGTTGAACTAACCACCAGTCCACCAGGGTGCACTAAATAATAGGAAATGTCTTATGGTGGAGCAGCGGTTGGTCAATCCCTTCTGGGGGAGCAGGCCACATACCCCTGGGTTTGAGTCCTGGGTCGGGGGGGGGGGGGGGGGGGGGAAACAACCAGTGTGAACAACTAAATGCAAATAAAATAAATGCTTCTTCCACCTCTCTTCCTGCCTGTCTGCCTACTCACCTTCATTCCTTCCTGCACTGTTCCTTTAAAATGATTTTTTTAATTGGCAAAAGCAAAATTTTAAAAAAGTGTTAGAGATTCATTAATTACTTCCCTGTGATTTGCTTTGGTCCTGTTGATCTTCTTCTCCATTCTGTGATTTTCTTTTAAAGTCTTACAAACTGATTGGAAAATGGGAGAGAGTTGCCTGATACATTTGGGATGATATTTACACTAAACAATTTAACCTGGCATCTAGTGTTCCTATTTGCTAAATCTGGCACCCTAAAGTGTGATCTCTCCTTTCACTAGCTCCACAGGCTCAGATGATGGCAAAAGGGAGAATGGAAGTAGAAAGGTCTGTAATTCATATTCAATGTGGAAGATGTGTATAGAAACTGACAGAACTTACTGGTCAGATACTAAGCAGATATTTGGTATCTGGTCAAAACATGTATGGCCTGCTGCCAACTGGTCCCTGACCACTGTCTGTGAGTCCACCAGTATTAAAGGGGGGCTGGTCTTGCCCTGTGACTGGCAGCAAGGTCCTCTCCAGGCCCCAGGGTCTGGGCCTCTCGCCTCAGTGTGTCCCTCGGGGCCCAGGAGCTGAGCCTGGGGTTTGTCAAGCCCATCACTGTGCCTGGACTGCACTTCCTCTCCTAACAGCAGGCAGGGCAGAATGAGAAGTGACCTCCATCTAGTTAAATCAGGAATGGGACCACACCTATGTCACCACTACTTGATTTTTTATTGAAAAACTGTCTCTCTAAGCAAATATCTGACGCAGATGCCTAATCTTGTCTACAATGTGCTTAGTTATGAGTTTCACTCTCAAAGGAGGATTTTGTTCTTGAAGTATGGTAAAATCTTCTACCTCACTGACTAATGAATGGTAGCAATGTCATCATTTTTTCCCTTTTGTGCCGGGAAAACGGTTCTTTGGGGTTAATCAATTCACACTAAGGAGATGTGAAAGCTAAAAATCACTTTTGGAATAAATATACAACTTATATATTTATATGTTATTACACTGACCTCAAACAAAAAACAATCAGTTATTCCACGGACAAAATGGATTTATGCAGAAACAACAACCAAAGACAGCTTGGAAAGTGTAGGCTCCCAACAAGACACAGGCTCACTCCCCCAGAACTAAAACTGAGCTGCCCTTGCTGGAGAAGGCCCTCCCTCTTCCTTCTGGCCAGTGGGCAGGGGAGCAGCATCGCTTCCCTTTAGGGATGCTAAGGCTTGGGTCCTGTAGTTTGCTTATTATGCAGGCTTGGGAACTCTTCTGGCCTCCCAACCTCATTAAATGGAGTTTCTGTATACTATATTCCAAATTTAAATATAATATAAATATAGAAGGCATGTACATAAATGTGTATAGAGAAAGAGAAACAGTTCAGATATGGATACGTAAAAATGAGGACAAGCCCTGGTGACTTAGTGGTTAAGTTCATGGCCTCTGGCCGGCACAATCCATGTTCATCCCAAGGACTCAGGTTCACATCCTGGGATTGGCGGGGAACAACCAAGATGGACAACTAAATAAAATAAAAATAAAATGCTTCTTCCTGTTCTCTCTTCCTACCTGCCTCTGTTCACCTTCATTCATGGTTGTATCTTTTCTTAAAAAAAAAAAAAAAAAAAATTAAAAAAAGGAAAAGAACTCCATAAATAAAATAAATGGATGCTTTTTCCTCTTCTCTTTTCCTGCTGTGGGGTAGCATGAGACCAGGCCCCATACCCCACCCTTGAAAGTGACCTTGTCAGCTGGTCAACGCCGAGCACAGACATGAATGTAACAGACGGACTTTCTGGGATAATAACTGCCTCTGCCTGCACTGACTGTACTCAAGATGTTCTGCCCGGGAATTTTGCTGTCCTTGCCCACTTAGCTGTTCCTGCCCGCTCACCACGCTCCCTGTGCTGACACCCCTATGAAAGAGGCCCTCTCTCACTGGGAGGTGGGGCAGTATCCTCTCCACCCACCTTCAGAGGAAAGATGCCACCCCCAACCTCTCAGTGAGTATAATATAGGCTATATTCTCACCATTTGTGTCTTCTTGATTTCCTCAGGCTGTCTACTAAACAGCACGTTTCTCTGTCTCTGCCCGGACTTGACCACCTGCATAACACCTGCCTGCCTATTTGCCTTCATTTCTACCTGCAGCTTTCCTTCAAACAAATAAATAAAATAAAAATGAGAAGGAAAACATATATATAAACTATTCTGTTATTAATTATTCCTTATGTTAGATGTTAACATCAGGCAGGCAGGCAAGTTTTCAGAAACTGTGGGGTGTCCTCCCTGGTGGAGCAGTGGTTAGGTCAATCCCCTCTGAAGGTGCATGGCCACATATCCCTGGGTTCAAGACCTGGATCTGGGGGCAAAACAACCAATGTGAACAACTGAACAAAAATAAAATAAAATGCTTCTTCCTTCTTTCTCTTCCTGTCTACCTGCCTGCTTGCCATTATTCTGTCTGCACCTTTCCTTAAAAAGAAAAGAGCAATCCAGTAGCTACCATAAAACTGGTGGTCAGAATAATAAGTCTGTTGTGCTTAAACATATTCAAACCTTTCTAAAAACAAATAGCTGTAGTCATACACACATGATCTATAATTAGTTATAAAATATTTAATTATGCATCTAGTTTAATCAAGAATTTATATAAGACTTATGAGAAGATCATTCACTTGAATTCTCCCAATGGGAGCTCAGCTCAACCCAAGGAAGTATTTTGTATTTTTCAGGCAGCTTTAATTGTTTAAAGCTCTTCTATTTAAAGATGAAATCTGACTTTATATAGCTCTCACTCTCTGGCCCTACGCCTGTCTTAAAAGCAAGGAAGAATGAGCCATCTTCTGCAAAAACAGCCCTTCAAAGATCTGAAGACAATCATGCGGCCTTTCTGAGGGTGTCCCCTGTTCCCGATGTTAATTCCCCCACCACCTTCCTTGAGAGCACTTCAGTTCATCAATGCTGTGCTTAAAATAAAGCATTCAGACTGGAGTTCTCCTGGTATGGCCCGAGGCATACAAAACAGCGAAGAAGTATAACTTTCTGTGATCTCAACACGGAACATCCATTCTGTTAAGTAAAGGCAGCCATTCTGATTGGTGCTACAAGAACATCGGTATTAAGGTCTCTGCCAGAGAGAAGATATGTCTAGTTCAATAGAAGGAAACTGAAGCTTCCATTTTCTACAGGTTAAAACATACATGCATTTTGATACATAAATGCCATCTTACATGAATATAAATAAAGAATTATCAGAAAAACTTTTGCCAAACCGATGCCAATCTGATCTTAATGGTTACTACCTTTGCAGTAAGAAGCTGGATAACTTCCTGCTGTAGGAAGCCTTTGGGGAATGTAATTTCCATTGCCTTGTGATGTTAATTTGAGGCAATTATCATAACTAGAGTAAAAAAAGGTTCGCTTGTCATTTGTCCTTGCGAAAGCCCAGTGCAGTAGGAACGTCTGGAGAGGGGAAACCCTGGGAGAGGAATACTTAGAATCTAGTTACTTCATTAATAGGTTCCCAAGGTTTGAAAGCTTTTCATGTTTCCCAGCATTTGGTTGAAAAAAACCTTCCTCTATAGACTCTGGGAAGCCAATTGCAAGAGCTCTGGCCACTTCATAGTTTTACTGCACCTGCATTTTCAGCTTTCTCAAGGAAAGATGGGTAAGAACAAAAGCTTTTCTCCATTAATTTGGCTACTTCAGGGCAGTTTTGCCATGTATGGGGGGAAATAGGTATTCTTCCTCTTCTTGCTACTTCCAGGACCGTCATGAACTCCTGAGCTCACCTGTTGGGGAGAGGAGGCGGAAACCTCAGGGCGCCGTGGGTCAATGCACTCATCTGACCGCCCACGAGGAGGCCTCCTTGAGCCACATCAGGGTCACTCACCTGCTGGGTGGGCACCCTCGCATGATTAAAATCAAAACAGGAGAGAGTTTTAAGGGTGAACAGGAGGAGACTTGGTTCATCCCTAGGCGTTCATGAGCTGGGAGAGTCAAGAATGTGAGAGCAGTGGCTGTGGTCATTATTCCCTGGCTGTGAAGAGAAGCCAACAGCTGTAGCCATGGAAACTCAGGTACAAACTTTCTGGAGGGTACTTTGGCAAAACAGTAAGAGATGGGGCATCCTGGTGGAGTAGCAGTTGGGTCAATTGCCTCCACATACTCCTGGGTTTCAGTCCCTTCCAGGGGTGTGTGTGGCGGGGACGGGGCGTGAAACAATCAGTGGGAACAACTGAAAAACAGCCATGCATTCCACTTTCAGGAATTTATCAATCGGGGGCCGGGGACCTGATGCTCATACAGGTCTAGTTTGAAAGGCTGTCATAATGGCAGTAACTAAACAGTTTTATTAAGGGCCAGTTGTGTGGCTCAGGTGGCTGAGATGCTGGTGTGCAGACCATGTAAAGACCAAGGACCCCAGTTCACGACCCAGCACCTTGGTGAAAAAAGAAAATAAACAAATAAACGAAAGATGCTTTGGTTTATGGAGTGCCAGTGAGCCATCCTGGGAAGGCGGTAGGACAAACACCTTCGATCATTATGCTGTCATCCTAGGGGACTGTGATTACTGTCACCTTAAAATAATAATAAAGGCACAACCTGGTGGAGCAGTGGTTAGGTCATTCTCCTCTGAAGAAGCACAGGCCACACACCCCTGGGTGCAAGTTCTGGGTCTGTGGGGAACAACCAGCGTGAACAACTAAATATGCTTTAAAAACATGCTTCTTTCTTCTTTCCCTTCCTCCCTGCTTTCCTTTCTGTGCTTCCTCTCCCTTCCTCTCTTTAAAAAAAGTATAATTTAAATATAAGAGAATGTTTTATTTCAGAAGGAACACAGCAGTGATTTAGCTCTGAAATGTCTCACACTTAACAAGAACAAGTAAATCTGTGTCAAAAACAAGACAACAGGCCCAAAATGGAGTGACTTAAACTAAGTCACCAAATCAAGAATTAATTACATTTTCAGGCTCTCCCAGATATGGAATGTTTTTTTTCTTCTTTTTTTAAAGAGGCAGTCAGGAAGGCAAGAGTGAAGGCAGGCAGCAGGCAGGGAGGGAGCCAGAGAAGGAAGAAGCATTTTCATTTATTTAGCTGTGACCCGGGCCATGAGTTCAGTCCTTCGGCTATGTGTGCACGGCTCCCCAGGCACAGGCTTAACATCTGAGTCACCAGCACACACCTGACATGGAATCTTAAACCAGTCATTTAGGAATCACCTGGTCAGCACTATTTAGGTCATCTGCTTAACAGATCCCTGCCATCTGTAAAGGAAGTGATCTTGCTTCGATCAATCCACTTTTTGAGAATATAACTTCCTTGTTCTCTCTTTCTCTTAATTATAAAAATCTTCCATTGTGGAGAGCTCCTCCGAGCTCTCTTCTCTCTGCTACATTGGATGCTGCAAGATCTTCACAACTTACTTTAAGACAAAATGATTCAGAAAGCTTAATAATGAAAGGATGCGCAAAGAAAGACATGTCAGGAAAATACAAACATCTGTCAGGCGCTGATAGAATAGCTGTTTGTCAACTGCCTTTGGTTGATACAGTCCACATATATCCCCAGGACCTGCGTTCACA
The DNA here is from genome assembly GCA_004363575.1 of Solenodon paradoxus. Lineage (NCBI taxonomy): Eukaryota > Metazoa > Chordata > Mammalia > Eulipotyphla > Solenodontidae > Solenodon > Solenodon paradoxus. Next base: position 175,241 of record RJWH01002567.1, on the reverse strand, counting down.
TCTGGGACAGGGGGAGGAAACAGGATGGACAACTAAATAAAGTGGATGGATCTTCCTTCTTCTCTCTCTTCCTGCTTGTCTGTCTCTGCTTGCCTTCAATCCTGCCTGCAACTTTCCTCAAAAAAAAAAAAAAAAAAAAAAAAAAAAAAAAAAAAAAAAAAAAAAAAGGGCCAAAGATCTGATCCCTCTGAAAAGAATATACAGAAAGCTAAAAAGCACATGCAAAAATGTTCTTCATCACTTGTTGTTACAGAAATGCAAATGAACACCAAAACGCAATGTCATACATCAGTGAGAATGGCCTGTATGAAAGAGGCAGAAAACAGCAAGTGCTGGTGAGGGTGTAGATGACATTCTTGACAGGAGCTCAGGTTGGTGCAGCCACCTGGGAGAAAAAGAATAAGGAGATTCTTCCAAAAATTAAAAATACAACTTCTGTAACACCCAGCAATCCCAGTTCTGAGTATCCATCTGACAAGCATGAAAACTTTAGCCTGAAAAGAGATATGTACCACTATGTTTACGGCAGCATGACTTATAATAGTCAAGAGAGGCAGTTGATCTAAGTGCCCATCAGTGGATGTGGGGATGGGGAAAATCTGGAACTATTACTTGGCTACACAAAGGTGAAATTTTATCATTCACAACTTGGAAGGAACTTGAAGGTATTTTGCTGAGTGAAATAAGTCAAAATGAGAAAGACAAATATTGGACGGTGTCACCTATATCTGGAATATGGAGAAGCAATGCAAATGAACTGATAGTATAAAATCAAAATAAACCTTTAGAACTTGACAGCAGAACTGAGGTTTCCAGAGGGGAGGGGCAAAGGGGTAGAGCATGAAATAGGGGGGTTTATCTATTATTTTATTATTTGTTTATTGCTTTCCTTTCTTGTTTTTTTTTTTATTTAATAAATAAGATGAAATTAAACAAAGCAAAGAAAAAAAAATAACCCTAAGAGATTACTGTATATAATTTCATGCAAATAAATTCAAAAATTGTATGAAATGCACAATTTTCTCAGAGAACTAAACATAGAAAACCTGAGTAGGCCAATTTGCATGAAATAAACAACTTGTCAAAATAATTTTAATAAAAATATTAGGTATAATTACTAGATACAATGATACATAACTTACAATAAATAGTATTTAAGAAATAATTTTGTCAAAATATTTTGAACACGTTTGTCAAATACTTATCCCCTTTCCTCAAAAAAAAAACTGAGAAACACCAGGCCTGTTGTTTTATAGGAGAATTCTATAGTAATACTAACCTTTTTTTTTTCAAAGGAAGGTCAGGGTGGAAATCTTTATTTTTAAAAGGAAAGGTACGGGCAGGAATGAAGGTGAGCAGTCAGGCAGGCAGGAGGAGAGAGGAGAAGAAAGCACTTAATTTTATTTAGTTGTTCATCTTGGTTGTTCCCTTGGCTGTGAGCCTGGAACCTGGGCCCTCAGGATGTGTGTGGACTAAGTCTGGTGGCCTTATCCACCAGGTCACTAGGGTGCACCAGTCCTACTCACCTTTAAAGAACAGATGATCAGCCAAAAAAAAGAAGAAAAATTTACAAATTCTTTTTCTAAAGCAAATATAAGTACATTGATACTAAAATACAAGCATGACAAAGACAAAGAAAAAATAAGTCAATCTCATAAGTATTAATATAAATATCTTAAATGAAATGTTAGCAAGCAGAACCCAAAAGCACACTGAAAGAATAATATAGTATGAGCAAATGGAGTTTATTCTAGGAATGGAAATAAGATTTCATATTAGAAAAATCTACTAATGTAAATTCTCATTTTAATAGCTCTAAATAGAAAATCATGATTTTTTTTTATAATTTGTGAGTTTAAAAGTTTTTACTGAAGTCACATTGTTAGAATAGCATAGGTTTCAGGTGTGTAGCATAGTAAATCACCATCTGCACATACTACATTAAGTTCACCACTAAGAGTTCAATTCACTCATTAGACAATTGACCGCCTTTAATCAATGGTTATCTTTATAAATACTGAAAATGTGGTGCGCCCTGCTGGAGTAGAGGTTGAGCACAGTCCACATACACCGTAAGGCCCCAGGAGGTGGGTGGGAGCAGCTAAGATGAACAACTGAAGTGAAATAACATCCTCCTCTCTTCTTGCCTATCTGCCTTCTTGGCTTCGTTCCTGCTCACACCTTTCCTTGAAAAAAAGTACATTTCATAAAACTACTTTTTTTAAATTAAAAATAGGGCATTCAGTAAAATGGGACTCAGTATATATTTCCCCAAGATAGAAACATTGTTTATTTTTCAACAGAAAACATTTGGGGCACCTTGGTGGAGTAGTGGTTAGGTCAGCAGTCTCCGAAGGAGTGCCCTCCCCAAACAGCCCAAGGACCCAGGCTGGCATCCTGGGGGCTGGAGGTGAGAAAAACTAATGTGGACACTAAATAAAAATTAAATGTTTCTTTCTCCTCTCTCTTCCTGGCCACCTTTGCCTGCATTCATTCCCGACTGCACCTTTCCTTTAAAAAAAAATGTTTATCAAAAAGAAAAGAAAAGCAACAATTTACTAAGAGGTAAATACTGAAGACACAATATTTAGGATAAATTTGGTAACCAATGCAATGGAGGCATGAAAAATAAATGAGTGTAAAAGAATTGAAACATTGTAACTATTTTCTAGACTACCTTCTAAAATTGTCTTGAGGTTTCCAAGTCCATGATTAAAAGAATTGATGAGGAACATTCTAAAAGATCATCTGAGGAGGAAAAGGAGCAGAAGCAGAAGGAGGGGAAGAGGAAAAAGGAGAAGGAAAAGAAAGAAAAGGGAAAAAAAAAAGAAAAGACTATAAAAGAGTATGTGGTTTAAAATGTAGTCACAAATTCTTTGACGCTCCATTCAAAAGGTGAAGCCTAATTCTCTTGCCCTTGAATGTATAGTGGGTTTAGTAACTAACTTCTAGTGAATAGAATAAGATGAAAGTGATGGTATGTGACCTAGGAGCCCATATCATAAAAGATTCTGTGACTTCTGCTTTGTTCTTTCTTGGTTCATTTACTCTGAAGGGAGACCCCTGCCATGTGAGGACACTCAAGCAGCCCTGTGGAGACCTGTCCAGTAGATTCATTTGCTATAAATTCTTTGCCACAAGCATTCTCACCACAGAAATAACTGATTATGAGGCAAATTTGCATAAAGAGAAAATCGCCAAAAGTAAAGTAGAGATATTAATGTAAAAGGACATAATGAAAACACCTTTTCTTTTTTCCTAAATTTTCTTTCTTGAAGAGAGGTACAAATTTTCCAACTACTAGGATGCATACTTGTAACTGAGTTTTGTATTGAGTTGTAAAAGCCATCTATACTGTTTGACAGACAAGGGATACTGCTATTTCTCATTATTATATATAACTGGTAGACCATTTCTGGAGTATATTTAAATGTTCCTTTGTATGTTCACTTCTTATATTTCACCAAATCATCTCATCTGGATTCTGTGGCAAATACAAAATTCTGTCTACATCACATTCTCCATTCAAGTAGCAAAAATTTTTCACCATTTCAGTAACTTATGCTTAACAGGAATCACACAATCATTGCTTTATTTTGGGGGGAGCAGGAGGAACTTGATTTTTCTTTTGTTTTTAACATCTAATACTGTGATAAATTTAGTAAATTGTCATTTGAGAACAAGCTAATGTATCTAAATTGGATAACTAATTGATAATTAAAGCTCTCCAAGGCTGTTGTGACTTACTAACTGCCTCCTTTATATTTGCTACAGCTTGGTAAACTTGGTTTTGACAGGTAGGAGGGATGATCGTGCTTAATGAAGTATCTGCAAACTGATATGTTATCATTTTCTAGCGTAGCGTGCAATCTAGCTTCATCCTCTTTTTCACACTTCCAGTAAGTTTGCTATATGTTTATAATATATAAAGAAGAGAGGACTGGGGCGCACCCTGGTGGAGTAGCAGTTAGGTCAGTCGCTGCTCTGAAGGAACCTAAAACCACATACTCCCGAGTTCGAGTCCTGGGTGGGGATGGGAAGAACAGCCAGTGTGAACAACCCAAATGAAAAGAAAATAAAAAAGTTTCTTTCTCCTCTCTCTTTCTGCCTGCTCGCCTGCTTGCTTTCACTCTTGCCTCTACCTTTCCTTTAAAAAAAAGAGGGGGCGGGGGTGTATTACATCATTGGAAACCAAACTATCAACCAGTTATTTTATCTTTTTTGGTAAAATTGCTCTGTAGTCAATTAGTTATATAGCAAAAATATCTGTGGCAGAAATGTCTGTGTTAATGAACTTATAGCAAAAATGCCCAAAGTTTTGAAGAGGTTGAGTGAAAAACAGACCTGTGACACACAGCCACACGAATGGCTCGGAGGTGAGCCCTCCAGCTGCAGACACGTCCTCACTAACCCAAGCAGCAGCCAACACTCTGAAACCTCATCAGAAACCCGAAGCCAAAGTCATGCAGCTCAGGCACTCCTGAATTCCTAATTCACAGAAACCATGAAATCAAACATTTTTACTGTTTTAAGACACTAAGTTTGGGGGTTATTTGTTATGCAGACATATGACTAATACAGAAAGCAAAATAAAGTCATTTTTACATGGACAAAAGTGAGCTTGCCACCAGCAGAGTTGTCCTAAAGGGAATGTGAACACGTATTTCAGGGAGAAGGAAAATGAAAACAGATGGAAGATAAGAGAGAATGAATGAAAAACCAAGTGGTAAATAGGTGTATAAATCTAATGTTTCATCGAATCTAATGCTCCATCTAATATACCACAAAACACGGCAAACCTGGGGTCAGAACCTGCGGTGAGAAAGTGAGGGGAGTGCCAAAATCAACAAACAAATAAATAAAAATACTTCTTCTTTCCTCTCTTAAAAAAAAAAAAAAGGAATATATATATATATATATATATATATATATATATATATATATATGGTGCACTATGTTAGTTTAGTGGTTAAATCTACTGCCTCCTTCTGGCATAAGCTACATATATATCCAAAGGTCCCAGGTTGTCCCAATCAAGATACACAACTATATAAAATAAGTAAATAAATGTTTCTTCCTCTCACCTACTGCCTACTCACCTTCATTCCTGCCTACACCTTTCCTTTAAAAAGAATAAAATAAAATATAAAATATACTGCAAAACAAAGCCTAAGTAAATAGATATTCCTTATTTATGGATTGGAAGGTTTGCTATAGTTAAGATGTTAATTCTCCCCAAATTGAGCAATATAATTCCAAAATTCCAGCAGCCTATTTTTCTAGAAATTGACAAGCTAATGCTAAAATTTGTTCTGAAACGCAATAGACAGGAGTGGCCTGGTGACCTGGTAGATAAGACCACTGGACGAGGCCACATACATCCAAAGGACCAAGGTCACAGACCAAGGTCACAGACCCTCTGAGCTCTAGTACTTCAGACAGTGTGGTGTTGGCAAGAAAATGGACACAAAGATCAATAAAACAGAGTAAAAAGTCCAGAAATCTACTCACCTAAATATATATATATATTAAGTTTTGACAAAGGTATCAAGGTAAATGAATGGAAAAAGGATAGTCTTTTCAACAAATTACACGGGAATAATTAGAAAACCAAAGGTGAAAAAGACTCTCCACCTATGCTGGGAAACAATTCTCCATGGGTCTCTCCTGCATCTGCACACCTGAAGAGTTAGACACTAACTGCCCTTTTGTTTTCAAAAGGCTTGTCCCGGGAAACAGCCTAGAGATAACACGCACCTCCAGAGCAATGGCAAGTCTGTTCATAGCGCACACAAAAAAGACAATGGAGAAAAGTTTGGCCAAGCTGGCTTGTAGTCCTTTATAAGAGACTGCTGCTCCCGAAGCTTGGAGCTCCTCAGCTGTGTACAAACCTACTGTGTTTACCAGCTTATACTTTGCCCACCTGCCCTTTGGCACAGCCCATGAGGAACTTGGGGGTCAAGAGGAAACAATGCAATGTGGAGTTCATGCTGCTCCCTGTGCTGTGAGAAATAAAGGTCTTTGTGAGCTCTGTCTCAGGAGTATTGTCTTCTGACAGCATCCGCGGAAACTGTGGCAGGGTAACTTGTTAACTTGCAAGTAGGTTAAAATCGTATACCTTTTATCAGTCTTGACAACCCCATACTTTGCATCACACACAAAAATTAATTTGAAATGAATCAAAGTTGCTGATGTAAAATCTAAAATTATAAAACATATAGAATAAAATAGGAGAAAATCTTTGTCATTGGTTAAGACAAAGATTTCTTAGATAGGATCCCCCCCAAAACATGACTGGAAAAAAAAAATTGGATTTCACCAAAATTGAGAGCTTTTGCTCTTCAAAAGACATTGTTAGGATTTTTAGGGCAGTGAAACTATTCTGTGTGTTACTAAAATTGGTGGATTCATATACATTTGTCAAAACCCATAGGATGTACAACACCGAGAATGAACCTTTATGTAAGCTGCGGACTTTGGAGGAAGGAAACAGGCAGGAACGAACGCAAGTAGGCAGGCAGGCAGGCAGGAAGAGAAAGGGGGAAGAGTATTTATTTTATTCAGTTGTTCATTTTGGTTGTTTGCCCTGGCTCCATGTCACAAACTCAGGTTGTTGAGCTCTATGTGGACTACCCTGGAGTTGCAGACTTAATGCTGAGCCACCAGGGTGTGCCCAATTGCGGACTCTGAATGACAATATATATGCCAAAGTAACAGGTGCACTGCTCAGGTGCTGTATGATGATAGTGGGGGCGCTGCCCATATGGGGGAGGGAAGCATGTGCAAACTTTCTGTGTTTATGTGACTCAATTTTACTATACACCTGACACTTCTCTAAAAAAAGGTCTTTTTTTAAAAAAGGGGATGGGATCTGATAGACATTTCTTTGAGAAGATAGATAAATGGTCAATAAGTATACAGAGATACTCAACATCATTAATGAAGAGGGAAGCACAAAACAAAACCCCAGTGAGAGACTACCTTGTGTCCAATAAAAGACTATTATCAAAAAAGGGAAAAGGATAAGCATTTTCAATGATGCAGATAAACTGGAACCTGCATGTATTGCTGGTGGGAAGGTAGAATGGTGAAAGACACTATGGAAACAAGCTGTCAGTTTCTCAAAAAGTTAAATGTAGACCCAGAATCCTCTGTCTACCCAAGAAATGAAAAACATACATCCATACAAAAAACATGCATGTTCAAAGCTACATTATTCATAACAGCCAAATGTAGAAAACAATCCACATGTCCCATTGATAAATGGATAAACAAAATGAAGTATATATCCATAACATAAAATGCGATTCAACCACAAAAAGGAATGAAGTACTGACACATGCCACAATATGAATGAACCTTGAAAACATTATATAAGGAAAGAGCTAGTCACAAAAGATCAGCTATTATATGATTCCACTTACGTCAAATTTTCAAATAGGAAATCTATTGAGACAAAAAATAGATTAGTTGTTGCCAGGGACTGTAGGGAATGGGGCATGATTGCTAGTGGGTATGGGTTTCTTTGTGGAGTGAGGAAAATGTTCCATACTTAATTTGTGTTGATGGTTGCACTAATCTGTGAACACACGAAAACCAGTTAATTATATACTTTAGATGGATGATATTCTGGTATGTGAATTATATCTCAATTGGGATGTTTACAGAGCAGATGAAATAGAAGAACCGATCCTTGTCTAAATAACTGGGTGCTTCACTCTAAGAAAATATGAACTATATAAACAAACTAGAAATATAAACCGGGTGTGCCCTCATGGAGTAGGGGTTAGGTCAACTGCCTCTGAAGGATACAGACCACATATCCCTGGGTTCCAGTCCTGGGTCCAGGGGGAAACAACCAGTGTGAACAACTAAATAAAAATAAATAAAATGCTTCTTCTTCCCCTTCCTTCCTGCCTGCCTACTCACCTTCATGCCTGCATGTACTTTCCTTTAAAAGAAAAAAAAAAAAAAAAGAAAGAAATATAAACTGGGCAGTAATTGGGCTTACTGCAGGGTCTTGTAAAATGCTAATGCAATTAACATTTCTAGACTACTTAGCATTTGGAAAGTATAATGTTAACAATTTCATATTATAAGAAAAAATACATAATTTGTGTTATTTGGGGTTCTTATAACCTGTGTGCTTTATCATCTATATTTGTATCTACTGATCTCTCTCTGTCTCTGTGTATATAGATCTACATATATATACATAGATCTATATATACAGAAAGAAAGTGCATGATTATGTCCCCTCTGGATGGCCCCTTAGCTTTTTCACACCCAGGGGCCCAAATTAATTGTGCAATTGCAGTGCTGGTCATACAGCCCAGGTTCCTGTTTCTGAGTTAGTTTATCCATTCTATGATCAGATAACCAAGAATTTGGTTCAGAGAACTCTCATCACTGTTAAACCTTTTTCAAAGTTTGGTCAGCTATTGATAGACTCAGAATTACCTGAAGTCTGGACTCTGAGCATCCAAGAACAGATCTGGGAATCTACTCTTTTACCAAATCCCTCTGGAGACGTGCTCTGCTCTGAATTTTGGGAGCTCTAGCTCTGGCACCTAGCCCTGATTGCTGTGGAGTAGCTGAGTCTGTACTTGTTTTATGGGTCTATTCACGCTCCCTGCTTGCCAGGGTGAACCTTATGGGACACCAGTGACCTGGGGCTGGGTCTGTAGTTTCAGATTTCCAGGTAGTTTCATTCTGTCTGGGGTTCCCGCCTGTCAAGAACCCTGATGTCCTAACAGAACTTGCAGGAGCGGCAGACAGCACACTGCTGACTCTGCCCCTGAGTTCTACTGACAATGTAAGACCTGAATTGGAGCCCCAAATCCTGGATTCTCGGCTCAACACTGTACTCCAACCCCACATCTAATGGGGAATCCTACTGGGTCAATAGTCTCTCAAGCATAACAGAGGCTCAGGCAGTTTCTCTGTTACTGTACTTGAATGCTTCCTGAGATCGGAAATTCACCACCTGTAAGGAAGCTTTCTTGTCTCACAGTGGGTCTGCTAGCTTTCTTGTCTCACAGTGGGTCTGCTACTTGAGCCTAGAACAAGTAGGGGAGACATCCCAGCTACATAAACACCCTTAGACTTATCTGCTTATCTCCTTTGGACACATGCATTCTGTTCTAACATCTTCTGGAAACACAGGGGTCACTGCTCTGTTTAAAATCCTTCAGCAGCTCCCCATTCCTCTGAGGACCTCTTTGCTGGCCTCCATCTCCACCGACAGATCTCGCAGCTCTCTTCCCAGGCAACAGCAGTTAACTCCTGCTCATCCTTCAGCTCTCTAGAATCGTTACCCTGATCCCCAAGTCTGGATTAGCTCCATTGCTTATTCATGTTCCTAGCATTCTGGGCTTCTCCTTATTAAAATGTGTTGACTTTGAAAATTTTCACTCGAGAGATTATTTCTCTGCCTGCCTCCCCCAGCAGACGGCAGGGCTCATTAGAGCAGTGCTCTGGGTTTCAGCTTGCTGAATCCCCGGCACCTACTCAAGGGCCAGACGGGTATTTAATTGGATGCACAACTCGCCTCAGGAACGCAGACCCCAACCTGGGCAAGGTGTTGAGATTGCTGGGAACTGATCAAAGAGAGACCCGGGCAGCTACGCACTTTAAGTCCTCAGAAGTAGGGCAAATGCCTGCGGTTCATACCACTAATGTCGCCTGCGGGGTGTCAGGAATATCCCACCGGAGCAAGGGGGTTTCTGATTGGCATCCAGCCGCCGACTCTGTATTTGGGGGCTCCATTTCCTCACCGGTTCTCCGCGGGGTCGACTGAGAACTACGCCTGCAGCCCCAGGGAAGAGGCCAGGCGCCGCGGGCTGCTGAGGTGTGAGCGGCCGGGGACCGGGCTGCCCAGACCGCCAGGCCCCACGAGGGCGCTCCAGGCCAGTCCTCCAGAGCAGTCGCGCGCCACCGGGGCCTCTCTAGCAGCCACGAGGTGACGCAGTGCGTGTCCGGAAGGCGGCGGGCGGGATTGGCCGTCGGGGACCGAGGGCGCCATGGTGGGTGGTGAGACGGCCGCCGCCGTGGAGGAGCTGGTTTCAGGGGTGCGGCAGGCGACTGACTTCGCAGAGCAGTTTCGCTCTTACTCGGAGAGCGAGAAGCAATGGAAGGCCCGCATGGAATTTATCCTGCGTCATCTGGCCGACTACCGCGACCCGCCCGACGGCGGCGGCCGTCTGGACCAGCTGCTGTCCCTCTCCATGGTCTGGGCCAACCACCTTTTCCTGGGTTGCAGGTGCGGACCCTTGCCTGCTGGCTCGCTGACCCTGTCCCCTGCGTTTCGATCCTCAGCTCTCGTCCAAGGCGGGCTCCGGCCCACGGTTGAACTCCCGCCCAATCTCCAACCACACTAGTCAGGCCTGCGGCTGATTCCCACGCTAGTCAGCCAATTGGTTAACCAGTTAACCTCTGAGCCTCAGCTTCCGCACTTGGAAAATGGGTTATAGTGAGCGGGAAGTACTTAGCACAGGCCTCCATCTAAGCAAGAGCTCTCAGTACATGGCGGATGCTAAAATTGCTCATGGTATTTACATTATCACCATTAGGTCATACCATTGCCTTTGCAGAGTGCATTTTACAAGCCTGTTAGTACCTTTCATCCTCATGGTACACACGCAGAGACAGAAACTGAAACCCCCGATTTACATATGGAAAGCAATGAGGTCGCCAAGTAGTTTATGTAGGCTGTACAACCCCTGGCTGGATTGGTGTGATTTATTATAGGCAGTATGTAAATTGTGGTCGTTGACTTTCTCAGTCCCCAAACTTGGTGGCCCCTGAGCAAGAGCCAACCTTGCCTTTCTACCTTTCCTCCTAGTGAAAATAACTGATGCTTTCAACCACCTGTTTTAAAATTCTTGATAAGGCATCTCCTCTACCCCACAATGGAAGTGTCAGATCTTTAGGTTCCCCGCGCCCTTTTATTTTAGCGTCCTCTGTTAGTATAAGATGGTTTCTGTGCCCCAATGACTGCCTGACCCTGGTCAAATGACTCCTCCAGCCCTAAACCACTTAGTTTTGATTTCAGGTGTTGGGGGTTATTAGAACAGGAGGTGGAGAAGCAGTGCCAGACTCAACCATTCCTTTTCTCAGCTTTCTAGGTGCTTCTGGGAATCCTGGGTAACAGAATCCAAGATTAGGCAAATGTTAGAAAGTTGGGCAAATGAACAAATAATGTGATTTTCATTTGACCAACAGTCCTTGTGTTTAAAATAATTTGTAATAAGTTTTTAAAATCATGTCTCGTCCACGAATATGTACTACGTCACAGATGTACAGTGCCTTTGTTTTTGTAAATGTTTTTTTCATTTGTTTTGTAAATCTTGAAACATCTGCTCAGTTGGCAGACCTAGAGACACTTCTGTATCCACAAGCAGGGAAGAACTGTTTCCTAACCTGCTCAGCATATATCATTTTCCTGTAGTATCAGTCCCCTTAGTATCCTATCAGTCCTCTGAGAGTGAAATTTGCAGTCCTACCTAGTGTTTCCTTTTTTTTTTCATCTTAATACTTTTTATTGTGCAGTTACAACAAAGACCTCTTAGACAAAGTGATGGAAATGGCTGATGGGATTGAAGTAGAAGACCTACCACAATTTACTACCAGAAGTGAATTAATGAAAAAGGTAAACAGGTTTTCCAAATGCATTTTAAATAGTATAGAGTTAAGGGCCCCTGGCATTATAATCATGTATGAGTATGTCTTCTGAATGTTCTTGTTTACTTGCCCAAAAATCTAAGCCCTTTCATTCTTACTTTCTGGTAGTTGGTATAAATATTTTCATAACTAGCTTACAGGTCAGTGTGATAAATTATGCATTGTTGGTGGAGTAACACAAATTCCACTCTTCAGTTCTAGGCAGATCATTTGAATTTTTAACAGAAAGGTGCAGATAGGAATGAAAGTGAGCAGACAGGAAGGCAGGTAGAGTGAGGAGGAAGAAGCATCCATTCATTTTTTCTAGTTGCTCATCCTGGCTATTCTCACTGGCTCCAGTCTTGAACTTGGCTCGTTGGGGTGTATGTGGATTGCATCAGCCAGAGGCTGTGTGTGAACTTTGCTAATTAGCCTGTTTTGAGATTTTTGCTTGATTTTTAAGAAAATGTTGACCAGAGTGCTAGCGTTTCCCATTTCTTAAGACATCTTGTAGGTAACATTAACCTTCATCCCAAACTTACTTGGTCCCTCCAACTTGCCAGTGGGACTGTAGGTGGAGTGATATCCACATATCGTAACTGTTTATTCTTTCAAGGATTATTCTGGTCTAACACTGCAGGTTTTTACATAGTGAGCTGATGCACATTGAGCCCCGTATCTGGATCCTGAGACTGGGGCTGTGAAAAGTGTGGCAGAAGGCAGATCAGAGGATGGGGCTAGCTGCTTGTCAGAATCTTCAAGACTTGCCTTTTCTCATTTTCTCCATCTGTTCAGGCAACCAAATTAATTGCTCTTATTTCCCAGTGTGTTTCTTTGGTACTTTACCCAAGTTTCTTTTAGATTGTAAGCTTCTTGAGGGAGGAGAGCGGGCCTGAAGTTTTAGTCCTTACCCCGAAGCCTGTGTAGGAATACCCCAAGGAAGGTAATCAGAAAATGCTTACAGAATTGATGGAAGCAATGCAGCGAGAGGCTGCTGGCCCTTTAATTCTGTGTTCTGGGAGGCATGGCATGTAAAAAGGCGGCTTCGAGGAAATAGTCAGATCTTCAGCTGCCAGGAAAGTACTTCAGTCCCAGAGAGCACACCCTACTTACTTTTCCTAAAGTATTCTTGTAGACTTTAAACTGTAATCAAAAGTTGCCGTTTGGTATTCAGATGGCTATTTATTTATTTTTATTATTATTATTTTTTTAAAGAACAAGGATAGCAAGCAGGCTGAGAGAGAGAAGAGGAAGAAGCACTACATTTATTTTTATTAGCTCACACTGGGTGTTTCTCCCCCGGGTCCAGGACTTGAACCCAGGGATATGTGACTTGCTCCTTTGGAGGAGGCAGTTGACCTAACTACTGCTCCACCAGGGCGCACCTGTTTATGTTTTTAAATCAGCATTTTATTTTTGTTTGCTTTTAAACACAGAGGGCTCCTGTCTTTAGCCAGGGGGTCATGTGAAATGGGAATTTGTGGCATTTTGGATCCTCCCATGTAATACTTTAAAAAGTCTTTGGGCAGTGTTGGGTGTCCCAGAGTGAGGTTCCTGGGGTCTGTGTAGTTGCTGGCTGCCTGAGTGCACTCCAGGCGGCAGGGGCGCAGGAAATAGAGTGAGCCTTCACTTCCTAACTGCTCGTGGCAGGTTTTTCCCTGCATTTTGCTGAGAGAGCTCACTTCTCCCTGAGATCTGTTTCTCTGCTTCATTTCCTGTCATGCTGGGCTACTGGAGCTAAGAACTCTTACTGATATTTGGGTGACAAGACCCCAGGAGAGATGAAGGTTTTACTATTTATATGCATGTCCCCTAACATCTTAACACCTGTGTGTGTGTGTGTGTGTGTGTGTGTGTGTGTGTGTGTGTGTGTGAGTGAATGTGAATGCATACTTTGTAAAAGTATATATGGGTCTGTCTGAATTGTTAAACATTTTAAAGGAGTCTTAAACTTCAAAATGTAAGGAGCCCCTTGCCCTGGAATGTTCACGCTTGATACAGTCGTCATACAATATGAGCCTCCAGGGAGAGTCTTCAGGCCTGAACATGCTACCCCTGAAACTAGCACTGCATCAGATTCATCATTAGCATGTAGGCATCTAGAGAAAACCTGAAAGGAGCCTATATTTCTATAGCATTTTTGTATTTCCTTTTCTTTCAGATAAAATTTGTTTTCTTAGTAATGAAGTTTTAAACTGTGATGCCACTGAAAATGTATCTCAGTTGATTCTGAAAGGTGAGACACGTAAGAGAGTAATAGAGTTTTGCCAGCTAGATCTCTTCTAAGTGAGCCTGTCCTGAGCAGTCATCTGCTCCATGTGCATGACAGACTAGCGTGATGCTGAGGGCTTGCCCCGCTCCACTGAAGGCCATGCTCAGAGCGGTGGGGGCTTTGCAGCAGCCTTGTCTCCTGCCTGGGGTTTTGCACATTGGAGAGGTTTGTAAACATTAAACAACTTTGCCAGCCCAGAGACAAAAAAAGAAAAAAACACCTTGACATTGAGTCATGTACCTGAAACCGTCTGTTGTAGTTCTGCCCAGAATTGATCCTTAGCTCTAAAATTAGAGTTCACTTGGGTTTTAAAGTTAGCTAGTAAGTGCGAATGAATCACCTGGCATTGTTGCTAACTCGAGATCGGACAGTGAAGACGACTTAGGTACCTAAGCTCTTGAAGATTTTTAAAATACTTCATGATTATTCTGCAGTTTTGAGACAAGAACATCTCTGGTTTGTCCAACTCATGTTTTTGATCTGCTTAAATGAGTGTTGATCTCTGACAGGTGGGACTTGTTACACAGTTGCAGGAATGATTTTTCTTTTGAAAGGGGGGGTTAAAACGTAAGTACGTTGAACAAACAATGTCAGTTATCGGAAAGCCATCCCTGGGTACCTACTAGTAGCTTTTGTGACCGACTAGCTTACTTGCTAATAAGCAATAATTAACAAAGAGCAGCAGCCTTTCAGGAAGGATGCCATTACTAGACAGTGGGAGTTAATATTTTCAAAGCATTGCCTTGAGAAAGAGGAGTGATTGACTGGGAAGTTACTATTATTGGCTTAAAAGAAATTGTTACCTTAATAGTTGGTCTTATTTTTTTTTTCCCCCTGAGAACATTTGTTCAGGAAGAGAGGAAGTGTAGTATGGAAATGGTCTATGAAATGTGAAAGAGAAATTAGAAAAACAAGTGGGCTGCATTTCCAGAGGTTCTTTTGTGTGTCATGTCCAGTCTTGGTAAGCTCTAAGTTACTGGAACAGTTACCCCCTTGTTGGAAGGAGCTGTGATTCTAAGGGACCAAATACCGGTGAGTACTTAAATTTTTTTTCAGCCTGTTAGATTAATTATTAAACCAGACTTCATCTCGTATCCCAGGATAAATACTCAGTGAAACTACCTTTCTTTCCTACTTATCCACTAGAAACAGAAACTAGAAAGCTTTGTCTGACCCCATAATCCAGGCTGGGATAATGAGTCATAGCCAGTGCCTTGTGGCAGACTGTACTTGAAAGAGCCAAAGTCAGTGGCTGCATTGTGCGGCTGTATCCTTGGTCTAAATTTGAGAGATGGCTTAGATTATTTTTTCTTTTGGTCTGAAGATGGTGTCTTTAGTTGGTACTGCATTCTCTTCTTACATTGCTTTTACTGGGGATTTTTTTTTCCTTTTTTTCATTTCTCAAAAAGACTGCAGCAATAGCTTAGCTAGGAAATAGGTCATACCTTGAAAACTCTGATTACTAAAAAGACTCAGATTGAGTCACTCACTGCTGCATGTTAAGGAAATCCATTCAAATAAAGGTGACAGCCAAAATGATTTCTTCACACCCTGCTTAAAAGTTGTCTAAAACCAAGTTTAAATTTACCAAAGGTGCTAGAGAGTACCCAGAAGGAATACATCTACTTCAGTTTGCCACTATCTGAAGACAGGCATTTACAGTTTCTAATGGTGTGAGATCCAGAAATATATAACCTTCACATCTCCTAAATATCCTGAGTCAATGTGAAAAGTTGTGAATTACTACCTGATTGAACTGCTTTTAATTTGGAACAATGTGTTTGTATGATTCTGCTTTTAGAACCTTTTATTGCAGAACATGCTCCTTTTAACTATTTCTGTTTTACCCCTTTAAGTTGAATGCAAATCACAGGTGACAAGACAGAAAAAATTAGGTTCTCGCTTCCAAATGGATGGTGTGATCATTGTTTTGCTTAATTTTCTGTAGCTTTTAAATATTAGTAAGTTTGGAGTCTATTTACTCTCTGAGTAGTACTTAAATACTGCTTCACTACTGTATTTTAATTTATGAATATGACTTACTGGACTACATGACTATATATAACCTTTTCTTTTTTTCCTAGCATCAAAGCTAAGGCAGAAGATTCATCACAGCTTTATCATCAGCTACAGGCTTAGAAAGGAGGCTGGGACGATGTGACATTGAATACAGCAACTCTTAAGACTCCTGGTACTATCAACATATAGGAAAGAGGCAGTTGGATCGAAAGGAATCTTGTCCAGATTGGCAGTTTAGAAGTTTCCACTCTTCCAGTGGCTGTCATTGTAAAAGTATGCATGGATATTTATGTATTTATGAAACATTTTTTATTTTGTTTTTGAATGTCAAAACTTTGTTAAAAATGTTTTTTTTTTTTCAATGATGTGCTAATGGCAGGTAATGAATTTTACAATTTGCATTTTCAACACATGTCTTTACATGTGTGATTGTTTCATGGTTTTTATCCTCCCTTTCCAGAGGTAAATCAGATCCCTTTTCCCTTATTTCTATCTGGAACTTATGTTGTATATACACTGCAGATTGAGATGGGTGAGACTCCAGTCATAAGTCTCAAGTGCTTACCAGCTCAGCAGAAGAGGCAACTTACCAAAAAAGCATCTGGACTTATTTTAAAATTCACTGACACAAGGATCCATAGTGTATTCCAGCCAGCCAGTTGATTTGTACATCCTTTAGAAAATCCCTCAGGTTGTAGAGTAAGGCTCACCTTTTTTTCTGAGAAAGCCTGAGGCTTCAGTCTTCTAGACTTGAGGCATTGCCTTGTACTTAGCCCCTCAGCCCCTCAAGAGATACTTGAAAGAAATACTTCTGTGTAGTGATTTGTTCTGGAATTCTGGTATTAATTTTTCCTTTTTAGTTAATGTATCTGTTCTTTATACCCTCTGTTCCTCTTTTTGTTAAGCACCCACTATTAAATACATTTCTCTGGGCATAAATACTGAGAGGGACTTCATTTAGGAGGCAGCAGACTCATTACTGCTTGGTATTGGATGTGGTGGTCAGTAATGCACCCTGACCCTACATTAGCTTCCTCTGCTGGTAAACACAGGTAGTTGAACAGCTAGAAGTACCTGAGAGGAGTGCTGGCTGTGGAAACATGGTGTCCCGGAGCAGAAAAGTGGGAAGACTCACCCATGACGCGGCATACCCTAGCTGGGGAGCTTCTAGCTCTACTCCTTAGTGACCAGTAGGGTGGAGCAAGTGAAGACATCAGGATCTCCGATGTATAACCTTGAGCAAGCTCCTTCTCTGAGTTGTACTTGGAAAAATGGAGATCAAAGAAACACCTCCCACACAAAGCTATTGCAAGGATTTTGAGGGCCACATGTAGAGCTCAATGAACCTTAGCTCTGTCCTTTCCTCAGATGTAACCTGGCATCTTTCCATTCTGATTATGTAAATTTATGACACTTAAAAACAATATCAATGTGGAAAAAATCATTCACTTAAAAAATGCATTTTCCATAGGTTTCTCACAATGCGGTCTCTATTTTCTGTAAGATAGACTGCCCCGATAAAATAATAGCCTGAGGACAGCCATTGCACAAAGCTAGCTTCAATTGCGGACCGCCCCTACCACCTCCTTCAATTTATTTTTGAAGACTCTTTTATCAAAATCAGATTTTCTAATATCATTTTCTAAAGAGTTTTCTCTCATTTCCTCAGTTTAAGCTGCCTGTTTTCACCCTTTACAATCTGTGTATTTTAGCTATAAAACGAAGCAGTATTTTAGAATTTCATCCTTTTGGGGGGCACTAGGAGGGGTGTACAAACCTAAATTTTTGCATTGCAGCTCTCCTTGTGGCGCAGGTAAAACAGCCCACCCGACTCTGAAACAGGAGCTCATGCCAGATAAGAGGTGTAAGACACCGGCCTCTTCATGTGTACTCACGTAAAATCCTGCTCAAGACTCAGGGTGACGGTAAGTGTGTATGCTCGTGAGAAGGGACATGGTCAAGTATTCCCCTTCCAATGTGAATGACTAGGAGAGAAACTTTTCTGTTAAAGAGAGAAACTTAGAGACTTTGTGAAAAGCAAGTGCTACCAGTACAGTGTAGGTGCTGAAGTTAACAGTGATACCCTTGCATGTTATCCAGAAAATTGCTGCTTGAAACATTCCTTAGGGGTCCGGAGCCCGCTTGGTCCGCCCTCTGCCTCCGCAGAGAATTTCCACGAACAGTTCCAGGACCCATTTGAACCTGTGGCTCTTACCTGTCCCACGAGCACTCGGAGGAGCACCTGCGCTGCCACCACCCATCCTCAGATGTGCTGCTATCGGTGACAAGTGCAGTGAAGACACTGTCACATCTGAAATGATTTGCTACCCTGAATGTCTGGTAACTTGGCTGTTTCCTAGCTGTCTAGCGCTAAAGACCGGCAGCTGCCCTTATGTCTGAAGCAGATGGCCAGATTCTGGGGTCTGAGACCTGGCATGGCTCTCATTTTTGACTAATTTGGGGATTTCTGGTTCTGTGGGATTCAGAGTATAGATATTAAGTGACAAGAGTTTTAGAACTTAAAACAGATACTTGATCATATGGAAATTGCTGCTTTTAGGGGTCTGAGGCAGGTCTTGGTTCTCTTCTAGTTCAATTGTCAATTAACAGTCAGTCAGTCTTGAACTGCATGGGCCTAGTGAGAAGAGCCTTTGCTATGCTAACACCATCTTATCCTGTGAAGGTGGCTTTTTCCTTCCCTTTGACATTTTCGCATACAAAAAATGTTTGTCTCTGGTAGATTGTGCATTGGTACATAGTTCCTTCCTCCTGATTTATTTTTTACTTGAGTTTTTACTGGAGGATTCAGTGGAAAGGCTGTTTTAGAACTGAATGAATGCCTTATTTTTGCCCTACTTTCCCTTTGAGGTCAGGCTGGGAAGATAAATGAGGAAAATTAGCATCCGCAATCACCCCACTAGATCAGGCTCCATCTCCAGGGCTACAAAAGGGCAGACTTTCAGTTCAGGTTGTAGAGAAGGGCCTAGCATGACTTGGCACACATTAGATGTTTGCATATGTTGACTGAATGAATGGCAGCAGGCTTTGTACCTGTAATAATGCTGTACCTGTTAAATGTCAGGCTGTTCTGAAAGGGAGCCTGAAATGAAACCTCCAGGATGGGGATGGAAAGGGTCAGCGGGTGGTCAGTGCTGGACAGAGCACGTGTGTCTACTGTAGTCTTCCCCTACACTGGGCATCTTGTAGGCCACGTCCCACCTCCCTGGCTCTAGTGGCCTGGGACTTGCACAGCCCTTTGCTCTAGCACTGTCTGGGTGGCAGAAGGCTTGCTCGAGTCTCATCCTATAAATGGACTAGATCTCTCATCCCTGAGTGTGAATTGTGGGCCCACGTTAGACTTGGACCATCACCTAGAATCCTCACTTAGGGTCAGCCGTTTTTCAGCTTCTCAGGTGGTGAGACAGTGACTCATGCTTCCTTCTATCTTTCTGTGTTTACCAAGTTATGTTTTATGACATTCTAATTTTATAACAAGTGTAAAAAGTATCCTCAGAGGATTTGGATCTCGGACCCTGAAGTCCTCTGCTGTCCAGTTGCCCTCCCGCCCTGGCCTGTGCATGTACTGCTGGAGGCTAAATGGAAAGCAGCTTCCTGTGTTTGACTTCAAGGTCCAATCATTGCTATTTGTATTATTGTTACAGCCTGATCCCTCAGGCTTGGTCTTGAGTGGATGCCATGGTGATTGATTTGTGGTCTGTACTCAAGCTGCTCTGTGCAAGAGTGCTGAGCTCCAGTCAAAGAACTCTTATGTAAGGGCTAACAAATCCAGGGAGAACTTTCTCCTGATCAGATGATTCCAGTACTGTCCTTGATCTTTCTGGCTTCAAAAAACCTCTCCTACCCACTCCTGAGATTGACATTGTCTTTATTCTGTAACAGACAACCCTCTAGCTGCTGCAGGGGTCTCCACCCGAAGCCCTAGCCTCCAGGGCACATGGAGCACTAGTCCTGTAACCAAAACTCACAGTAACCAGGTTACTCAACTTGTTTCCTCTGGAGGTGATATTTAAGTTTTTAGCTGAAAGTGATGACATGGGCCTGCAGCCTTTGGCTGCTTTCCTATTCTCTGCGCAGGATGATTGTCAGGCTAAGTAGTTTTTCGTACCAGCACCTACACAAAAAACCTCCCAATTCATTCTTGTAAAATGACTTTTCCAGGAGCCAACAAGCTACAGGCTTCTGCATTTTACGTTGTTTGTTCTGGGAGGCACTAGTGCAATTCCACTGGTGAGCTGTGGTACTAGCAAAAGGCTTTGCTTGTAAAGGGGAAAGGAGGAGGGCAATATTATCTACGGGCTCACATAGGAAGCAGCACTAAGAGGTCTGCCCTAACTGCTTTTATGTGTGCATTTTGGCAGCCTTCAAGACACCACAGAAACCTTTCCACACTCCAGGAGAAAATAACTAAACGCTTCAGGTTGATGGAGCCTGTGGGGACAGATCCTTTCAGAGATAGACTCTGGCCCCACTCTAAACAAGTTCCCAATCTGGTGGCACCTTAAAGATTCTAATTTTCCAGGCAAGACTTTGGATCAGCTAACCTCCCGTTAGACTACAGAAACATACTTACAACAAGACCATCGCCATGTAGAGAAGTTGCTGGTACTAAATTGTTTACTTTCAGCAGAGTGCACAGTATTAATCTTCTCAAACATCATATTCCAGAAGCCACTAATAAACAAAAGCATCATGTGGCCAAGCTTTAGCACTAGTAATAGCACAGTTCCTGAAGTTAGTCCATGCTGGCTTCTCACCCAAGTCTGAACCCTCTATCTGCCAAAGCAACAGCCTGGAGCCCTTCTTCCATGGTTCTTGATTTCAACTGGCAAGGAGCTAATACTGCTGAGAGTCAACATAACCAACAAGGTCCGTAAAGGGCACATCTCATTCATCTTCTTAGCTCAACTAAATAAAAGTCCTACGTTATATGAGTATGAAAATTAAGAACCTTAAGACATTACTGATTGTTTTAAAAAGCTATCCTGAAGGTGGGGAGAACTTACTGAAAAAATGACATTTATTTTTAAAAGGATTGAGAATAAGTCAATTCTTTCAACAGTTGTTTCTTAGTATCAGTTCTGTGTCATCAAGCACCAGAATAAGTGAAGATAGCTAATTTCCCCTTATCTCATAACAGCTTTTTTTCCTAACTACATGGGAACTGAGAAAACAAGGTTACCGTCTTGTCATATGTCACAAGGCCATTGTCTAAGGACAATATATTTTCAGCCTTCCAACTACTGACTTTTATATTCCCACACATAACCCCCAGATAACAGATTCCTGAGACTGCATTGCTAAATGCAATAGAAAGGAATTGTAACAAAAAACACTGTAAGACCTAAAAATTTAATCCCTATGTTTTAAAATTTGGGAGAACTAAGAGTTCAAATTACCTTCATGACTCACCTTGATGGCTCAGACAATAAGCTGGTGGCTGAGGTATAGCCCAAGGTCCCAGATTTGTGACCTGTGAAGGGGACAGGACAGGGATGGACACAACCTTTTTTAAAAATAAGCTTCCTCTTTGCCCATCCTTCCTGCCTCTCAAAAAAAAGGAAAAAAAAAAAAAAAGGGCACCCCTGGTGGAGTAGCGTTGGGTGCCATCCACATACATCCCAAGGCCCCAGGTTTGTGTCCCAGAGCCAGGGGTGACCAAGATGAACACCTAAATAAAATAAAATACTTCCTCTCCTCTCTTCCTGCTTGCCTGTTTGGCCTTCATCTTTCCTTTAAAAATTCTTTAAACTGCTGAGCTCCAGTTTTTTTTTTAAAACCCCTGAACCCTGATCTTGAACCTGGGTCTGTAGGTATCTTTGCCACCTTAACCCAGGGGTGTGCCTCCAGGGCTGTCTTTTAGAGGACTAAATACATTAAATAGACAGATACCTTGTTTACTAAGTATAAAACAGACTTACTAAATAATATACCTTTTAATAGCTTTCTTCTCCATTACCTCCCACCTACATGAGTAAGAATTTTTAGATCAGTTCCAGAAGTTATTCATATTTATGCAAGTATTTTTTGTGGGTGGGGTGATGGAGGGGAAGTCTAGAGACTCAAGGATATTTCCAGGAAGGGGAAAATTTTTGATTGGTAAGTCACTGTCCTTTATATAAGTCAGAGACCAGAAAGTGTTAAATACTGGTTTGTGTATATTAAAAAAAAAAAAAGTGGGAAATAGTAGTCAAGAAAAATTAGGATGGATAATGGCATGCCCTGGTGTAGTAGCATTTGGTCAGCTACCTTTGGCCAGTGCAATTCACATACATCCCAAGGACCCAGGTTCCAATCCCAGGGCCAGGGAGAACCACCAAGATGAACCACCAAAGTGGGTGTGCCCTGGTGGAGCAGTGGTTAGGGTCAGTTGTCTCCAAAGGAGCAAGCCACATATCCGACCCTGGGGTTTGAGTCCTGGGCCCAAGGGGAGGCAACCAATGTGAACAACTAAATAAAAAAATGGAATAAAGATGCTTCTTCATCCTTTCCCTGCCTGCCTCCCTCTGCTTGGATTCATTCCTGCACCTTTCCTTAAAAAAAAAAAAGATACTAATCCCTTAATGTCTCTTAAGGGATAATGTAGTTACCAGTTAAAAGACCGGACTGCCTGGATTCAAATCCCATCTCTATCACTGACTAGGCTAGTTGACCTCTGGTAAATCATTCTGTCACTCTGTATTCAGTCTCCTTATCTGTATTATAGTAGCTACACCTCACTGAATTACTGATATGAAATAATATATGCTAAAATGCTTAGAATAGAATGTTATGCTGCTATACTGCTACAAAGAAATTGTATCACAAACTAACATGAATCCAACTTTGTATCCAGTTAAATAACTTAGTTCTAGTTTCTTGCTATACCATACATTTATAAAATTCACCTAGAGTTTAAAAGTATATTTTTTTGTATGACTCGTTTGTGAATTGAAGGTTTATACTTGTATCAAGTATGACCAAAGAATTAGGAATCTGTTCCAAAGTGAGGAAAAAGCTGAGAAGTAACTGACTGAGGGAATTTTCCCCACTGGGAACGTGAAATAGGTATGAGTTTTATGCTTGTGTCGCTAAACCTGGGAATTTAGTAAGAGTTCACTGTAAAATAAGATATAACTTCTTTAGAACTGTCAATAATCAATACTTGAAATGTTTACTTTTAAATAGGGAAGGAAACAGGTAAAGGATAAAAATGGATATTGAAGCAAAATCCAAATGAACTAAGAGGGAAGATTCTTATATAGCTACTGTGTATTTAATCTAATAGTCACTGGAGTGCATGTCTATAGAAACTGTAATTTGATTTAGAGCTGAATATAAAAGCATCACATTTAATAATGACCAAAAAGTACTTTCAAGCAAGTCATCTTTTTTGGGATCATGATTCTAGTGAGTGAACTCATTTGTTTGAAAGTTCCCTAAATTCAAACACTTGCGCTCAAAATTGCCAAATTTTCAATTAAACGTAGTAACTTTTAAAGGGAAACACCATCATTAAATCTTTAAAAATTGTCATCCTACAGTTTGCTGATAGAGAAGAAACCAGGATTCTGATAGAAAAGCTGTTAAGCTAGACTAGTAAGGATATGACAAGAAACTCTTAGTTACTGAAATAGCTGTTTTAACCACTAGAAAGACTACACAGGTGGTTCAACAGAATTTACTGGTATATTTTCCATTTTCTATACTATTTGAAGGCATAAGATAGCTTTGTATCAGCTTTCTACAATACTGTGTTTTAAATTTATCCAGTAAACTAAAATGCAGTACAGCTTTTATACAACTTAGGAGATAAAAAAAGAAAAATCTCCACAAGAGAAAGCAACTCAGCAGGCCCTGATATTAAAACATTTTCCCAAAATAAACATATGCAATTGCATTAAAAGGCAGTTTTCAAATATTCAAATTACACCAAGATTCCTTCCAAATATCTGCCTTGCTCAAACCAATGCAACAAAATCCTTATTTATTGTTAATAGTGGTGCATGTATTTTTGGTAAATGTTTATGGTTTTACTTTCTTTATTGTAAGAAACCTTTTAAGTGCTATCAAGCAGCAAAATAAGTTGCATCAACTCTCTGCACATGATAGAAGTGCCAATTCTTCATGAAAGAGGTGCATATTGTGAAATGGCAAAAGGTACAGTTTTAACAGTAAGTAGCGCATGAAGGAACAGTAACAAGTGGCCTAAATACAGTTGGACAGAATCAAACCAGGTATGTCTGTAACTGCTCAATTGAAACTAATATAGTAGGTACATTCAAAATCAAGTTTGAGATTGTAATTGGTGTTTAGAATCAAATTAGAAGAATTTCTTGATAAAATATAAACCTGTTCTTTTGAAATTGGAAATGAAATTGACGGAGCGCTAGAGACTTACTAACCCTCCTACACAGATAAGGAAATGAGTGACAAAGTCTCTTGCACTGAAGTTATGTATTTTAACAGCTTTACATGTAATATTCATATATAAAAAACTTTAAGTGCTTTTCTCCAATTTAAAAATCTAAAGAATTCAAAAATAAGGCATTCAATATTTGAAAAAAGTACAGATTTACAAAATGTGTATATTCTGTCATGAAAACTCCACACCAACATTATACACTTGGAAAAAAATACAAACAGGATATATTACAAATTTATGTAAGCAATAACTTAGTTCACACCATGCAATAAAAAGTACATTAATCAAGATACACAAGCTTTTGTAGGTTCTAAACTGAAGGGATTTTTCTTTTTTTTCTGCAGAATCCTTAAAACCTGTGGCACTTAAAATTTGTTAGCCTTTCTACTGAGAGGTAAATTATACACAACAATGATGAAAAGATTAACAGACCAGTTGTCTATTATGAATCATTCCAGCTTTGTTCAACAATGGCCGAAACTCTTTTCTCATATTCTCGTTTGTTTTCCTGATAAAGCTGTGCTGCCTGGCTATTGGCTGGACTGTTTGGATTTGGTTCATCCAGCAGAGACTAGAAGGAGAGAGAGAAGAAAAAACAGATTTGCAGAGCTATTCTCTATATTAACATGGGTCAGATATGAAGCAAAGAGACGACAAATTATTCAATACAGAATGGTAGAAAAAATGAGTATGTCAAGATATTCTTGTTAGAGAATTTAATTCTCAGTTGCCTTAAGATCTCCAATTTTAAAGAAATCAGAAAACAGTGTTCTTTAGCATACTGAGATTAGCCAGGAAGTAAACAACTTCATTTGGTTAATACACAATACATTTATTTTCTTCCTCCTGCGCTCCAGGTCTAGAACCCTGGTCTTTGGGCTTTACATGGACTGCATTTTAACTACCGAGTCACAGTGTGGCTACAATACCTTTAAATAGCTTAACTAACATTTTCCAAAATTAAACTCCATTCTTATAGTTACTTTGTAAAAAGGCCGAAGTTAGGTAGTGCATCTTGTTTTGTTCAATCAACAAAACATATCTAGTAGTAAAGACACAAAAGACTGAAAACAAAATTTACAAAATAATCTAAATAAAAAGCAGAAGTGTGATTAAAAAAAGAAACTTAAAAAAAGTCACAAACCAAAATGTTATTTCTGTTCCTCTCAAATTCACATAACTTAAACATCCCTCAATCCACCCCATCAAAACTCATTCAATGACAACTGAAATATTCTAATGGAGAGCATTAGCAAACTTTCTTTTTTTAACTACTTTTTTTTTTTCAACTATAATTTCTTGGGCAACATACTCAATGTTTCTTAAGGTCCTCTAATTTTTCTAAGCAATTATTTCCATCCTTGTCCACACTCTCTGGCTATGCTTCATGAGCATGAATAAAACTTGACCTGTGAGGAAAATGACTGTGGATGTGTTCCACCCACAGAAAAGCAGAAAAAGCATCTCAAAATCTTAAGTTGCTGTTCAAACTCTGCCATGATTACTTAGGTGCTGGAAGGTTCATATGCTTCCTTGGTCTTTGGGAGCTGACTGATAAATCATGCTGCTTCCTAACACCTCCTTACCTGAATCGATGTTAAGATAGAAGACACATCGTATGTAGGGCTCCATCGATTCTGAAGGATATCTAAACATATGCTACCATCAGCGTACACTGCAAAAACAATACTAAAATTGGTTACTTATTAATAACTTGGCCATATCTAATAAGAGAGATCTTTATCACAAACAGAATGTTTGGTCTAGTCATAAAGTTTTGAACATTAGGTGGTAACTAAACTCTTCTCACACACAGGAAAACTTATCTTAAAATAAAGTTTTCTTATTTTGCACCTTTTCATCAGGAGGCCGAGTGAGTTAATATTTCTGAACATGTTCCATATAGCAAATCTATTTAATTTTGTATTTCTAAATATTCTTAAAGCTTTTGGGAAAAAATGATTATATTTTGCAATAGCAGTTCAACTCTCAGAAATTATTCTGAAAGAAATAATCACGACATGCAAAAGTTAATTTAGAGGATATTTACTCTTAATATTTTTAAGAGTGAAAAACTGGGAATTACAGTTAATACAGGAGACTGATTAAATAATCAGACATTCATATAACACTTACCCATGTACCCACTATATACTCCATGTTAAATGATGTAGAAAGACACAGTTATACTACTTTAAAGTTTCCAACTTATATATAATTTTTTTTTGGTAAAGAGTACATATATATATATCTATAAATACTTTAAGTATATAGTCACAAAAATCATTTTTAATATTAAATGCCAAAATATAAGTGTGGTGGATATGTTTAGCTAGTAATAATATAATGAAGGAACTATCTTTTCACAAAAAAAATCAAGTAAATTAAAAATTTTTTAACAATCTTTTAAAAACCTCTATCATTCGGGGGTCCTTTTCTCTCTGACTATATGAAAATACAATGAGGTATGCTCATGTGATCTAACAGTTCAGTGCAGCAGGTATAATCCATGTACATCCTGAGGATGAACAACTAAAGTGCTTCCTCCTCTCTGTCTGCCTGCCTGCTTGCCTTCATTCCTGCCTGCACCTTTCCTTTCAAGAAAACACAGTGAACATACACAGCCATCAGAAGATTATAAATTTGTAACAAATTTCCAGAAGTACAATTGCTATACTAAGGATAAATGAATTTCAATGTTATAGGTATGACTAAATTGTGGGAAGCTTCCTGGAGGAAAGTCATATCATTTAACAAGGAAAAGTGAGTAAACAGCTGGAGGAGACAAATTACACTACGGTCACATTCCTTTAGGCTCTATCCCTAGTCTCATCCTTCTTACTCTTTATATACCAGCTAGGCAGTGTTATCCAATCCCATGACCTCAATGTCTGTTTGCAGATGCTAGACCAGATTTAATTCTCAGCCTTAAAGCAGCACAGTCAATTACTTAATCCCAGGGAAACATCAAATTTAGTAATAAGCCCAAGTGAAAACCATAACCTCTGTAAAACCCATGAAAATATAAAACAATTTAGGCTTGTTCTGGTGGAGCAGCGATTAGGTCAATTGTCTCCAAAGAGCTAGCCATCGACCCCTGGGGTGGGGGTGGGGTGGGGTGGTGGTGTGTGTGTGGTTTGAGTCGGGAGAAACCACCTATGTGATAACTAAATACAAAAAGAATAAAGATGTTTCTTCCTCCTTTCTCTTCCTGCTTGCCTGCTCATCTTCATGCCTGCCTGCACCCTTCCTTCCAAAAAAAAGTATAAAACAATTTAAAAGCTTTGAACTAGGAATTAACTTTGAAAAGTAAAAAACTAGAATCCAGACATCTAACAATGGATGAATGGCTTAACTACTTTATCCATACAATGGAATGTTATAGATTTATGTTACAACATAGATCAACCCTGAAAACTACGCTATAACTATGCTACCTGAAAGAAGTCAGTCACAAAGGACCACCTATGTGATTTCATTTACATGAAATATGCAGAATAGACAATAGGAGTGGGAAGAAACAGCGAACGACTGCTAATATATAGGGAATTGTACAGGATGGTAAAAATCTTTTTGATTATGGTGAAGGTTATAAAACCTTGTAAATATACAAAAAACCAATGAACTACATGGGTAAACAGCATGGCTATGTGAATTACATTCCAATAAAAAAAAAAAAGCCAGAGGGACACCCTAGTGGAGCAGTGGTTAGGTCAGTCACATTCAAAGGAACACAAAGCCCCATAGCCCCTGGGTTTGAGTCCTAAGTCTGGGAGGAAACAACCAGTGTGAACAACTGAAATAAAAATAAAATGCTGCTTCCTTCTCTTTCTGCCCCACTGCCTTGCCTACTCGCCTTCATTCCTGCCTGTACCCTTCCTTTAAAAAAAAAAAAAAAAAAAAAAAAAGCCAAAAAACTAATAAAAATGTATTAATAGCAGGAATAAAGGGAAATCATTCTATGAATGTAAAGGGATGAGAAAAAAAATCAAATCCATCTGAAGTTTGCTATACCTACACATCTATAACTATGTACCCCATCTGCATACATTCTAGTCTTTCTCACCTTGATTTAATGAACCCCTTACTACAATTTGCTTCCCAAATCTGAACAGGATAAAGCGGAACAAAAAGTAAAATTAAACCTGTCTGGGCTTAAAAGAAAAAGGCTTGATGTGGCAGCTATTAGGTTTGCAGCTCTGATTCAGGCCAAATGAACAACTAAATAAATATTACTAACTAAAAAACCATGTTAAACTCTTAACAATATTTTAAAACTATTAAGAATGATGCAAAGAGTATCGTAGTAGAGTGGGTTAGGTGCGGACTACAGGCATCCTGAGGCCCCAGCTGGGACCGGTGGGAACAACTAAGATGAACTACTAAGTAAAAATGATTGGGGTGCTGCCGCTTCTTCTCTGTTGTTTATTTAGATGTCTGATGCCCCCTTGAACTGTAAAGTCTAATAAATTACTAGCTACTTACCATTTGGATGAAACATTTTGGATAAAAACCTAACAGTTGGTGGTTTATTTGGATATTCTTCAGAAAATTCTATTACTAGTTTAAAAGTACCTAGACAGAAAACAAACCAGGATGATTACAGTAGAGACAAGCATAACTTATTTAATCAATCAAACGAACTCCCAAACCCATACTGACTTTTGCACAACACAAAAACTGTCAACTTTGGTTTAGCCATAAAGCATACTAACTATGCTTCTACAGCATGCCCCGTGGCTCGGGTGGCTGAGACAATGGGTGTGACCTTAAAGGCAAGTACCCAGGTTCCAGAGGGAGCCGGACATCTGAATAAACAACTAAATAAATATGCTTCTTCCTCCTTTCCTCCCTTCTTATTTCTGTTGAACTAAAAATATGCAGCAGTGGCGAGTACTTAGGGAACCAGTACTTTTCATGTGCTATTGGTAAGACTTAATTCATATTTTTGGGAGGCAATTTGGCCCTAGTCACCAAAATTTTAAATGCACATATGGGGAACTAGATACAGCTTATGATTGATGGCTCAGAAGGGAGTGCAACCAAATATTTTGAGGGCATGACCACCACAAAGGACTCAGATTTGAGTTACGTTTTAAAGTTTTGTTCTTTTCCCATATTAGTAGCTCCACTTAAATATGTTAAGAAACTGGCATGCCCAGTGGCCTCATGGGTTAATCCACTGCAGTGCAGTCCACACACCACCCAAGGTCCTGGGTTCAAGACCCAGGCCAGGGTAAAAAACCAGGATGAACAATTAAATGAAAAAAAGTGCTGCTTCTTCCTCTCTTTCTGCCTGTCTGCCCGCTTGCTTTCGTTCCCACCTGCACCTTTCCTTGGAAAAAAAAAAAAAAAAAAAGTAATGTTACTGTAATTGCCTTCTATCAGTTATATACCAACATGGTATATTTGGTCAATTTAAGTTAGTATTTTATGGTTAATACAGACATGGATGCTTTTAAAAATTATGAATTTATAAACAAAGTCAATCTATTCAAAGTATACAAAAAAGTTAAAACTCTCAACTCCAATCCCAAATCTATTTCACAGAAAAACTACTATTAATAGTTTATCTTTCTAGACTTTTCTATCCAGAATCCTTTTATTTGGATGAAACCCATGTAAAAGTTTGAAGTCCTCCATCCACAACCCTTTGGACATACTCAATTGAGACTTATTCCTTATGATATTAAAGTTTAAACCATTACAGATGCCTTACAAGGTTCTTTCCTTATTTCATAAATGTAGTTTTTAAAAACAAAACAAAAAAACCCTTTTCCCTCTAAATTCTAAGATCCTGGCTTCAGCCTTCCAAGATCAGAGGGATGCATTTAGTAAAATATTTTAGATATTATCTTTATTGGTCATGTATTTAGTATGTAAAACCTCAACCCCGTTACTTTTTTTTCTTTTTCTTTTTTTAGTTTGGAAATTTGAGATTAGGGAGGCCAAAGATACAAATCAAAAGTTGATTTTCTATCTCATATTTTGTTATATTAATAAAGGCTCTATGAAACATACAGTTTACTAGTGAAATCAGCCTTATACTTAATGATATATTTTTAAGACTTACGTTTAATTTTTTTTTAATTACAAAAATATGATGTAAAAATTTCAGGCAAATACAAATATGAAAGTTATTTTAAAGCTTTTTCTTTTTTCATTTTTGGGGTTTGAGGACCCTTTACGTACTTAATCCCGATTACTGCCAAACCTCCAATGTGAAATCAATGAGTGCAAAGCTGGGAAGAGATGCATGTAATAGCCTTCAATTTATGGTATTTCTAACAGATAAAACAATATGAATAACCTGAAGAATACCATAAATAACAATATGTAGTAAAATATTAGAAAGTGATGAAATCTGAGTATTTATTACCTTTTTCAAGTATAATTTTAGGTTAAAATATTGGCTCTTTAATAATCAGCTTGTAGAAATTCCCCAAAATTTACCAATTTGCTCTTACTGCTACAAGCTGCCTCCAGCACACGATTGGCTAAATCTAGTGTTAATTTTATTAGAAATTCTAAATCAGAAGATCTTCAAATATTTATTCACTAAAAACTATTTTTACATATTAACCTAAGTAACAGTTAATGAAAAATAACTATACTTCCCCTCAAAAGTGAGTGAGAATTATAGAACACAGTTTTAAAACATATTATTGCAAATCTCTTTATTGACTGACTTATCACAGCTGGATTCTCTTAGCTACTTTCTGCATTTAATTTGTTGCAATATGCTGTTCTGGTTTCCCTATATGAAGAAAATCAGGTCTCAAACAAGTAGTAAATGGAAAAAGTATTTTCATAGCTTTTTTAGGTAATTGTAGATGTTCTTTTAAGAGAAAACACAGGTTTTTAAAGGTTAGTTGCAATACAGAATTTGTAACTATATAAACTTTTTATCAGTTATATATTAAAATCTGCTACTAATCTTAAAATTATTTTCTAATCTTACACTTGGTCACCTGGAAAATATTGGTCCATAAATCTTCTAATTTTCTTAATGTGGCCATATTTCATTATACACCAACCACCAAAACAGAAATCACAATAGATGATGGGTGAGAAGTACTATTACTGCTCTCTTAAAGTATTAGGAAATTGTCATTTTATCAGCCAATACTGTTACAATCACTTTCCTTAACAGCTCACTTAGTTCACTTTGGAGAATGTCTGCCAAATTTTAAATCTAAATAACCGGGTGGAGTTGCAGTTGGGCACAATTCATATATATCCCAAGGTCCTGGTTTTGTATTCCAGGGATTGGGGGGTGGGCAACTAGATAAATCTAAAGTGCTCCTCTCTGCTCCTGCCTGCCTCTACTCTACTCTCCTTCATTGCTGCCTGCACTTTTTCTTTAAAAAACAAATAAATAACCAATGTTTATCATTCTTAAAAATGTTCCATGGAAAAAGCAGTAGTTCAGGCTGAATAAACAATGCAGAGGAGCTTTTCTTCCAGACAGTCATCTTACTTTGATATGCAAAAGTGCTTTAAGCATACTTACCACTTCATCACATAGAATATTAAAAAGACATATACTCAAGGGTCAGATTTTAATAATATTAATAACTTCTAATTTTTTTCTCAAGACATTTTTTAAAGTGGCATCTTTTAAAAATGCAAACAAGTATGCTGCCACTGTCGTCATTTTGATGCCAAGATACTAAATTGCTGGGATTGAGTATGAACCACCAGTGCTTTTGTGCCATCAGCGCAAATGCTAATATAGTGAAAAAGGTAAGTGATATTTTAGTTGTGGTAGGAGAGCAGTTTTGATGACATGGAACCACTAAAAGGGTCTCAGGGACATTGAGAGATTTATGGACAATCCTTAAGAATCCTGGTATAGAGTAAAAAGCTCAAGTTCTTAAGTATGCTCTTCAGTTCTTTAGCCCCACTCATGTATGATGTAATCCACTGATGGGGGGGCCCTACTTAACCCTGTAACACACACACAATGTATAAAAAAAGATGATACCACGGCATACATTTTTCTGCAAGTTTGTCTCTTCAGACATATTTCCAGATTTTCTCTATTCTTTAGCAGGCACATATTCCAGAGTTTAGTTGTATTAATTTCCTTAACCATTTTCCTTGCTGGGTATTCAATTATTTCCATTTAAATAGTGCTGTGACTAATATCTTTGTACAAATATCTGTATGGCCATTTTATTTTTTTCTTTTTCTTTTGAGAAAGTAGGCAGACAGGAAGAGAGAGGAGAAAAAAAGCATTTATTTATTTAGTTGTTCATTTTTGGTTGTTACCCCTGGCCCTTGGTCCAGAACCCAAACCTGGGTCCTTGAGCTTTACACATGGCACTATTCTAGAGCAGGAGCTGCGGATTTGACAACTGAACCACTGCCATTTGATAATACAAAGCTATTCATTAGGGAAAATCGAAGTGCCTGATTAAAATCAATTTGAGCAGCTCAACTGTAAATATTAGAACTAATTTTCCATTTTCCTGGCTCTTGGTGAAAATACTGAATTTATAATGCAAAAGATTATGCAGAATGATAACTTAATTGAGTGCTGAATGTGAAGCTACTAGCAGCTAGGTATGTTTAAGAACAATTTCTACTCAACATCATATCAATATAGATAACAGAGGGAAAATAAGGAGTGATTATCCTCTTGCTGTTTACATTAGTGACATCTTGAATCTTTAGGATGCTATAAGGCCATCTATTTAAACCAGTCTCAACATAAACACTAGGATCTAGCTTACTGTTTTACTGCCAAACATCAAAGAAAGAGGGAACTGGCAATGAAGGTGATCAAGCTGATTTGACTATGAAGTCCTTTGAAAACTATAAATTCTCAGTAGAAATGTTTTAATTTGACCTACCAATAACAGAAAATAATTTTAAGTAGATACTTTTTTTTTAAAGAGGAAGAAAGCAAAGGAGAGAAAGAAGGAGAGAGGGGGAAGGAAGAAGCACACTTATTTAGTTGTTTATTTTAGTCCCCTCCCCCAAACCCTGTATCTCAAACCGGGTGCTTAGGCTTTACATGGTCCATACCCCAACATCTCAGCCACCTGAACCACAAGGGCACACCTGGTGTTGCATTTCCTACTTAAAAGAAGTCTCTTGATACTGTAGAAAAAATAATGAGAATGACTTACCATCTTCAAAGGGTGTCCCTTCTGGTCTGAAAACAAGAAGATCTCTGATTAAAATGTAGTTTTTAATTCTACTTTTTCCCCCTGATTTTCAAGAGGAAATAAACTCAGAGAAAGAGGGGCTCGTTTTCATGATTTGTGGAGTTTTAAAGACCCTGCAGCTTCATAATATGAGCTTAGCCTTAGGTTTCCATTCAGGCAGCCAAAAAGGGTAAATTTTCCTTTTAGGGTGGTTTTATCAAAAAATAGAAACAAATCAAAACTTGTAACTTTAGGACAAAAAACTCATCATACCAACCAGTCATTTTGTAAAGATGCACTCTTAAAAGAAGTCCTATTTTCTTTTCATATCACTAAGATGATAATCAGTATTTTTTTAAGATAATTATGTTCTGTTTTTCAACAGAGCAATAACTCTTATTCAAATCAAATAGACATAGCTGATGTCACCAAGAAAACCAGTTTATTTTGCTTAGCTTTTTGTCTCCAAATCCCAATTTCGTCTTTCCTAAGCAGTACCATGAAATTTAATTATTACACGTAAGACACATTCAGGGTCTCCAAGAAGCACCGTAACAGCCTGAATTTAATATAATCGCCTTACTCTAGAAGGATGAACTTTGCTCATTCTTCCCTAGTGTTTAATGTAGACTCATAATTGAATCAGCAGCAACTCAGAAATCTGTTAACAAACGTATTTTAGTTTTCAGTGCAAAACCTTAGGTTTAAAAAAAAAAAGATCAAGTCCAAGACAATAAAAAAAAAGCATAAGGAACTTGTATATTAAAAAGCATACATGCAATCTATATCTATCTAATCTCATATGTAAAATTTAAGCCTGCTTCTTTCTTTCTCTTTCTCCCTTTCTCAATTTTTCTCTCTCTCTGTCTAACTCATATGTAAAACTTAAACCTGCTTCTCAAAAGACTCCATTCAGGTGTTTCACACTGACTGTGAAACATTTTTCTTTTAAGTTCTTACCACAGTAGAAGTGCTCAACAGTATTAGTTCGAATAAAATGCAAGCATAAACATCTGCTTGGTATATTTTGTACAAAATAATTTCTTTTCTCCTTTAGTTTCACATATTTTATCAAGTAAAACCCAAAGTTTTTATAAAATCATATGATTATACCAAAACACTAAACTTTGTTAACTGTCAAATAAATCTCTTATCAAAATTTTTTCTTAATTTACCTTGCAGTTTCTGTCCCTAAGATCTCTTATTCTACTTCAACCTCTTTTCCTAGTTGTTATACATTCCCTTTAAAATATTTCTACTCCTATCATTTTTCATCTTTCAACTCACCCAAATATAACTGCATTCCACTGCATGATGTTGTTTTCAGATGGTGCGCCGCTGACACCCACAGGTGGGTCCTCTTGCAACCTGGAAAACCCAGAGCACTAATTGTAAAAGTTGAACATGAAGCTCACTAAGGCCAAAAGAGTACCTGCGGAGTCCATGCCGTTTATTTTAAGGTGCTAACCAATTCAATTTCCTTGTTCTTGTGCTGAGCTAAAGAAACTATGACTTTAAAGCAACCATGTATATTTATGAAATACCTCTCCAACTCTAAAATTCCATAGGGCTTGGGAGTCATCTCTCTTCAAATATCAATGTTGTCTCTTCAAGAACTATATACACGGACTGCCCCCAATCAAATTTTAAAACCTCAAATGCAAAAAAGTATTTTACAGGATCATTAATTTTGCTGCTGTAAACATACAAAGATGTGTGAGTTCGAACCACAGCTCCTCCTGCAAAGGCCACACAGTAAAAAAACAAAAAACAAAACCAAAGAAACAAAAAGAACATTCAGTGTAAACACCTAACTGAAAACACATTCATGGAAACTAGTTTTAGACAGAAGAGTTACTTCATTCATCCTGCTTCAAAAGCAACCAAAGCTTCAGTAGGTTTTCCCTCAGTCCCTGTTATAAAGATGCTGCAGTAATATTTCTCTCTCAGATTGGGAGACTCAATACAAATAAATACCTTCCAACATTTATCTCGTCATATTCTTTTAACCTGGAAAACTACCAAAGACGCCAAGTGTTCGACTCAGAATTAAGTAAAGAATCCCAGTAAGAAACTAGGGGAACCATGGACACCAACTGGAAGTTTTATTTGATTTTTACTCAAGAGGACCTAATCTGAAACCGTATTTCAAGCTTTGGGAGATGACTTTTGCACCAAACAGATATCTCTGTATAAAGTAAATGCTGAGTTTTTTAAGTACAATACACATGACCCTATAAACACACACCATCATTACTACATATATAGTACTGGCATGTATTATATTTTGAAACTAGTCTGCATAAATGCTGCTGCTTAGTCAAATGCAAGCAAATCGGGCCGTGATGAAGAGGCCTCCGAGGAACGGAACTGCTGCACACCACCAAAGGTAAGAACGAAGAGTCGTTGTGGATCTAGTGAATAAGCTGGCCAAAGCTCAAAAAAATGACTTCCAATAGCTTATCTATAGCTTTATAAATGAGAAGTTGAGAGATTTACTGAGCGTCTAATTAAATTTTTATGGTAGAAATTTAAATTTCGGCAGATGTTCTCAGGAAAACATTAACAAATGTGCAGGAGACCGCGAAGCTATGTTTTCTGATTTTTAACTCGTACCTCTATGTACTCAAAGGTAAACAACTGAAAAAAAGTCACTTCCTCCTCAATAACCCCAGCACCTCTCCTAACAAAACCCCATTTCACAAAAGGAGGCCCGGGGAGTATCAGATTAAGCGCCAGTCTGACGAGAGGCATTTTTCCAGACTTCGGAGCTATAGATAGTGCTTTAGACGCCAGCCACAAAGCTGAGTTCCAGAAGGCACTGGCAGCCGGGGTGCCAACGCGAGGCCAGGTCTCTCAGCCAGTTCTCAAGGTCCTTCCCGGCGGGCGGGCGAAGACTCGGGTTTCGGAGGCTGGGTTAACACCTCCGGACCTCGCGCTGCAGACCCCACCCTCACTGCAGAAAAAATGGGGGTGGGGGGTTGGCGCTTTTCGTCCCAACCCTAGCCCGCGGAGGCGACCGCAAGGCCACCTGAACAAAGCTGCCCGGCAGCAAGCGGGGACTAAGCTTCTGCAAGGGCTCGCTTTCGGAGACCCAAGGGGGCACCCCAAAGTGCAGGGGCGAGCGTGGGGGTGAGGCTTGAGCGCCAGGGCGAAAGGTCCGGCAGCCTACCCGAAAGAGCAGCAGGGATCCTAGGCCGGCCTAGAGCCACCTTTTCACTTCTGGGGCAAGTAGGGGAGGGATCGAAATTTCTCACGTCAGAAGAGTAAGCAGGGAGGATGAAGGAGTGCGAATCGGGGCTACGATTGCCATTCCGTGGGTCCCGCTGGGCCCACGGTCGGCCCTCTTCGGGTCAAGATGGGAAGGTGTCCTGGATCCCCGCCCTGCAGCCTCAGAACTTTGAGGAGGAGCCATCATTCAGACGAAGGTGAAGGCCCTTACCGCTTGAAATCCCTCATGAGCCTCCTCCGGGCCGGGGTCGACATGCTCCCCAGCTGCCCCGCGGTCAGTCTGAAAGAAAAGAGTCCCGCTCAGCCCCCCCACCCGCCGGCGCGGCGGCCGAATCACTGTGGGTCACCGCCGCCGCCGAGGCTGCACAAACAACCCTGCAATGACGTCTCCCTCCGCCGCCTCCAGATCCCTCCGCCCTCCGCCGGTACCACAGAGCACGGGGTGGGGAGGAGGTGCGATGTGAGGGCGCTCGTGCCGGGCACCTTTCCACGGGACCCTGCTCATTTTGGCCTTCTCAACTCAGAGACAAATTGGTGTGCTCTGTGTTCTTACTGGAAATCGTGGCTTAAGAGACAATCAAACTCAAATACTATTCTGTCCTCCCCCTTTTCGCTAAGTTAGGCTCGACCGGGTGGAGAGACGGACGGGCGCATCCGGGGCCAGAGATTTCAGGGAAGGAGGTAGGGTGACGTAAGATCACGTGACTACCAGCGGCGTTGTCAACAATCCACCGCTGAGGAGAGGGCGAAGTATCTAGAACCACGTGTCCCTATGACGTCTTAGAACGGATCACGTGAGCGCTCGCCAGGACCTGAGTTTCTCCCAGGTTTATGCAGTGGGTCGTTTATTTTTACTGGGATACTCTTGTTAGTTTTTCCTCCCGAGTGTCCCGTCTACTGGGACGGCAGCAGGTGGTTTTGTCTCGTCTTTAAAATGGAGCCAAAAATAATTTGCATTTTTAATCCCTTCTGGTTAGTTGAATTTTTATCAAATCTGTTATGTGGGGAAGGAAGAGTGAAGGGACCTCCGTTTTTCCCTTATAAATGCAACAGTGAATAGTGAGTCTCCGACAAAGTAAAATTCCTTAAAGTGCTACTTTAGAGCCACCAAATACCCTGATATGTGTACTGCAGTGGGGTTTCGAGGGTTAGAAATTTTTGGCAATGATAAAAGAGAAATACACATTTTGTCCAAGGTTTGTTTACGATCTCCAGGATGTAACGGGAATATTGTTCTTCATTTAAGGGGCTGCAATTGTTTGAGGACATGTGTCAGAGTCCATGGATTTGGCTACAAGAGTAGAAATGCGAGGGGGGCGAGCACAGAGAATATCCATGGGTGGTTAGTTGTCAAAGAAACCTAAAAATATGATTCAGATCTGCGGGAGCGAGCTAGGAGACTTGAGTGGGGATATGTAACTATCCTGAATAATTTCAGGCTTTCTCTACTAGAAAGTTTGGTGCAAATGGGTCTGAAATGTCCCCGTCCAGGGGCCTCAGAGGTGTTACCCTTGGGTATTCCGACATTTCCTGTGGTCACTAAGTTCCGTCCCTGTATTGTCTTTGTTGGTTTGGAGGACTCCGCACTTTCAGACACACAAGATGAGGCGGAAAGGATGGGGGTAGGTGTAATAAGAACCAAATTTGCCCTTAGCACCTTGGGATCAGAAAGGGTTAACTTTTCCCACTTTCCTTCAAACCCTGAATTCCTTTTCCTGCTTTTAGTAGTAACTGCCTTGGATAAAGTCAGCCAGCTCCAACTCTTGCTAGGTTCTTTCAAGAGATTCACAGATGTAATTTTCTAAATCAAAAGCGCAGTTGGTTGTTTTTTGTTGTTGTTTTGCATCCCGTAAAAGTCTTAATCCTCCAGAGCTAAGGATGAAGACACAGCAATAGTTCCATGCAGAGAAATGCTGAAAGGAAACAGACAAAAAACAAAAAAAAGCCCACTCTGAAATATCATTTATCTAGCTATTTATTAATGTTGTCTTAGCCCAGTTTTTAAAAGTGTAACGCTTTTGGCAAAATCAGTGAAGTTGTTTCATTCACATTTTAAAACTGTATATGTGAAAGACTTGCTGGCTGTCCTGTTTACCTACCAGACTTGCCATAACCCATTTGCAGAAAGAATAGTTTCAAAGCTAGTATAAATTTTGGTGATTTTTGTAGCTCTAGATTGTAAGCCCTCTGAGGGCACAACCGCTGATTCATGCTTTGTCCCTTCCAAATAATTAACCCATAACAAATACTTAATAAAAATATTTTTAGAACGTCTGGGCCCACTAAAGATTTACTATGACATTCTTATTAAAGTACTGTTATAACATGTTTAAATAACTTCAAAAGGAAAGACAATCCTGAATATTTTGGTATTTAAAATAAATGACCACCTTGACTTCCTTTTCCACTAGTTGCATTATAAACCTTAACAGCATAGAAACACTTAGGAAGTTTTTAAAATACCGCCTTCTTTACCCAGTCTTATTTAAATCAGGAACTCTGGGAGTGAGGCCTTTTAAAAAGTCTTTCACGTGATACTTTAATGTGCATGGAGTGGGAACAACTGAACTAGAACTGACTGGATGACAGATTTAGCTTTTTACATTTAACTAATTTTACGAAAAAATGAAAGTCCTATGAAAGAAGGCCCTCACAGGGCACTTGTTCCAGTGATTTCCTTGTTATTCATTGGAGGCTGTCACTCTAGCAGGACTCCAAATCTCATTCGTAAGCAATGAGATAAAGGCAGTTCTTTCCTTATTTTTCTGTACCCGTGCATAGCAGAAGCCTTTGAATTATTTGCTACCCAAAGAGGGCTCGTAGTAAGATAGTTTTAAAACTACGGTGTTGCTTTTTTAAAGCATATAGATATTCAAGAGTTTCTTTATTTCTTTTTTTTAGATCCGTCTTGTCCCCGTTTTAAAGATGAGTTTCGACAACTAAGGTCGAACTCTGTGGTCTATGAAATATTGACGTAACTAGGTAACTCAGAAAACGTAATTATACAGACTTGTAAGTTTCCTTTAGCAGGCCGTCTCCGATCACTAATACCAGTCATCCTTTTATGACCCAGCATATGCAGCAGGTGTTCTCGTCCCAGGACGGATGTGAAGTCATTCCTGCTGCCGGCAAAATTCAGATCTTCCGCGTCTCCGTTCCAATTTGATTAACAGGAACCGTGCTCCCCAACCGCAGCCATCCACCCGCTAGCCAGCTTCCACCTAATACTCACCAGTAACTTGTCTTCACGCTCACTCGTTTTCCCTTCCGGGTCGGCTAGGCGCAGTTCCGGTCTTGCGCACTCGGTCGCCGGCTAGAGGGCTTTGGCACCGTTGCTATGGTAGTGGGCGGCGGTGACCTAGAGCGGCTGGCTGCTTAGCTAGGGTTGATGTCTGGTTGCCGGACTAGGACTGCGCGGAGCCGAGCCGGCGGGACTACAGAATGGGCTGAGGTGGTGGCGGTTGCCCGAACAAGGTCGACAGCGGGGCTAGGGACTCGACTTACGTCCAGGGCCCTAAGGCGTCTGGTTTGAGGAACGCGCGGGACGGAGCCTTTCTAGGGCCCGCGGGCCTGTTTTCTGGGCGTCTGCAGTGTTGCGGGAAACTCTTATTTGACCGAGGCATGACAGAAAGTGTGGGGACCCCACCTGTGATGGATAGGTGACATGTAGTGAGAGACTCTCAGTGTGGATGGGCTGAGAGACAGTAGCAGGATCTCGTGTGTTGAGGGCTGGAGCCCCTGGAGGACACCGCACTCCAGAGCTGGTAGTGTTCCCCAAAACCAATGGGGTCTGTGGAAAAGATGCCTGTCTTTTCCAGCGTTTTTGTATTTTAAAGTATGGTTTATTGTAGAAATGTGTTTTCCAGCCTGAATAAACAAAAGTATGAACGTTTAACCTTTCTTTCTTTCTATGAAGAAGTAGACGCTGGACTTGAAAATGGAGATGTATGAAACCCTTGGAAAAGTGGGAGAGGGAAGTTATGGAACAGTCATGAAGTGTAAACATAAGGACACTGGGCAGATAGTGGCCATTAAGATATTTTATGAGAAACCAGAAAAATCTGTCAACAAAATTGCAGCGAGAGAAATAAAGTTTTTAAAGGTTTGCTTCTTTTGCCTTAATTTGTTCTAAGTCAAAGGAGAAATTGTTATGGAATAAAAAATTATATAAAAAGACATTTAATAGAAAAACAAGTATGGTACCCTACCTCATTGTCTACATTGTGTAATTTTATAGTGATGCGAGGTATATGTGTTTATGTATAATGTAACAACTCTACCAGATATTGAGAGAGAATTATTCAGAAGTATCCAGGTATAATACTTCATAAGAAAAAAGGGGGACAAGTACTTCCTGTTCAGGATATCTATTCTTTAATCAGAAGACAGGAGGGCTTATAAAAATAATACTTACTAAAAATGGCTTCTTGTGATTGCCAAGTTACTAATTCTAAATCCTCTTGGGCAGGGAAGATTTTTTTTTGAGAAAACAGGACATGAATTTACCTTTAAAGGATGTGTAGAATTTAGGAAAGCGGGAGAAACTTTCGCGCTCTTAAGTTAGGGGAATAGCGTAAACTCAGAGGGGCTAATGCAATACAAAGGATAAAGAATTGAGTGGAAAGGGGGAAAAAAAAGTAGAGACATTTATTTGCCTGTAGAGTTTCCTGTACAAAAATAGAAAGGTGTGATTAGAGAAGGGGTGGACTTTAAAAGACTTATCTTTTAGGCTACAGTCAAACTTGATTTTTTTTGATACTGTGCTCAGAATCACATTCAGTATATAGAAACTATAAACTAGCACTATTGTTTATAATAGATTGGAAGTCTTGAGAGGTAGAAAGGTGGAGGTCTTATGAGTTTGGGAATTCTAGTAAATGTCATGATGGTGGAGTACAGCTATTTGAATGGAAAGTAAAGTTAGAACATGATCTTTTGCAAGAGAAGGCTTATATCACAAGAATATAGAGGGAATTAGAAGGGGAGAGAGTCAAAGATACCTTCCGGGTTCAGTGACTGCTACCATTGTTGAAAGACCCAAAGAGACATTCTTTGGACACTTCTTGGAAACGTCGAATTTGATGAGATAGGTGTACTTTTTTTTTTTTTTTTTTAAGGAAAGTTGCAGTTAGCAACGAAGGTGAGCAGAGGCAGAAAGACAGGAAGAGAAAGGAGGAAGCACTATTTTATTTAGTTGTTAATCGTGGTTGTTCCCCTGGCCCTGGGACATGAATCAGAGTCCTTGGATGTATGCAGACTGCATGGACAAAAGGCAGCTGAACAAATCACTACTCCACCAGGGTACCCAGATAGGAGGAGTACACTTAAGTAAAGATAACCAATAGGCTTCTAGAGATGGGAAACAATCTGAAGAGAGATCAGTGCAGAAGATAGACTCACGTGTAGATATGACATGCCAAACCAGGTGGAAGAACTCAGAGTGAACAAAAGAACATTAATATTCCTTGGGATTTGGGTACAAAACTAGTAATTTTTTAAAATGTTAAAAATGTATTATATATTGGAATAGATCTGGATACTTTAAGGTTTAAGACTTTGGCAATGTGATCTAGATGTTTCATATGTGATAAAAAATGCTCTTACAAATTTTTCTCTGACCAAAAGTAGTATTTTTCTCTAAGTCTATGTTAGATATAATGGATCAATTTGCTTTCTAAATAGATGAAATGGGCATCTGTGGATTGTTGGAGCTGCTCTATTTCTAGACAATGAAAACAAAGATAAAGTCAGTAAAGATGTTATGTTTTTATGAATACCAGTTCTTATCTTGATAACCTAAACACAGAAATACTGTAAGCAACTATTGTGTGCACTGTAAGTGAAAAACTGATTAGGAGACCTTTCCCAGGCAATATCCTTTACTCTTTCTTCTACTATGATTTTTTTTCACTTTATCATTTTATAAAAATAACCAGTTGGTAAATATAACCAATATATGTATGGTGAGAACACAGAGATGGTCTTGAAAATGTATTTTACTCTTAAACAACTGTTTACATGCTATCTTGAGACACTATAGCTATTTATTCTCATTGGTTTGTTTCTTACAGAATTTAATTGAATTCTGCAAGAGAAATTTCTTGAATTTAGTTAACATTCTTTGAAAAGATAGTCATAGTGACTTATTTTGAACTCAATTTTTTATTGCTAGAATTTCATTAATGAATTAGCAAGAATATCTATATAAAAGTTGTCCAGTAAATGAAAGAAAATAACTTGAAAAGGAGTAATGTTAGGTGTATTTAGGGGTTTTGTGGGTATGATGAGTATCTGTCTCATTACCCTTGATGGATCCACCCTAATGCTTACTACATTGCATTAACTTCTCGCTGTCTTTGCCTTTAAAATAAAGACTGGAGAAGAGACCAGTAATTTTCCTTAGTTGAAAGGTTAGTATTGTCATGTTAAAAAACACTCCATTCTTTTCATTACTGCCAGCATGGTATCACTGCAGCACCCTGGCATCTCACCAACTGGGGAAATTGGGAGCAAAAAAAGAAAAGGAATATGATGTTATATTTCGGTGTGGCTTCCTATTAGTAATATTTTAAGTACTTTAGTCCCTGTATTAGAACAGGTAGTTGAAAGAATGATACTGTGCCATTGGAATAAAGGCATATTTCGTTATAAAAGTATAGTGTCCTAGTGGATCTGATATTGAAAATATAACCCATAATTTTTAGGCAGGTGAATAAACATTTTTGGTAATCAGGGAAAAATCAAATATTTTGGAATTGATTGTAATTAAGTCAATGTGTTGAAAAATAGAACAAGCAGCATAAAATTATTAAACCTTATTTGTCTTCTAAGGTAATACATGCCCATTTTTGAAATTTTGAAATCATTGTTAACAGTGAGTGCTACCAGTCTAAAAAGGATTTTTTTACTTAATAGATCATTACAGGCCATGAATAAAAATGAACCCACAAGTAATTGTATATTTATATAAAGTTCCTATGGCTATAAATTGATATTTCACATTTGAAAGTTTCTCGATATATTGATATGCTTTTGTTAGTGTGATGAATTTATAATGGCCACCTGAAGCTTTTGTTTTACTCTCAGGAGTTTGGTTCAAATTCAGAATAATTAATTTCTGTAAATATAGGTTACATACTCAGTGACACTGAAATCTATGCTCATTTGAAAACATAAGGACTTTTAAATTTCAGATATTACTTTGTTTATTTTAAAGGAAAGGTGCAGGCAGACATGAAGTTTGATTTAAGCAAGCAGGCAGGAAGAGGAAGAAGTGCTTTATTTATTTTTATTTAGTTGTTCGCACTGGTTGCTCCCCTAGTACCTGGTCCTGAACTTGGGACCTTGGGATGTATGTGGGACTGCTCCCAGGTGTACTAGACAGCTAGGCGACCAGGGCATGCCCTCAGATGTTAAATTTAACCACAAACCAAGTTAAAGGCTAGCAAGATATCTCTTAGCAGTTGCCAAGTTGCATTAATGGTACATGGACTTAAATTATTTTAAGGAACCAAATACTAATATAAAGTAAAAAAATACGTCTCCCTTTGTTATAAATATTATGAAATAGATTAATATTTTCTCAAAATAACAATGTAAGCAAATCAGTTAAATTTTTGTTGAAATGCACGTAGGAAAAAATTTTCTGCTTTTAAAAATTACTTATGTATTATCAGTCATCGTGCATGAAATAATTAAAAATCCATTTCTTTTGTTAATAGC
Source organism: Solenodon paradoxus (assembly GCA_004363575.1). Classification (NCBI taxonomy): domain Eukaryota; kingdom Metazoa; phylum Chordata; class Mammalia; order Eulipotyphla; family Solenodontidae; genus Solenodon; species Solenodon paradoxus. The sequence goes on along the minus strand of RJWH01002567.1, from coordinate 130,759 downwards.
AATTTTGTCATGAAAACCTGGTCAATCTGATTAAAGTTTTTAGACAAAAAGAAAATTCATTTGGTGTTTGAATTTATTGACCACACAATATTAGATGAGTTACAACATTACTGTCATGGACTAGAGAGTAAACGACTTAGAAAATACCTCTTCCAGATCCTTCGAGCAATTGAATATCTTCACAGTAATAATGTAAGCGCTTTAGAGTAAGCCTATCTGTTAGATGATATGAATCATAAGTGCCCTTTTAAACATTGTTCTGTTTTTATGAATTGTTAAAATTATGTTCTGCACAATATCAGTTGACATCCTGAAAATGGGTGGAGGGGTAGGGAGTTACTACCTTGTACTTTAGTTGCAGAGCCAAAAAACACACTGCTTATAAAATAAATTATTCTCTCTGAGACCAGGACCAGATGCTAAAGGGGGAGAATTAATGTTCAACGGGGCATCTTTTATTAGAAAAAGTATAATAAAGTGCTGAAAGTTAGGCTGGTTTGAATGAAGGGAGCATTCGGAGGTAAGTACTGGAAACTAAAGGAAAGGAAAAGCAAGTAAATGTGGATGCCTTGAGGGACCAAAGGAAATAAATGGTTGAGAGATGTAGAGCTTTGTTTAGCCTATGAAAATCAGAAAGGAAAGATCAACTAATCTGAGTTTTAGTGTTGCCTTTAGCATCGCCTCGTTGGTGTTAGCTCGGGATTTTTATGGAATAGTTTTGTTCCAGCATGAGCTCTGCTTTATATATACACACATATACATACATATGTATATATACTACAAACCTGTATATTATATATAATATGATATATAATAATATATATCTATATATTCAGGAAGTGCCAGTAAAAGCCTCAAAAATAGATTTATACCTAAGTGACATAGATACAACATCTATATATCCCAGGCTTTTTCAGATATCTTGATTTCCAATTTTCTACCCTGCTAATAGTATATCTCATTTTGTGGCTGTAAAAACTATGGTTATGATAGCAACTGGAAATCAGATCGTAATTCTTTTGTCAGATAGATCCATGAGAAGGCAATATAATGTAATAATTTGAGCACACAGTCTTTGAAATCAGACTGTCTTAGGTTTTCATCCACCAGCTTATCTATCATAGAAGTTGTGCAGTTCACAACTTGTGTGACCAAAGATGGTAGCCTTGTTACCCTTGGACCCAGGAAAGTTATCTAACCTCTCTGAATGTCATCTTCCTCATCTGTAAAATCATGAGTTTTTCACAGATTTTTTTGATAGAGATGATACCAGATAGTAGGTATCAAGTATTTAGCACTGTGTCAGGGACATTTTTAGTGTTCAGTAAATAGTGCTGGTAGATAGTCAGGAATAGGTGTGTTACTTGCATCCTGATTGATAGTACCTCATCTATAGTAGAACTTAAAAATGTTTCTTGAACAAAGGAAGACATTGGTATGGGAAAAGAGGTTTTCAAAGAGGAAGCAAAATGAAAGTAAGTAGAAGTTTGAACTGTAGCTAGGATTTCAATAGGATACAGAAGAGGTACATTCAGATGGCGTACCACTATGAGATTAGAGGTAGAGCTGAGCAGGGGAATCCAGAGAATCAGCTTGCAGAGACTGGGTAGAGAGTAAGATTTTTTTTTTTAAAAAAGAAAGGTGCAGGCAGGAATGAAAGCAAGGAAGCTAGGCAGACAGGAAGAGAAAGGAAGAAGCATGTTATTTTATTTTTATTTAGTAGTTCACATTGGTTTGGTTGTTTTCCCCCCAGACCCAAGACCTGGAACTCAAACCCAGGGGTATGTGACATGCACTCCTTCAGAAGCAATTGACCCAACCACTACTCCACCAGCTCAGGCCAGAGAGATAAAATTTTACAGATGCTCTGCGGAGAGATTTCCCAGAGCCTTGAAATTCATCCTGAGGAGTTTGGACTTTTTCCTGAAGAGACTGGGAAAGCATGGAAGGTTTTTGAACATTGCTCCCATAGTATAAAAACAAAATCTAAGCTTATTTGGATAAGAGTAGAAAATAAGTATAGTGGTTAAGATAAAAGACTGTTATGACAGTCCAGAGATGAAGTGGTTAGAGCTTGGCCTAGGAGAGTGGCAGTGGGAAAGAGAAGGGGGAGAGTATGGAAAAATTTCAAAAGAGAAATGATAGGATGTGGGGATCTATGAGATAGTAAAGAGCTACAAACAGAGGGAGAAACCTAAGATAATTATAAGATCTTTATTTGAGATGGAGAACTATGGTGCCATTGATTGCAACTGATTTTAGAAGGGAAAATTTATTTTAAATATATTGGCATATTTTAAGGCAGTGTGAGAATTTCTAAGTAAAAATAGTGGTTAACCACAATTCTATAACAAGTCTTTAGGATGTTGTCAGAACAGTATATAAAAAGATTTGGGAATCTTCCTCTTGGAGACGGTAGTAGACGAGGTAAGGAGGGATCACTGTCCAGGGGACAGAACAGTAACAGTCCTTAGCACCATGGAAGAATGGTGTGGCAGAATGTCCATGGGGGTGTGAGGGGCAGCAGATGAAGCCTAGACACAAGTACCTTCGTTCTTTTATCCTCTTGGTCTTATCTCAGACCTGGAGGAAAGTTATCCCTGTCCCTCACCTCATAAGACGTTGTAAAGTTTGTTTCCTTTGAGAATTCAGGCATCCATGAAGTGGCTCCCTAGAATTAATATTATGTACTTATTATCTGGATTGCCTACCTGGGTTATAGCCTTGATAATTTAAGGCTGATTTTAATGTTGATAAAAATCCAGAAAGGAAAATTTTATTTTCCTAATCTCTCTTTAGTTTCAGGTGATTGGGTTTTCTGTATAATCAAAACGTTTGTGATATTGTCTACCATGAGTACTAGAAAATACTTTTTATCTCCAGAGGCATTATCTTTTTTAGTTTAAAAATGAGACTATTTCATTTATTGAATATATTTATTTTTAAAGGAAAGGTACAGGCAGGAATGAAGGTGAGAAGGCAGGCAGAAAGAGAGAGGAGGAAGAAGCACTTTAGTTGTTCACATTGTTTTTTTCCCCCCTCTCCCAGCCCTGGGTCTTGAACCTAGGACCTTAGAATGTATGTAGGGTTGCTACTAGACTGTGAGGCCACCAGGTAGTGGCCAACCTTTCATTTTTTAATTTTGGTATCTTAGTGGCTCAGGAATGTTCATTTACAGTAACTGATTAATTATAGGAATTTAGTTTGTCTTTCTCTTCTGGTTGTTTTTATAATTTAAATATTTGATTTTATAATTTAAATATTCTAATCCTTTTCAAAACCATTTTGAAGAAAGTCAGAGTATAAATGCAAATATTTGGTCACATATCGGGAAGAAATGGTTCTTTACTCCCTGGTTCATTTAGTCAACAAATATTTACTGAGTATCATCCAGCAGCAACTGTTGACCCTATTTGGTACTGAAGATGCAATCTTGAATAAAATGCTTGTTTCCTAACATTCAGGAACTTGTTAAAATATATCCTATTTTTTTTAGTAAACTTAATGAACCTTGTAATTCTAATTAATAGATAAACATCATCAGTCTTCTTTAGCTCCAACCCCATCCCTGACCCCTCAAAACCCTGCCTCTCTAAAGTCAGACCACTTTTGCATATTTTCTTAACTCTGATTTTGGATTTTAAACCCATGCTTTTCCAAAGAAGTTATTATTATTATTTGGATATTTAACTTTGTTAAAATTTTGCCAGATGTGCTTCATCTATTTTGTTTTCTGAAGTATTTTGAAGAAAATTATAGGTAACCTGATTTTATCGCTAAGTATTTCACTATGTATCTCTTTTAAAAATCGTATTTTTCTATTTTATCTCAGAAACACCGTAACATTTGCACAATTAATAATTCCTAAATAACACCTCATACCTAATTTATTTTAAAAGTTACTCTATTGTTTCTAAAATGTTTTGAAAAGGAAAAGTGCAGGTAGGAATGAAGGTGAACAGAGATAAGCAGGCAGGCATGGAGAGGAGGATGAAGCATTTATTTTATTTAGTTGTTCATCTTGGTTGTTCCCGCTGACCCCAGGACCTTGGGATGTATGTGGACTGTACCCAACTGCTACTCCACCAGGCTGCACCCCTAAGGTGTTTTCTATAACTGATTTATTAAAATCAGACTCAAATTAAAGACTGCACTTTACATTTGATTTTTAGGCCGTATAGGGAATTCTCAGTCTTGCATTCATCCTTTTATTCAGCTTCTTTCTGGATGCTATTGGTTTATTTTTTCATGTACACATTAGTATTTAATTAACATCGTATTGAAATGTTTTTTAAATGGAAACTTCTAGGTGGTTTAGAATTAGTCTCTCTCTGCCTGTTGGAGGATTTGAAGATTTGAAAATAATCTCTTCTTAGATGGGTGTTTAAATTCAAAGCACATAGAACAACACAGAGCAGAGACATTATAAGTCAGATTAAAATAGGGAGTTTTATGTAATTCTGGAATATTCCGCTACGAGGTAAAGGAGAATTAAATTAATTGTTTGAATCCCAATTCTAGTAGTTCACACTATATTAAAAAATTAGCTCAAAATGGATCAAAGACCTAAATGGATTACCTAAAACATAAAAATATTGGAGACAAATACCTAGGTGAAAATCTGTGTGATGTATTAGGCAGTAGTTCTTTAGATATGACACCAAAAGCAAAATAAATCAAAGAAAAAATAGATAAATTGAACTTCATCAGAATTTAAAACTTTAGCGCACCAAAAGATGCCATCAGAAAAATAAAAGGACTATTCATAGAATGGGAGAAAATATTTGCAAATCATATATCTGATAAGCATCTAATAGCCAGATATGTAAAATACAAGTTAACACTATAAAGACAATCCATTATGAAAATGGGCAAAGAACTTGAACAGACATTTCTCCAAAGAAGCTAAGACAGATGGCTGATGGCACATGAAATGATGCTCAGCCTCATTAGTCATTATGGAAATGCAGATCAAAATCACAATGAGATACCATTTCACACCCACTAGGCTGACTGCAGTTTTAAAAAAGGCAATAATGAATGTTGGCAAGGAAGTAGAGAAATTGGAACCTTCATACACTTCTGGTGGTAATGTAAAATGGTACAGCTGCTATGGAAAACAGTTTGGCAGTTCCTCAAAAAGTTAAACATAGAATTACCATATGACCAACAATTCTACTCCTAGATATATACCAAAAAGAATGTAAAACATATGTTCACATAAAAACCAGAGCAGGAATGTTCATAACAGGCAAAAAGTGGAAATGACTCAAATGTATCTCAGCTGATGAATGTAAAACAAAAAATTCTATCAATATAATGGAATTCAGTCACCCACAAAAGGAATGAATTACTGATACAAGTTACAACATGATAAACATGTCAAGTCAAACACACAGAAAAGCATATAATATTCCATTTAAATAAAATTTCTAAAGCAGGTGAATTCATATTTGTATATGTTCTGATAGAAATGTCTATCAAATCCTTTGCCCATTTTAAAATTGGATTATTGGGTGCACCCTTGTGGCTCAGGCAGTTGAGATGACAGAGTTGTGGACCATGTGAAGCCCAAGGACTTGAGTTCCCAACCTGGGACCAGGGGAAAAGTAAGAAATAAACAATTAAATAAAAAAAATACTTTTTCCTCCTTCCCTCCCTCTCTCTCTTTCTTCTTCTTATAAATAAATAGCATTATTGTTCTGTATTGTTGACTTTTATTTTCTGTATTTCGGACACTAAATATCTATTAGCTGTATCATTTACAAATACTTTATTCCATCCTATGAACTTCTTTTTGCTTCTAGTGTTTTCTATTTAATTTCTTTTTTCATTTTTTTAAAAGGAAAGATGTAGGCAGGAATGAAAACAAGTAGGAAGGCAGGGAGACAGGAAGAGAGAGAAGGAAGGACTATCTTTATTTTTATGTAGTTGTTCACATTGATTGTTCACTGGATCATGGATCTTGAACCTGGGATCTTGTGATGTTTGTGGGACTGCTCCCTATTTAGTTTCTTTTAATAATTGTTTTCTCTTTATTTGGTGAGACATTGTGTTTAAACTTTAATTCTTTAGACATGTTTCCTTTAGCTTTGAATACATTTAAAATAGTGGATTATAGTCTTTGTCTACTGCACAGGGAAAGTTGCTTATTGATTGCTTTGTCCCCTGCATATGACCTATGAGTGTTTCTTTGTAAGCCTTTTTGCTTTTTGAAATTTAAAACAATTGGAATTTTTTGTTGAATACTAGATATTTAAATAATATAAAGTGGCAACTCTGCATCAGGTTTCCCATTTCTCAGATTTTGTGTTGTGACTGTTTAGTTACTTTCCTGAGTTAATTCTGTAAAGCCTGTATTCTTCATCATGTATGAGTCCTAAAATTTCTGCTCATTTAGCTTAATGGTTAACTAATGATTGGGCAGAGATTTCCTTAAATCTCTCAATCGACTTTATTGTTGTTTTATTGTAGCCTGCTATATAAGGAAATAAATTTAGACATTTATAAATAAACTTCTCATTGCCATACAATTAATAAGTGATGGGAAATCGGTCTAAAAACTCTGTCCAGTCCATGTTCTTTCCTTTCCTACCATGCTGCCTCTCCATAGGAACTTTGTTATAACTCAAAGTCTGTGGTTAGTAAATGCTGCAGAATGACAAAAATGCCAAGCCAGATAAATATCTGTATCCATATTCATGGATATGTATACTTCTTGGTATTTATTTTTGTTTTGTATTTGTTTATTGAAATAGAATTGTGGCATCAGAAGAGAATGATGGAGAACAGTTTCCAAAACTTCAATTACTATTTGCAAAAGAGGAACTCAAATGAGTTTTTCTCAAATCATTTCAGAATTCGTTTGCCTTATCAGTAAATATGCACCGTACTTGCCATGCTCTCTCCTACCGCAAGGCCTTTATACATGTTATTTCCTCTTCCTGAATTTTCTTTCTTTCCCTCTTCCCCAAGTTTACCGTTGTTCACCCCTCAATATTAACACAGTTGGAATTCCTCCCTAATCTGTAACTGGCTGATGTCTCCGTATAATTTATCACAGCACCATTTTCTTTCCTTTGTGGCATTTGTAACAGTTGGGGTTTTTTCCCTCTTTTTTTTTTTTGACAATGGGTTTTTATATTTTATCATTTTGTCATTAAAGTGCATCTCCTTCACTAGGTGTGAACTCTGTAAAGGCAAAGAGTCACACCCATTTTTCTTTAACAGATTTATTGAGGTACAATTTAAATACAGTGAGTTACCTGGTATAAATATAAAATTCTCAGAGTTTTTAAAAGCTAATTTACAGAGTTCTGCAGCTATTATCACAATCCAGTTTTTAAAACAATTCTAGCATTTCAGAAATGTTCCTTTGCTTTTTTTTTTTTTAAATCAATCCCAGTTTTTACTACCCAACCCTAGGAAACCAATCTACTTTCTGTCTCTATAGATGTACCTCCTGGAAATATGAAGCCTTTTGTTTCTGACTTCCTTCACTTAGCATGTTTTCAAAATGTATCCGTGTTACATAGCATATATGAGTACTTCAATCCTTCTTATTGCTGAATATGGATCTATACTGCATTTTGTTTATCCATTTACCAGTCGATGGATATTCGGGTTGTTTCTAGTTTGGGGCCATCATAAATAATGCCGCTGTGAACATGCACGTAGTGTCTGTGTGTGAACATAGGTTCTCAGTTCTTTTGGGTGGATACCTAGGAGTGGAATTGTAGGGTCATATGATTAATTTATGTTTTAACTTTTTAAATAAACTGCACAAGTTTTCCATAGTGGCTGTATCATTTTTCATTCCCACCAACAATGTGTTCCAGTATTTATACATTCTCCCCAATGTACGTTTCTGTTTGATTATAGTTATTTTAGTAGTTGTAAAATGGTATTCTTTTTGAAAAGTGAAATCGCCTTTATTCATAGATAACATGATCATTTATGTAGGCAATCCTATGCCATCTACAGCAAAGCCGATAGGACTATTTAGTATATCAAGGTTATAGGTTATAAGATCGATGTACCAAAATTAATTGTATTTCTATAATGCTAGCAACAAGTGATCATAAACTGAAATAAAAAGTACCATTACAACACTTTCAAAAATATGATATTTAGGGAAAATCTGACAAAGGATGTACAAGACCTATACACTGGAAAAATAACATTGATGAGAGAAATTAAAGAAGATCTTAGCAAGTGGAATAAGAGACTGCTTTTATGGAGGTCTCAATGTGATGGTTGAAGGCCAAGGAGAATGTTCTCAAAATGTAGAATTTTAAAAGTTGGGATTCAGCGTGTGTTTGGGTCTCAAAGATTGAAATAATTTTCATGCGCCATGGTAGAGTAGTGGTTTTGTCACTGCCTCTAGCTGAAGCACAGTCCATGTATATTCCAAGCACCCAGATTCATCTCCTAGGCCAGAGAGCACAACCAAGATGGACAACTAAATAAAAATAAATAAAATGCTTCTTCCTTCTCTCTCTTCCTGCCTCCTGCCTACTCACCTTTATTCCTACCTGTATCTTTCCTTTGAAAAAAGAAAAAGTAGATACGGAGCTAGTTATTGAAAATAACTGGGAATATTAGAATATCAGTTGGATATATCTTTCTGCCTCATGTTTGTAACTCTGAGAAGGGCAGTGGCTATGTGATGGGCAGAATATTTGTAGTGGTATCTTTATGTAGTTTTATTTGTCTATTTTTGCTCATGGTTTTATCCTCAGATGTTAATATAGTGCCTGGTATGTAGTACTCACTCAATAAAAGTTGAGGAAGTAAAAAAGGACTAATGCAGCTTTGCAGATGGAAGCTTCAAGGTAACTCATTTAGAAAAACTTACCCCAAGTTATTTTTTTTGTCATTTATTAAGGGGCTAGGGCAGAACAAGAGTCAATACCACCAACTTACAGCAGTAAATTGTATAAACAAGGGACAGTCCTAGATTTCGTCACTCAGATATTTTCATTCATGCCAGTCATGAGTTTATGCTTCACTCATTTGAATAGATTTTTTTTAAAGGAAAGGTACAGGCAGTAATGAAGGCAAGTAGGAAGAGAGAGGAGGAAGAAACATTTTATTTTTATTTAGTTGTACGCACTAGTTTTTTCCCCAAGGACCTGGGATTTAAACCCAGGGGTATGTGACCTGTACTCCTGGAGACAATTGACCTAACCACTACTTCACAAGGGTGCACCTTGAATAGATTTTTAAATGCCTTCTTTGTTCTAGGCACTGTATTTGCCATTGGGGATATAACTTGAACAAGACACACGTACATCTTGCTCTCATAGAACTTACAATCTAGTTGCAAGTAAACAAACAGTTAGTAACATGGCATGACTTACCATGATGGGAAAAGTACAGAATAATGTGAGACTATTTAGAAGAACTATCTAATACAAACATCTGAACTGAGGCCTGAGATAACAGTTGGCCAGACAAAGTGTTGCAAGTAGTTGGAACAGCATCCGCAAATATAGAGATGAGAAAAATCTTGGCAAATTGAGAAACTAATATTCTGTGTGCTAGGGAGGGGAAGTTGATCAGGGGCCAAATCTTTCAAGGCCTTCCAAGTCATTTTAAGGAGTTTCAGATTTGTCCTGTGGAATGAGGAATCCTTAAAGGCTGTTAAGCAGATAAATGACATGATCACACATAAGATTTTAAAACAGTACTGTGACTTCATTGTGGACAATATATGGGAGAGGATCAGAGTGAATTCATGGAGAGCAAAATTTCTCACCAGAAATTCTGATGAGATCGCTGCAGGGATTTGAATTAGAGAAGTAGGTAAGGTCAGTTATGGGACTGAGGGAGGAAAAAATGCCTTGGTTTCTGACTTGAGCTAAGGGGTCATTCATGTTGGTTCCACTCACTGATCTTGAAAGACTTTTGACTTTACATTTTTCTAAAATTGTATTGAAGAAACATTAGAGTATAACACAGATTTAAGTCATACATCTTAGTAAATAAACATCTGTATATAATACATTAAATTTTAAATAAGACTGTTGAAAGCAAGTCATTTTTGTGGAGAAGATGATATATTTAGTTTTAGATTTGCTGATTTCGAGGGTTGTGTAGGTCAGCCTTGTGGGGCTTCTTGTAGACTTCCCCTCCTTTTTGAAACCAGGAGAGATGTCTTGGTTAAAAGAGAAATTTTGAAATTATCAGTATATGGGCAATTATTGAAGCTATAAGAGTAGATGAGATTGAATAGAACTGGTGATATGTGGGAAGAAGCCCCAGAGAGTATGGTGTCCCCATAACTAAGTGAAGAAAGTGGTTCAAAAGACAGGATAGATGAGCTTTTCCAGAAACATGATATATGGGAAGAGAAGGCCTAAGGCCAAAACCCTACTTTTAAGGTACAGATAGAGAAAAAGGAACTGCCACAGAAATAGGAGAAAGGGAGAATTTTGGGTTCCAGAAACCAGGAATGGAGGAGTGGTTGGCAACTTTCTCCTACTGACATATCAAGTCAGTTAGGCATTGAGGGGTGTCTACTGAATGCAGCACCAATGAGGGTGTGATGACTTGGTGAGTGACAGTTTAATGGAATGTGGGAGCGAAGATAGATGGCCTAGATGAGTGAATGAGTAGTCCTAAAGTGAAATCTTCCTAGATGTTTTGCTGTGAAAGAAGTGAGAGAAATAGCCGTGCCTGAAGTGTGACATGAAGCTAAAGGAAGGTTCATCTTTTTTCATTATGTTCTTTTGTTTACTTTTCCTTTTAGGAATATGTTTTACCTTTTAGTGTTATGTCTTTTATTGACTTTATTTTAAGATGATGGATGCATGCAGCAAGAATTGGAAGTATTTAACTATTTAGCTTTCACATTGTGTAGCTAGTCCTTTGCATGTGGTAAGAAAATAGTTTTACTGTCTTAATTATCTAGATTTTCTCCATATAATTTTTGAGAGGTTCTCTAGATTAAACCTGATTTTAATGTATTGCATCTTCTGTTTGTTTTTTAGATCATTCATTGAGATATAAAACCTGAGAATATTTTAGTGTCCCAATCAGGAATTACAAAGCTCTGTGATTTTGGTTTTGCACGAACACTAGCGGCTCCTGGCGACATTTATACAGACTATGTAGCTACACGCTGGTATAGAGCTCCAGAATTAGTGTTAAAAGATACCTTTTACGGAAAGTATGTATATTTTGGGATCCTACCTGGCCTTTCCTAGCCATCTCTTTTTCCTACCTCTGTCACCCCTAATACTGATATCCTCTACCTTGTGTGTCTGGGTTGGGGTTAATTAGCACAGAGAGACCCTGTAGATGTCTCCTCTCCTGACTGCCATGCTTGTCCCCTGAGACTGAACAGCCCCAGGACACCTGTGCAGATGTTTTCCGGGGTGTACCCAGGCTCTCTATAAACTGTTCTACCTTGACCAGGTTACCGCCTCTGCCTAGCTTTAGCCTTTGCGTTCTGCAAACGTTTTAAAATCATTTACATCACTCTGCTAGTATTACCATAGGAACTGTCTAGTTTCCTATTTCTTTCACTATGATACCCTCTTTGCAAAAACTGGCAAATAATGATTTTTATACGTACTGTTTTAGATGCCTCAAAAAATAGCATGATCTCAGTCTATTGTGAAACAGTAAAATGACAGGCGAACTAGCAATCCAAAATACACCTGTGGAGGGCAAAGGAATAATTTCTCTATTTCTGTGAGGTTCTTCATAGGCAGGGCAGTGAACAAATTAAAATTAGGCACAATTAGTAAGAGAAATGCCCAGATTTAATAGCATACGTGTGGAGAATTTACATGACAGTAAATTCTGAGGCAGCCGGAGCAGAACCATGATTTATGTCCTGAGCTGTTGCATGGTAAAGGGAGGCTGGGGCATAGGGAAGAAAAGAGAGGGGTACCACGTGGCAAAGAGGAATGACTCATCTTTACTCTAAAAGTAAAAATAACTTCCCTTTCAACATTCTTCTAAGAGAACAGGGACAAAAGACCATTTCTGGATTAGGAGCAGGATGGAGCCCCAGGGAGCAGCAGAGGGCTGCTTTGAATAAGGAAAGGGCTACAGGTGGAAAAAACTGGAGCTTCTCCTTTAACAGTGAGGCTGTTCTCCACTGTCCTTGGCTTTTTGTGTCAGAGTGGTACATGTACAGGAGACTGATTCTGAGAGGCTTGGGGCCTGGGTTAGCCCTTTTACAACTAATCAGTCTTGAGGAACATGAAGTTGTACAATTTTAATACAAGAAATGGAAGGACGAGGACAATTCTCACACATGTATTTCCTAGAAATTGTGCATTCTGTTATCATGATACCTAGCATTTATGAGTACTTACTTAATGCCAGAATTTGTTCTAAATACTTTACAGGCATTAAATCATTTAATTTTCACAACAACTATGATAAAGGTGCTGCTGTTATCATCTCCATCTTAAATAAGTGTACGAAAACAGAGAAAGGTAAATTAATTTGTCCAAAGTCATTCCAGCATATTCTGATTATTATTAATATTTTTTAAAAGGAAAGTTATAAGCCGGAATGAAGGCAGGCAACAGGCATGCAGAAAAGGAGGAAAAGAAGCACTTTTATTTATTTCATTTAGTTGTTCACATCAAAAAGGAATTTTGTACTCATTAACAGTCACTCCCCATGTCTTTCCAGCACCTCCAGAATAGACAGCCACCAGTATATAAGCTCTCTATGAATTTGACTATTCTGAATAGTGGGGGTTTTTGTTGTTGTTGTTGTTGTTTTTTAAGCAAGTGAGGTTTGTTGAAGTCAAGAGTACACCCTCAGAGATTGTGTAAGGGAGGGCCGTTCCAAGAGGAAAGAGGCCCCTTTCTTTCTTTTTTTTAAAGAAAGGTGCAGACAGGAACGAAGGCAAGTAGGCAGGCATGCAGGAAGAGTGGAGGAAGAAGCATCCCCATTTTATCTTTATTTAGTTGTTCACACTAACCACCTCCCTCCAGACCTGGGACTTGAACCTAGGGGTGTGTGGCTTTTGCTCCTTTGGAGGCAGTTGACCCAGCTGCCACTCCACCAGGACGCACCAAGAGGAATTATTTTATTTCTATTTAGTTGTTCATACTGGTTGTTTCCATTTGGACCCAGGACTTGAACTCAGGAGTATGTGGCCTCTGTCCTTCAGAGGCGATTGATTTAACTGCTACTCTACCATGGGGCACCATCGGGACATTTTATATAAATGGTTTTATACAATATCTGGTTCTCTGGAACTGACTTCTCAAGTTATTACATTGTTTTTAAGATTTATCCATGTTGTAGTGTGTGTAGTACTCCATTCCTTACTATGGCTGATTATCGTCCATTGAATAGATACATAACACTCTATTTTCCCACCTATTAGTTGGTGTACATTTTGATTGTTAATACTTTTTTGCCTATTATGAATAATGCTGCTATAAATTTTTATACACATTTAATTAAATTAATGATTTTTAAAGGAAAGGTGCAGCAGGAATGAAGGTGAGTAGGCAGGCAGATAGAGTAGGTAGAGGCACTTTATTTTTATTTAGTTGTTCATACTGGTTGTTCCCCACAGATTCAGGACTCAAACCCAGGGGCATGTAGCCTGTGCTTCTTCAGAGGCTATTGACCTAACTACTCCACCAGGGAAGGGAGAGGAGGAAAAAGCATTTAAGGAAAGAAGGAAGAGAAGGAAGAAACATCTTTGTTTAATTCATTGTTCATTGTGCTTTTTCACTCCAGCCGTAGATCTGGAACCAAGATCCTTGGGCTCTTTGTGGTCTGCACACCAGCATCTCAGCTGTCGTAGCCATAAGGATGTGTCTTTATATACATTTTAATATGGACATATGTCTTCATTTCTTTTGGGTGTGTACTTAGGATAGAATTGTGAGTCATGTGGTAACTGTGTTTAATCTATTGAGGAGCTGCCAGACTTCCAGTGTCTGCATCATTTTACATTCCCATGAGCAGAGTATGAGGGTTATAATTTCTCCACATTCTTAACAATGCTTGTTTTTTTTTAATCATCTTTATTAAATGCCTTCCTAGACTTTCATTTTCGCTTTTTGATTTGGGATAATTTTTTTATTTTTAAAGGAAAGGTCAGAAGGGACTGAAGGCAGTAAATAGGTAAACAGACAGGAAGAGAGAGGAGGAAGAATCATTTTGGTTTTTATTTTAGTTATATATCTTGGTTGTTCCCCCGACTTCAGGACATGAACTTGGGTATGTATGTGGACTGCTCTCAGCCAGAGGAGGCAGATGTAACCATTATTCCACCAAGTGGTGCCAATTTTGGGATCATTTTAGATTTATAGAAAAGTTGCAAAGATAGTACGGAGAGTTCCCGCAGAGCCCTCAACCAGTTTCTGCTTTCCTTCCTGTTAACAGTCTTAGGTTACTGCCTTGTGTTTGTCAAAACTAGTCTTTCCTTTTTTATTTAAATAAGATTTGATATGTTTTTAAGTCTCTTTAATTACAGGATTTTCCTCTGTTCCTTCTCTTTACAATATATCTGATGAAGAACATAGACCACTGAGTTTCTGAATTTTGTTGATTGCGTTCTCACAGGGAATTCAACATGTTTCTCTGTCCTTACGTTTCACGCGTATCGGCAGCTGGCTCCAGAGGCGGGTTAGTTTGAGGTTCAGTACTTCAGGCGATAAGATCAGTGGTATTATTTTCTCTCCTCAAGACACACTGAATGTTTGTATGTCTCTCTTTTTGTCATTTTAGTAGTCATTGGTATTTAATGGCTATATCTCTCAGTTCATTGGGTTTTACAAAATGATGGCATTTGTTTTGATTATTTTATTACTTATTTTTTGTTTATAATTTTTTTGAAAAAGAAAGGTACAAGCAGGAATGAAGACAAGCAGAGGCAAGAAGGCAGGAAGAGAGAGGAAGAAGCTTATTATTTTATTTAAGTTGCTCATCTTGGTTCCTCCATCGGACCCCCGATGTGAACCCAGGGCCTTGGGATATATGTGGACTGCACCTAATCCCTATTTCACCAGGGTGCACACTGTAATGCTTTTAAAAAGAGACATTTCCTCTCATCTACCATTTGGTTATCCAGAGATAGAGTTCATACAAAGAAAACAGGGTAAGTGTTCCATGTGTTATCAATTTTCAAGATGCATCGACTTCCAAAGGTGGATTTCAAAGGGGACCAATTTTTTTTTGTTGTTATTTGTAAAATTATTTATTTCACACTCGTGGTGTGCTATTCTATATTATTTGTAACAACAGTTTCCACAACTTTCTCTTTCTCCCTCATCTCCAAAAATAGCAAATGACATTGCCTGACCAGATTTTCCACCTGAGTTTTTCTTTTTTTTTTTTTGCATCCAATAATTATTTTTAATTTTTACACATTAAAATAAACTCATGTATAGGTTCCCCATTTCTCATATATATGTCAGCACACCCTGCCCTCCACCAAGTGTTCTTCACCACTGTCCAGTGGGCCCTGCTGCCATTTGCCCCCAATCTCCACCACCCCATTCCCTAGTGATAACCTCAGTTCTGTTGCAAGTGTCCAAGAGTTGGTTTTGTTTCATCTGTTTCTTTGTTTTATCTATTGAATTCCAACTATGAGTGAGGGGGACCAATTAATTTAAAAATATGATTATGAATGTATGGACTTAAACATATTTAATTATTTCAGTTATTGTTGGAGTTTAGATTTTCATCTCTGGTCAATGGGAGCCTTTTGTATATGTGTATATAAATTTTGTATGTGGCGGTAAGGTAGGATCTAGCTTCATTCTTTAGCTTGTGGCTACACAGTTACTGCAGCACCATTTCATTTTAAGTAGAGGAAGGGAGGGAGGGGGCAGGAAGAAGCATTTTAATTTGTTTTATTTTGGGTCCCACACCCCACCACGGTCCTTGGGCTTCACATGGTCCACACCCCAACTGTCCCAACTTCCTGAGCCACAGGGTGTGCCTGATAGCGTCATTCGTTGAAGAGAGTGTTTTTCCCCCTTGAAAGACCTGGTACTCTTTAAAAAATCAGTTGACCATAGATTTAAGAGTTTATTTCTGGACACTCAATTCTGTTCCATTATACTATATGTCTATCTTGCTCCAGCATCATGCTTAACCATTGCTTTGTAGTAAGCTTGAAATCAAGAAGTGTTGAGTCCTGTAACTTCATTTTTTTCAAGATTATTTTGACTCTTCTGCATACCTTGCATTTTCACATGAATTTTAGGGTAAGCTTGTCTGTGTGTGTGTGTGTGTGTGTGTGTGTGTGTGTGTAGACAGTTATAATTTTGAAAGGATTGCATTGAATCTGTGTATCAGTTTAGAGAGTATTGCCATTTTAGCAGTATTAAGTATGTTAATATATGAACATAGAATATTTTCCTATAATAATTTTTCAGGTTTCAGAACATACATTTTACACATCTTTTATTAAATATATTCATAACAATTCTATTCTTTTGATGCTGTTGTGAATGGAATTGTTTCCTATTTTAATTTTCAGACTATTCGTGGCAGGTATAAAAAAAAAACACAACCATGAACTTAGAAAATTTCGGTTTGTTTAGATAATCTTTGAGTCCTTTATTCTTACTTTTTTCACTTGAGAATTTATCTTAGATACTTGTAGAAGCCAAAACAACTTTCTGACAAATTGAAATAGCTTCCTATTATACTATTTTTCTTAGCATCAACTACCAGTACATGGTTCAGCTATTTACATCCAATTACTTTATATAAATAGCTTTATATTAATATTTATAGATATACCAACTGCATCTTTTTTAACAACTAAATAATATTTCATTGTGTGTTTGCATAAGAATTTGTGTAACCATCCCTGTATTAATGAATGTTTAAGTTATTTCCAACTTTTTATACTACAGTGCTTTACTGATAGTCCCATATAATTTATGTTTGGGCACATCTGTTAGTAGATCTTTGAATAAATTTCTGGGCCTAAAGTTAATTGGTCGAAAATATATACATTTTGGTATGCCCTGGTGGAGTAGTGGTTAGGTCAGTAGCCTCCAAAGGACACAGGACACATGCATCTGGGTTCTAGGTTGGGGGAGAGGTGGGAAAACAACCAGTGTGAATGACTAAATTAAAATAAAATGCTTCTCTCCCTGTCTGCCTACTCCGCTTCCTTCCTGCCTGTACCTTTCCTTCAAAACAAAAAAAATATGTATATATTCATTTAAAATTTTTGGTTACTTTTTACAAATTTTCCCTCCACAGTATACATTTATACTCCCAGAACAATATATGAGTATTTATTTTCTATAATCTCACCACTATACCAAATCTTATCATCTTTATCAGTTAAGTTAGTGAAAAATAGTTTTCATTATAGTGTTTACTTGTATTTCTTCTGAATGTGAGGTTGAGTATTATTTTTATGTATTTAAAAGCCTCAGTGGACACACCCTGGTGGAGAAGTGGTTGGGTCAATTGCCTCCAAAGAAGCGCAGTTCACACAGCCCCGGGTTCAAGTCCTGGTTCAGGGAGAAGCCACCAGTGTGAACAGTTAAATAAAAATGAAATGCTTCTTCAGCTTCTCCCTTCCTGCCTGCACCTTTCCTTTAAAAAAAAAAAAAAAAGCCTCAATGATGTAAACTTAACTGTCTTTTAAAAATCTGATTATATGGGAAAACATTTGAATTATGGTGAGTTAAGATAAATAAATATAAGTGGTGAAAGAGTTAAGATTTTTAATTTTTACTTCTTAAATTACAAGATGATTTTAGGTTTAATTCTAAGTCATAAATCATTTGTGAAAATTTCCTAATAAGCATTTAAACAATTTAGTATTTTTATTTGAACTTCTATATGGGTCCTCATAAATTTAAATATAAGCTACTTAAAGTTATTGATAAAATATGATGTTTAATATATATTCTAAAGTTGGTATATAATGTTACAGTGAAAAATTTTTAATAGGACCACTTAATCACTTTTTCTTTGACCTTAACTTTATTTTAAAAGTTTTATTGGAAAAGTCATGTAATATATTTTTCTCATGAAAAGGTATTACATTCTTATCTGTGTCAGACCTGTAGATATCTGGGCTCTGGGCTGTATGATCATTGAGATGGCCACTGGAAATCCCTATCTTCCTAGCAGCTCTGATTTGGATTTACTTCATAAAATTGTTTTAAAAGTAGGTAGGTATTAATGGAATATACTGTTTAAATGCCTAAAATAAATATTGCCAGATAATTTCTGCTTGATTTTCATTTTCAGTTTTTTTCTTTAGAACAGGGAAGCATATTGTTTTTTAGAGATGACAGCAGATGGGTGCCTAGGGCTTATAAGGAAGGTAGAACATTCTCCTCTGTTTTTGCAAATAACATTTTAATTGCCAGGATGCAAATAGCTAAACCATATGTTGATGGTTGATGATAAGAAAAATAGTACAATAGAAAGCTACTTCAGTTTTTCAAAAAGTTGTTTTTAAGTTTTGACTTCTTTAAGTGTCTGCATCTCTCAAAGAGGGCTTCTAATAATAATCTATGTATAGCTTTTTAAAAGCACTTTGAGATAGAAAATCAGTTATTTACTGAGAAAACTTTTTAAAAACACAGTAGATAATTAGATAGCTAAATAGCTATTCAAAAGTGTATTTGATGTAAGTCAAAAGAAGATACCAGATGATTTCACTCATAGGTGAAATGTGATTAGACAAAACAAAGGAACAGATGAAACAAAAGCAATCCTTGGACATTTGTAATAAAACTGAGTTTACCAATAGGGAATAGGACGGTGGAGGAGGGGAAGTGGTGGCAGAGCCCACTGGAAAGTGGTGAAGAATGCTTGGTTATTTGTTGGAGGGCAGGGTGTGTTGACATGGGGAACCTATACATAATGAGGTTATTTTAATGTGTAAGATCAAAGTTACTGCAATAAAAATTTCTTAAGTGTATTTGGTGAGGGCTGAATTATTTAATGATCTTCTCTGACTACTGAGACTTTTACTTTATTCTGCTTTTTTATTTCTTTTTTAAAGGAAAGGTGCAGGCAGGAATGAAGACAAGCAGGCAGGCAGTCAGGAAGAGAGAAGGAAGAAGTTCTTTATTTTTATTTAGTTGTTCATACTGCTTGTTCCCCCGAAAACCCAGTACTTGAACCCAGGGGTATGTGGCCTGTGTTCTTTGGAGGTGACTGACCTAATGGCTGCTCCACCAGGGTGTGCCAATTTATTTTAATTTTTAAGGAAAGGTGCAAGCAGGAAAGAAGGCAGAGGATCAAGCATTTTATTTAGTTGTTCATCTTGGTTGCTTCCCAAATCGGCTCTGGATCACCAACCTAAGTCATTTGAATGTATGTGCGTTGTGCCAGCTGGAGGCGGTGGACTTATCAGCTAGGCCACCAGGGCACACCATCCTCAGATATTTTGCTGGTTAACCTTGCTTATAGAGTTTCAATGATTTTTTTTTTTGGAGGGGTGCTGTTTCTGAATGAGGAAGTCGAGGAGCCCTTTTTGTGGTGCAAAAGATATACAGAAACAAGGACCATAATGTACTGTAGACAGCTATTAAAAAAACATGAAATCTATATAATATTGATTAAAGATTCAGTTCAGAGTCTTAGAGGATTACTTTTTTTAGGAGAGGAAGTAAGGGAGGGAGAGGAGGAAAAATAAGAAAGGAAGGAAGAAGTATCTTTATTTCATTAGTTACTCATTTTCTTTTTTTCACCCTGAATGAATCTCAAACCTGGGTCATTGGACTGCATGTGGCACACACACCAGCATCTCAGCTGCCTGAGCCACAGGGCATACCCAGCATCACTCCTTTTTTGAAAGTTCTGGTTGTGAGATTATAGCCTTAGATATGATGAGATCAACTCTGTTATTTTACGAATGAGTTAACTGGGGCACAGAAAGGAAAGAGACTTGCCCAAAGTAACAGAATTAATTATTGTAAAACTGATGCTAAAACTTACCTTTCTCCACCCCTCTTTATAGTTATTTTCTTTTTTTAAAAAAAGGGAAGGTGCAGGCAGGAATGAAGGTGAGCAGACTGGCAGGAAGAGAGAGAAGGAAGAAACAGTTATTTATTTTATTTAGTTGTTCATCTTGCTCATTCCCTCTGGCCCCAGGTCCCAAATGTGGGTCCTTAGGGTGTATGTGGACTGTATCCAGTAGCCCTATCCACTAGGCCACCAGCAAATGCCTCTTTATAGTTCTTTCCATTGTACTGTTATCTAGCCTTGTTTCTTTTTTGAAATAATTTTAATATTTTTGCTGTTTTGAGTAAGGGTCTACTGATGAGCACTTGCTAACTAACCCATTTAAATGCCCATGTGGTAATATGTGTAAGTTTGAATGTGCTTTTTCTGATGGCATTATATGTTTTGTTTTATATTTTGGGAAAAGAAAATGAACCTGGTGGTTTTACTTTCTCTACTGCCTATGTACCATTACAGATGAGTAGGGAAACCTCGAATGCGTATGCTGTGTTCAGATAGTTCTTTGTTAAACTTAAAAGAGTAAAATACTATTGGTATTTTCCATTTTAAATTATGTAATGCAGACCACATAGTAATTTAATTATTTTGATTATAGACCAATTACTCTGTTTTCTTATATACATATTTTCTTTTACTTTTCAGGCAATTTGACACCTCACTTGCAGAGTATCTTTTCCAAGAATCCCATTTTTGCTGGGGTGGTCCTTCCTCAAGTTCAGCACCCCAAAAATGCAAGAAAAAAATACCCAAAGCTAAATGGATTGTTGGCAGATATAGTTCATGTATGTTAAGAGATTAGGGACTTATTTCTGGGAAATTTGCACAAGTATAATACA
The DNA here is from genome assembly GCA_004363575.1 of Solenodon paradoxus. Classification (NCBI taxonomy): domain Eukaryota; kingdom Metazoa; phylum Chordata; class Mammalia; order Eulipotyphla; family Solenodontidae; genus Solenodon; species Solenodon paradoxus. The sequence continues at coordinate 109,973 of RJWH01002567.1, read as the reverse complement.
GTTTAAGATATTCATAAAGTAATTCTATCTTTTAAAAGTTACATTCTTCAGTCTCTGTGTCTTTAGAGAAATTAAAATCCATAGGCTGTTCGAACTGAAAGCCCTCTAGGTTAATCCTATCCGTTATTTTTTCGTTTATCCTAATTTTAATGATAATTAGAGATAATCTGGAAAAATTCTAGGAACTACCCATTCTTATCTCAGTACCTTTTAATAGCTGTTCTACCCAGGTTGGGCATCCATTCCTTAGGTAATTGTACCCTAAGGTATTCATAGATATTAGCAGATCAATTTTTGTATTGTTTGAAGGTATTCCAGTGCCTGAATTCCATTTGAATTTGAGAAAACAAACATTGTGTAGTGTTTTAAAATTTTAAAAATAGGTGTTACATATATGAACACGCTTACTATAAAATTTGAAAGGTAAGAGAATTTACTCTGAAAGTAAATCTGCTTCTATTTATTTTCTTTATCCAGTTAATTTCCTTTCCCAGGGTCAAGTAAAGTATCTTAAGTCTGCTGTACAAGCCTTAAAAAACAGTGGTTACCTGGTATGTCCTTGGGGCTCAGGTGTCCTGCTCATGCCTGGGGAGTAGTCCACTTATAGCCCGAGGACCTGGGTTGTGGGGGGTGGAGGTGGGGACAGGGGGACAACTAGAATCAACAATTAAATAAATAAAATTCTTCTTTCTTCTCTCTTTCTTTCTGCCTGCTACTCGCCTGCCTTCATTCCTGCCTGCCTGCCTTCCTCTTAAAAAAAAAATGATTTTTTAAATTTCAAAGCAAGTATAGTGTAATATTTATAAGAAGGACCCTAGAATCACATAGACTATGTTTAAAACCTAGTTCTGTTGCTAGTTAGCTTTAACCATGCACAACTTACTTAATTTCTGTGCCTCAGTTTGCTGAACTATGTATATATATATGTATATATATGTATATATATACATATTTTCTGGGCAGGAATATTGAATAAAATTTACACTAATCTACTATTAATGAAAGTCTTTTTTAATCTTTTTGAGAGGAGGAAGAAGCACTTTATTTCCATTTTTTAGTTGTTCACACTGATTATTTTCCCTCTGGACCCAGGACTCAAAACCAATGTTATATGGCCTACATCCCTTGAAGGTGATTGACCTAATCATTGTTCCACCATGGTGTGCCAGAAATGGTCTTAGCCCCAGGCCTTAAATAAACTGTCAGCAAATGTTGATGTTAATTGTTGTTAGAATTATTCAGATAAACCTAAACATTAACATTAAAGACTATTCTTGAAGGAAAAAATTATTTCACTGGAGAGTACTAGAGTTTATTAAGGATTTGTTTACTACATTTTCAGTTTAAATGCCCTCCCACCCACCCCCAACCCTCATTCTCAAAACATGACCCCTGGCTTTCATAATCTATGCCTTAATTGCCTGAGGGGGCTTAATTTTTTTTCTTAATAGTTTTAATTATAGATGGAATACATAACGTTTATAGAAAAAAATCCTTGAACTTTCTACCTTACAGAGCTGATAAAAGGGTCAAAATGAGCTAGTGAATGTCTGCTAATTCCAGCAGAAACAGGCTAGGCTGACTTTTGTTTTAGCTAAGATCATAGAACATTTAATCTATAATAATGCTTCACAGATCCAAATTTCTTAGGGAAATAAGTGGTCACAACTCACTGTCAGAAATTCCTGAGCTCTAATTCCCTATTTCCAGGATCCATTGTAGCTCTAGGCAATTAATTCTACATTTGCCAAATCCTTTTAAGTTTTACCTTATGGAGCGCTGTTAGGAGGTTACTTACTATTAGAATCCTGTTTCATTTTTTAGGCTTGTTTACAAATTGACCCTGCTGAGAGGATATCATCCACTGAGCTTTTACATCATGAGTATTTCACTAGAGATGGATTTATTGAAAAGTAAGCATTTTGGAATGTGTGTGGTCTTCTGCAGTGTTTTCTATTAGGAAGTTTCATTAGCATGCAAATTGCTACATTGGTTAATGTTCCTCAACAGAAAAATCAGTTTAAAAACTGACTGAGTCCTGTGTCAGGAATTGACTTAGGGGGGCTGTAGACATAGAAGGCTTACAGGTGTCATGATGAAAATTCTTAATGATGGAAATAATTGCAGCTCACGTGTGTTACACATTTTCTACGGCCTATGCAGTGTGCTAAGTTCTTGACACATATCAGTGGTCATCACAGACCAGCGATAACATTAAACAATCAGTAATATTTAGGTATATTCCCATTTGGTCTTTTGACTCGGAGCCTAGTTTTTCCTCTTCTGAGAGCATCTTTAATCTATATATTATAATTAGCATTCATTTCCCAAATTATTTTTTCCTCTCCTCTACTTATTCCCTCTTGTGCCTATTGTTTTATTCTTTCCAATAAGTTAGATGTTCTATGAAAACAGATTCCATGCCTTTTACAGCCCTTCTGTGTCCTACTATGTAATAACTATGTAATAACTACTATGTAATAACAGTGTTGATTCACAAATCAGCTATATTTCTAAAGAAAAACACACCACCATTTTCTCTTGGGAATTTTGTAGAAACAGGTGAAGTTTCTTATTAATCGCACACTTGTTCAGTTGAACTTTGGATGAGAGGTCCAAAAGATGAAGATTAATTTAAAATGTGATGGGTTAAAAACCGGGGCTGGAAAATTTCAGGAGCTACCACAGGAGAGAGACTAAAATAGAAAAATACAAAGAAAAAGAAAGTAACTAGCAATTTTAATCTAAAACAAAAAATGAGACAATATGTTGAAAGTACCATTGATGAGAAGTGACAGTTACTGAATAAAAAAGTTATTTCATCACAATTCTACATACATTGAATGGATTTTTCTTAGGTATTAGATTTTAGGATTTTACTATGTGAAGGTGGATGTTCTGGAGTTTGAATTTTAGAATCCTCAGAAAATGTTTGGGGAAGACCTTTTCCTTTGATCAGAGGCTCTTCCTTCCAGGGACCTTCTTCAATACAAGGGAGTTTTAAGAGAAATGTGGTCTTTTCTCATTCACCCAAACTAATCAAACTGAGTTATTTTATTTTCTTCATCTCCCCACATGACCTCTTGCTAGACAGTGCCCTGCACTGCACTGGGAAGAGTGGGCTGAGCTAGTGAAGAATTCGTTCATGGACTGATCATTTAAAACTTCCCTCAAATGATATCAATAGCTGCCTCAAGGAGGGAAGGGCAGGGAGCTGTGCATGTCAGGGACCAGGCTGTGAAGGAGACTTTCAGTTACAGCCTTTTGAATTTGAACCATTTGAGTGGAATTTCTATTAAAAAATTTTAAGTAACAAAAAGTCAAACTAAAACCAACATAATCTTCATTCAGTATTAATGCATGCTCTTATAGTTTGTACTTCAAATATTTCTCTAGAGTAAGATTTCTGAAACCACTTAGTTTATCTTTTAAGTACTGTTACTTTAAAGAACTACAAAAAGGACACAAAAGAATACTGCATTAAAATTAAAAGCAATATTTTTATTGAATAAAGTTTGCATCCCAATAGAAATCTAATTAATGCAAGTATTTTGTAAAAATGCTTTATATAGTAAATTCTCATAGCAAAATTTTTGAGAGATGTATCTTTATCAGGAAGGAATTTTTATTAGGTAAAATTGTGCATTATTGGTGACTTATTCATGTTGCAGCATAATAATGTTCATTAACTTATTAATTGGTCCACTAAAGATTAAATTATAAAAATATTATTGCTTGATATTGTATTTTTAAAAATCAGATTTATACCAGAACTGAGAGCTAAGTTACTACAAGAAGCAAAAGTCAATTCATTCATAAAGCCAAAAGAGAATTCTAAAGAAAATGAGTTTATGAAAGATGAAAGAAAAACAATTTATGCCAATACACTGCTCAGCACTTCAGTTTTGGGAAAGGTAAAAGCTGGTTTTCTTTGTAATGTCTTATAGTTAGCACTCTAATGATAAAAAGAACTGTTCTCCTGACTCAGATTTTGGATGTATCTATTTTAGGAAATGGAGAAAGAGAAAAAGCCCAAGGAGATCAAAGTGAGAGTTATTAAAGTCAAAGGAAGTAAAGGAGATACCTTAGAACCAAAAAAGTGTGAAGGTGGACACTGTCAACAGGATGCAGTTGAAAATGCTCGTACTCTGTCTCAAGATACAAAACCTGTGATTAGTGAACTACCAAACCCTGTCAATTCCAACACTAACTCTAATGGCATGAAAGATGACCCACATGCTGGAGGTAGTATGATGATGCCTCCCATCAATCTAACTAGCAATAATTTGATGGCTTCAAATCCCAATTCAAATCTCTCACACCCTAATTCAAGGTGAGTTATAACAGAAAAGAGACAAGGAAACAGACCTATGTAATAAAAAAATTTCTATGGGATAATTATATTTCAAAGAATCAAGTCTATACTGTCTGCATATAAACTGAATTCGAAGACATTGAACCATTACAGAGTGCGTCTTAGGAATGCTATAGGAGAAATGAACTTCCCTTGGTTATATAGATGTTTAATTTTTCACTAATACCCTTTGGAAAAACCTCATTTTTAAAAATACTTTTTTATTGTAGTAATTATTCTACACTTTAAAATGATTTCCTCTGGATAGGTTTCCCATTTCTTAGATATATTTCCATACACACCCTCCACTAAATCACCAAGTGTTCTTCCCCATTGTCCAGTGGGCTCTGCCACCACTTGCCCCCACCCCACCCCCAATTCCCTTTTGGTCACCTCAGTTCTGTTGCAAATGTCCTGGGTTGGTTTTGTTTCATCTGTTCTTTTATTTTGTCTATTCACATTCCATCTATGAGTGAGGTCATCTGAAAAACCTCATTTTTTAAAGAAAAGACCCTCAGAAAAATCTCTTCCCTTTTGAAGAGAAAACGTGACATCTCAATTCTGGTATTGATGTGCCTTGGTATAGCAAAGTAAACTTTATTTCTGTATCATAGTTTACTATCCAGAAAGAAAAGGGATAATTGAGACTAACCCGTTATTGTCAAATAGCTTTTCAAGGTCAGATATTTTGGGAGAAAAACAACGTTTTGGTCGTTTTAGATCTAACTACTAATACAGGTTGAGTGACTAAATCCATGCATCTGGTTAGTCAAGCACAGTATAAAGGGCAGCAAGATTTGTCTAACGAGGCATTAGGGCCAGTTCTAAATGTAGGGAATCTACTATGAATCTAGAAGAGGAAGGAGACAAAGTTTAATAACCTTCATTCATCTTAGCAGACTGGTTTGGGCCCTAAGTTGTGAAGCTTAATGATCTGCAGAAGTGAGCAAGTGGACATGTTTGTGTCAGTTCGAAGGTATAGTAGGACAGCAGGACAGCAGGAGTCCAGTTGTTCTTGAGGTAATCCCCAAACCACAGTCGTCATAACCATGGTTATAAACCAGCCTAGGGCAGCAAGCTCACAATTTCAGTAACTTTGTGGTTAAGAGAGTCAGGTTCAGAACAGATAGAAGGAACTAAGTAAGCCAGCCTGAGGAACTCAACAGCATGTTACCAGTCAGGTTAGCCTTGAGTGAGTTGTTCTCTGCTTGGTTTTAATTTCTCTGCTGAGAACAATTAGCACTTAAAGACTAATAATTGCATTTGAGCCTAGTGTTCTAACCGTAGACTTCAATACTGAAGTTAAAGAGAAGCAGATCTTGCTATTTCTAATAATGTCTCATTTGTTTTTAAATAATAGATTAACTGAAAGAGCAAGAAAGAGACTTACTTCTTCACAATCAATTGGACATGTTATGTCTAATAGCGGGCAAGAGGGTACTGGTCCCACTCAAGTAAGACAAGAAGTCATTAAAATATTTTCTTTCAACATTATCCTCTTCCCCTCTAGTCCTTTTCTCTATCTTTGGGGACCTAACTTCTTTTTTATTTTGTATTTTAAGGAAAAAGAAACAGGCAGGAATGAAGGCAGGTGGGCAGAAAGGAAATGAGAAGAGGAAGAAACACTTTATTCATTTTACTCAGTTGTCAATCATTGATTCTTTCTCTGTCCCTGCTCTGGATCCAGGAATCTTGGGATGTATGTGCACTGCGCCTGGTTTAAACTTAGGCCACAAGGGCACACCAAGACATATGGTTAATTTTTGTTTTTTCACCCTGGCCCACTGGGTCTTGAACCATGGTCCTTGGACTTTACACACCAGCCTCTCAGTCTGCTGAGCCACAAGGATGTGCCTAGAATTTAACATTTCTTGAAACACGTTTTCTTTCTGAGATTAAATATAGGCCATCATTTTAGTGCTTTCACAATTTTAATTTAACTTGATTTTTGTATACTTAAGGTGTTACTTGGGGCAGAGTAAGATTTTCACCTTTAGACACAATACCTTTTTTTTTTTTTTCACTTACCCCCCCAAAAGGTTTTAATATCTTAAATTATGGTGAAAAGCAGTTGCCAAATGAATGCATCCTATTTTTCACTAGAAATAAGAAAAGAGTGTTTTTCATACAAAGGTAGCCTATTAAAAATTGAAGCACAGTGTTATTTATAATAATAAAAATTTGAAATCCGTGCAAGTCTATTCAAAGCAAGTGGTTAGTTAAGCATATTAGAAACTCAGTAGTTAAGAGAGTCAGGTTCTCCCACAAAATCAAATACTACACATTACATTGAGGAAGAGTGGTCATTAACCTAGAAAAGTTTTTTTCAGGTTCATAATTTATTGTACAAATTGACTATCACATGATGAGTTGACATTATTTTCTCTAGTTGGGAACCAAAGAGATGAGATACAGTTTAGAATTCATTTATATCGCTTTTCCAGCTGGGGTTTTTAAGACCTTAACTTGAAGTATAAGACCAATAAAACAGTTCCTCCATATGTGACCAGAACACAATTCATTCTACCTGTTGAGCGTGTAAGAACAGAAATATTTCTAATACTAATAAACTGAAATTGGGCATCAGTTTCTGTACCTGCCATGATTTCATTCTTGCAGAAGGCAGAAATCCTGCATTTCTTCTTCAAGGAATGTTGTTAACCCTGGGTCGAAAGTTTTATCATCTGTAATCAAGTGAGCAAAAAATAGGTAACACGTTTTCCAGAATGTTGGGTTTACAGTAATTATTTTTAAAAGGAAAGGTACAAGCAGGAATGAAGGTGAGTAGGCAGGTAGGCAGGAAGAGAGAAGAGGAAGAAACACTTTATATAGGGTTCATCTTGGTTGTTTCCCTGACCCTAGATCTTGAACTGGGAATCTTAGTGAACATACACGCCCAGTGGACTAAACTGCTAAGTCACCAGGGTGTGCCTAAAAGTAATTTTTTACCTTTCGAGTTTTCCCAGTGTCATGAGCACATTGTTTTTTAAATAAAAGAATAAATTATTATTAAAATGAACTGAAGCAGTTTGTGCAAAGTCAGAGCAAAATAAATTAAATTGAATTAATTTAATTAATTCAGAGTATTAAAAAATAAATGTTAAGATTGTGGTTCTCATGATCAAGATGGTTATCTCAGAATATTCAATATGCAAAAAGAAAGTTTGCCTTATGGAACTTTTATTGACGTTCAGTTTGTTTAGTGATGTTCTATTCTACTTCTTCATGATTAAAATAACCTTCAAAGAATAATAACCTTGCAAAGACAGGCATTGTCACCATCCAAATGGCTAGTAACTCTTGACTTGTCATTCAGCAAAGAGTTATATGCACCTTTCTTCAAATTAACTCGTTTGTTTGTTTTTCTAGAGCCAAATGGAGAAGAGTATCTTTAATGAGCGCAACAGGTCAGAGTGACCAAATGGCAAATGGAAACAAAAGGAAACTGAATTTCTCCAGGTCTGACAGGAAAGAATTCCATTTCCCAGAATTGCCTTCCACTGTACAGTCGAAGGAAATGAAGGGAATGGAAGGTACACATTTGTCATGTTGCCTTACAGATCTCTAGACGTTATCTTTTACTTTTTAAAAATAGAACATATTTTAGAATGTGATTTAGATAGAAAATAGCAAATAGCAGTGTAAAAAACTTTCAGCTAATGAGAAGTTTTTTTATCTTTTTTAGTCAAATATAAGGGGTAGGACTTAAAGGAGATAATTTTAAAGAAGAGTTAAGAAGCCATTATAGGGTGCATTTTTTATGAGCTCAGTACTTTTGAAATGTTAGAACAGTCTTTAAGGAAGGCAGTTCTAGTTCATCATATAACCTGGATTATTAATTTCTGTTTCTCCCTTAGTATTTACCCATATGAAAGCAGGAATGATATATATGCTTCAGGCATCCAAGGATTTAGTAGGTTAAGATTTATAACATATATTGAACTCTTAAAATGAAACTGTGTTGAGTAAATGTTCTGTTTCTTTGAAGAACAGTGACACCTTGTGAAAAGTTCATCTAACAGCAAGAATGTAGTGCTTGTGCAGTTTAAGGGGTATTACCTGATCCACTTGACAGTTATACTCAGAATTTAAAAAATAAATGTCTTCTTTTAATACCTGGTAGCCTGTGTGTAAAGTGATAAACACGAATCACTTAGGGTTGGTACATTTTACCATTGAAGTTGTGATTTGTTCAGTCCCTTTAAAATTAACTGAGAAACTGACTTTAGTGGTCATCAGAATTTCCATTTGAAACTTTGAAAGTATAATGTCAAGGTAACAATAATACATTGTCATATATATTTCTGCCCAAGTTAAACAGATAAAAGTGCTGAAGAGAGAATCAAAGAAGACAGATTCATCTAAAATACCAACTTTACTTAATGTGGAGCAAAATCAAGAAAAGCAAGAGGTAAAACATTTTTCATTTATAGCTTTTACTAAGGATTACTATTTAGAATTCTTGATGTGTAACTTCATTTACTACCAGTGAATGTTATAAACATTTTAAATTGTGTAATCTTTGAACTCGAGAAACAGATTTATATTTTCATAGAATAGCCAATAATTAAAAGTTTTTAAAAGTTGACGTTTTAGGGGAGGGGATAGTGGATACCAGCCCTTGTCTGAAGATGCTGACTAATTAGAATATAGAGAAAATGGTATGTGTTTTATGTGTAGTACCTAATATTGGGCAGGTAAACCATACTAGCAGAAATAAATAATGGTATAAACATTGGTTATATGGGCTACAAGGACATATATATTGTTCTTTAGTCTCTTCCTTCCTGTTTTTTTCTCCAATTTATTTCCCTTTCTCTGCTGTTCACCTACTACTACTTTCTTTCACAAAGATTTACTCTTATCTAGCTATCAGATAATTTTGTTGAAATGTTCAGCCCCTCTCATCAAAGAGATTAAATTTTATTTGGGCAATTTGGAGTCCTCCACATCCAAAGGAATACTCTCTAAAAGCACGCTTTGAAGGGGAAGCGACTGCCAAACACCCACTGGATGAAATCATATAGATCAATGTCCTCCTTTTCTGCACATTATAAGGTCATCAGCTTTGTTATTTCAGTTCCTTATTTTTAAATAAAAATTGGTTACATTTTTTTATTCATGATAAATTATTAAGGGCATTTGAAGAAATTAGAAAGAGAGAAGCTTTGATCTGAAAACTGTAATAAGAGATTCTAAATGTTCATTCAGTTTCTAAAACATTCACATAGAAAGTTAATAGACTTGATTAGATGTATTTTCACAGTAATATTTGGGGTTATGTCTTATTCTTGACTTAGAACCTGTTAAGAGCTTCACAATGCACTTTGCAGAAAAGATGTTTTCTAGATAGAACAAGAAAGTCATTAATGGCCATATTTGAGTTCATTATAAAAAGAAATAAGGTGACTTGTAACTTTTAAATGTGAGTGACTTACTCATGTTACAGCAAACTGAGCGGTACACCGTTTGTACATTTTTAAAAATAATTGGGTGAGTTAGCGTGCCTGAGTTTGGGCAGACTCATAATGTGCAACGTGTATTTATGCCATTGGCCTATGAGAGCCCACAGAACTAAAATTACTTTCCAGTGCAGGAAAAAAAGGAAGACTTAAGATTTTTAAGTTCTGTCATTTCAAAAATACATAAGTAATTAGAATGTGAAAATTCCTTCTTGTTCGTGATGTAGAACTTTTGAACAGAGGCCCTCACTTTATTTCAAGAGGAAGGAAGCAGGCAGGAATGCAGGCAGCTTGGAAGAAAGAGAGGAGGAAGAATCATTCACTTATTTATTTAATGGTTCATGTTGGTTGTTCCCACCCACCTCTGGCCAGGGGACTCCAAACCAGGTCCTTGGGTTTTACATGGACTATACCAGAGCTGCAGTTTTAATACCTCAGCCACCAGGCTCCCCAAAGATGACTTTTTTTTTTTTTAAAGGAAAGGTGCAGGCAGGAATGAAGGTGAATAGGCAGGCAGGAAGAAACATTTATTTATTCTATTTAGTTCATTTTGGGATGTATGTGAACCCAGCTACTACTCCACCAGGGTGCGCCAGTAGTTTGTTATTTTACAGCTCAAGAAAGTATAACATTTTTTTTAATGTGAAACAGGGAAAAGCAACTTACTTGTTCTATTCTTGACTGTGCTGTTGACCTGTTTTTGAATTACCTAACCAAATTCAGTTTCCAGTTTAATTCACCTCTTTTAGGTATCTTAAACATGTACTGAGATAGTATATACATGCATAAACAGACTCTATGAAGAGAGAGGAGGAAGAAACATTTCATTCAGTTCATCTCTATGACCTAGAGAGAACCTCAAAATTACTGTTGTGCTTTATTCTTAAAGGAAAAGTGCAGGCAGGAATGAAGATGTAGGCAGGCAGACAGGAAGAGAGAGGAGCGAGAAACATTCCATTCACTTTTATTTATTTGTTGCCGTTGGTTGACCACCCCATCCCTATGCTGGTGGATTGACAGGCTAAGCCACTAGGGCATGCCCATAAATTACTGTCGTGAGTGAGCCATTGAGCAAGAGAGAAGAGTCTATACAAAATCCACCTTCAGTTGTGTTTGAAATGACAAAGAGAAATACTTTGCTGAATAGTTTTCCTCTACCTTATGAAACAACTACTGCGTGCAAAGTTCAGTAACGTCTGTGACTGTATTTCTTTCACCAAAGATTTACCATTTTCTTAATTAAGGTCCTGTTTCTGTTTACTTTTTAGAATACAGGAAATGGACAGATTGAAAGGAAGAAGAACCTACCAGATGTGGAGTAGAAAATGCAGCAGCTGAAAATTCAAAGAATCCCAAAGTCACTGTATGGTTAAAAAAAATCCTTTTTATTGATGTTACATACACAAAAATGCTGACTAGAGAATTCTACAGCTATCATAAATTTGTGTAGTTATGTGTATATTTACCTAAATCTGTTTTAAAATGTATTAATCTTTAAATTATTCATGTTTTCTTAATATGAACATTAATTTATAAAAACTGCCTGACTGGTACATCTGAATAAAACTGCAGCTTACATTAACTCATATAATTTAATTTAATGATCTGTTATCTCAATCATGTTTGATTAGTGGTAATTTTGGAACAATATTTAAATACAAAATTTAAAAGGGTGGAAATTGAGTGAAGTACTGAAGTAAATGTTTTGCCTTCACCAACATGTTTATCATTTAGTAATTAGCATAGAATATGTTGTTTTGTATTTGTTAACATTAATACAGTCAAGGTTTGCAGTAGATGTATGTAAAATATTTATGTTCTTATCCCTGGTTCTTACTGACTTGGTTTCTAATTTTAGGGTGGAGATGACCATTGTGAGGGGAAGAATTTGAAGAGGAACAGAGTTTTTTTTCTGGTAGTGTCTTTTAACTCTTAAAAATACAAATTGGCAAGTCTTCTCTTTTTAATTTATATACCCTTGAAATGTAACATGAGCTGTTAAGACAGCCATTTGTCTGCATTAGCATCATCCAACTTTGTTAGAAAAACAGTCTGTTTTCTTCTGTCTGCTTTCTGAGAATTCTGTTGTTGTGATACTTTGATTTGGAATTATAAAGTCATCTCCTTGTCTGCTTTCTTGCTTGTCATGATTATTGAGTAGGTAACACGCCCTGTCATATGATACACACTTACTGATACTGCTCTCTGCCTTCTGTTAGTCATGTAACATCATGTGTCAGTCATTTCCTAGAATATTCAGGCTTCCTGAAGCGAATTCTTAATGAAATATCTGACCCATTGCTTTAAAAAGATGTTTGTTACCATTACACATTAAAAATATGTTCTTTTAGTAAGCTGTAACATTTATAAAATATCTGAAAATTATATAGTATTTCAATGTTATTTAAATTATCTTATCCCTTTAAACAACTCTCCAGTTTCCTAGTTCCATCTGAAAATACCTTTTATGTGATAGAGGCTTCTTCTATTTCATAAAATAAATTCTAAACCACTCAGAAGTAGAATACTACCCAAAAATTTTGATTGCTTCTCAAAATAACAATAAAATGGGAATATCTTGCATTTTACCCAGACTCTACTTGATTTTATATTTACTGACTATATTTTAAGGAAAACATGATTTCTTTATTATGCTATTGTAATCACTTTTCATCTCAGAAAAAGGTTCATTAGAATTAATAGCTGAGATTATTATACATAATATCCCATTCTAACAGACTCCCTGTTAACTTTAGCAACTGATTTCCTCTGGGGAAATTAAAAGTGGCTCTTTGTGGTAGGTTCAATAGATTAAACTATGCCTGTTGCATTTGTCTGTTTTTTGACCCTTGCATCAGTGTCAAAGGATTGTCAATTTTTTTCCAATTTGTATAAAAATTTCTGCTGGGATTTTGATTTGGGTATGTTAAATCTGAATATCAATTTGAAGAGACTGAATATCAGCTTACTAATATAGCATCTTCCAATTCATAAACATAGTATAACCTCTCCATTTCTTTAGATCTTTAATATTTTGTAGTATTTTGTACCATCATATTAAAAATTTTAAAATTTATCCTTAATGGTTTTGGTTTTTGATGCTGTTAAAATTTTTTTTTATTGTCAATGTCCAGTTATTTGTTGCTAGTATACAGAGACACAATTTTTTTAATTGTTCTTGTTTTCCAAGAACTTGTTAAATTTATTAATTCTAGTAGACTTCCCTCATTTTTTTCTTTCTAACTTCTCTTTTTGTTTTGTTTTTTTAAAGGAAAGGCACAAGCAGGAATGAAGGCAAACAGAGGCAGGCAGGCAGGAAGGAGAGAGGAGAAAGAAGCACTTTATTTATCTAGTTGTTCATCTTGGTTATTCCCCGGGCCTTGGGATGCAGACCCCATCCTTAGGAGGTATGTGCACTGCACTGGCCAAAGGTGTCTGATAGCCAGGGTGCGACTCTCTTGGTATATTCTTTAGGATTTCCTATATAGGCAATTATAAAATCTTCAGATAAATATAGTTTTGCTTCTTTCCAGTGTGTATTCTTTTTATTACTTTTCTTGCCTAATTGTACTGATAAGGACTTTTGATATAGTTGAACAGAGTAGTGAGAATGACATAATTACCTTTTCTCCTAAAGCAGGGGGGAAAGATGTAACCTTTTTCCATTAAGTATGTCAGGTGTTGGTTTTATATAGGTGATCTTAGATTGAGTGAGGCTCCTTATATTTCTGTTTGCTGAGAGCCCTCACCATGAATGGTGTTGAATTTTGTTACTTTTCCTGCATCTGCTGAATGTGCTTTCCATCCTTTATTCTGTTAATGTGAATTACATTAATTTAGTTTCAATGTTGACTGTATTCCTAGTATTAAACTCAATTTGTCCTTTTTATGATTTGTTGAATTTGATTGATTAATGTTTTATTAAGGATTTTGACACCCCTGTTAATGAGGGATTTTAGTATCTTTTCTTCCTTGTGTTGTCCTTTTCTGGTTTTGATTATCAGTGTCATGTTGCTTGATAAAATGAGTTGGGAGGTGTTCTCTCCTCTGTTTTCTGAAAGACTTTATCTAAGATGGATTTTATTTCCTCCGTAAATGTTAGAAATCTCCATTGAGACCAGCCAGAGTATAGAATTTTTTTGTGGAAAGATTTTAATATACAAATGCGGTTTCCTTAATTTTTTTGAAGAGAAATAATGACAGGAAAGAAGGAAGAAAGAGGAGAAAGAAGCATTGTTATATATTTATTTGTTCATTTTTGGTTGTTGCTCCTGATCCCAGGTGGAGAACCTGGGTCCTTGGGCTTCACGTGGTTTGTGCCCCAGCACCAACTGAATGCCTCCGGTTTAACACCCGAACTACCAGGGTCCACGTCAGTTTCCTTAAATGTATTTAATAAAGAAAGAAATATACAGTTTGGGTAATTTGCCTCTTTTAAGGAATTCATTCCATCTAATTTTCTGATTTTATTGCAAAATATTGTTCATGATTTTTCTCTTGTTGCTTAGATGTTGGTAAGATCAGTGATATAGTGATGTCCCTTTTATCATTTTTTTGTGTTAGTAATTTGTGTTCTCTCTCTCAGTAAGCCTAGTTAGACATTTGTCAATTTTACTAATCTTTTTGGAAGGACCATCTTTTTTTTTTTTTAATTTCCATTATTTGTTTCCTATTTTGATGTTCTTTTTTACTACTTTCCTCTAATTAGTTTGGTACATATGTCTAATAAAATTTACCTTATCTGCTGACCTGTGTCTGAAAATAGTTGTTTTATATGTTTGTCCAGTTTTATCACTATTTAAGGTAAGACCAGTACCTGTTACTCCATCATGGCTGGAACTAGCAGTTTATTCAGTTAAGGAGTTCTAGAGGTGGAAATATAGTCACTGTTGAGAATCAGGGAGGTCTATTGAATAACATACGGACATTTATCTTTTTTTTTTTTTTTTTAAGGAAAGGTGCAGGCAGGAAGAGAGAGGAGGAAGAAGCAGTTTATTGTATTTAGTTATTCAACTTGGTTGTTCTCACCCACCCTCCTACCCCTGCCCAGAATCTTGAACCAGGAACCTTGGGATGCATGTGGCCTATGCCCAGTGTACTAAACTGCTAGGCCACCAGAGTGTACCAATACTGACATCTATCTTAAGAATGTTGAAGAATCTTCACAATCATTATCAAAAGTTAGAGCACTTTCTTATATAAAATGACCCTATTGATTGTCTGCTGTTTAAATTTAAGAAAATGCTTGGGGTATGGGTATGTCGATAGGCATTTGTCACACTATGTAAGTGGAGGCTTGCCTGGACTTGGTTGTTGTCATTCTGGTTATTGTAATGACTATTTATTCTGTGAATCTTTGACAATTAAAGTCTGAAGTATGAAACCTGAAGTTTACCAGGGAAACTTCTATAGTTGCTGCATAGACAGTTTATTGGCTGTTAATTGTTGTCAAAAGGTAAGTCAGGCAAGTGCACATGAGTTGTATTTCTGGTCTTTTTCATTTTCTCCATATGTTTCTGTCTTACAAATAAAAATGGAAGTGTCTCGTAACTAGAACATGATGTCATTAGGATGGAGCTCTGAAGGTTTTTGATAGAAGATAAGTCCTGATTTCTGTGTTTAAATGATTTATTTTCCATTCCTACAGCCCTTTCATCAGTTCTCTCCAATGAATTGGATTTCTAGGACCTGAGTAACAGTACCTTACAATGTAGTGTCAGTGCCTACTAAAGCTACAAAAGTGGTAGACTGATGCTGCAGAGTCAACATTTTAATCAAATTCAAGGTTAAGAAAGTCATATCTTTTAAACACAGTTTCATAATGAAGAATAAACTGTGCCATTACACAGGAATGCCAAGAAGAGGCTGTTAACTAAATACATAATTATACAGCTGTACAAATTGTAAATTAAGCCCTAGATATAAATTGTGCCAGGTTACTAAAACAACTAGAGAACTGCACAGGGAAATGATCAAGGAATCTTAGATAATTTGGGCATCATCTGTTACAAGATGATGCAAGAAAGCAGTTTCATTTTAATAAAGTAAAAATATAGAAACAAATAAAATGTCCTACTAGCCTACTAACCTGCCTATCTTTTCTTTCTGCAAAAGTAGGGAAAGGTGATAATTGATGACTCTGTAAAGTCATAGAATTATAATGATTTTTCTTCTTTTCTGAAAAAGTAATCAGATAATCAGAAGTATGCACTTAAGATAGGGGGATAGAAGACAAAAGAGAAGAGGTCAAAACTTGTTAAAGAGTTCTCAAAGTTGTGGTATATTCAAACTTGTATAATATATTTCATTCATTCTAGAATCTCTTAGAAGTAGCTGTTAATTGGCACACCCTGGTGACTTAGTGATTAAGTCCGTCCCATGTAGTCCACAAGCATCCCAAGGACCCTGGTTCACATCCTGGTGTCGGATTGAGTGTGGGAGACAACAGCGATGAACAACTAAATAAATAAAATGCTTCTTTCTCCTCTCTCTTCCTGCCTGTTTCTGCTCATCTTCTGCCTGCACCTTTCTCAAAAAAAAAAAAAAAAAAGTCATGGGAAAAAATAGAACATATTTAAATGTTTACCTTAGTTTTGAAACTTGAATCACCAGTTGATTTACACTCATCTGAAAGAACAGTTGATAATTATCACTATGAATTTGTCATTTTATCTGGTTAGTTTCTCTTAATAATAGCTTACTGAACCTTGTAAACAAAGGGAAAGAAAACAATATCATGGTTTTATAGTTCAAGCACTTAATAAGCATTTGAGCTCAGGTCTTAGTTTTTTCTGTCTATACTCCCTTGGTGATCTCAGGTTTGGATTATAATCCTGAAAAACACATCCCCGGACACCAGAATCTTGAAGTCAAAATCCCCCAATCTTAAATCTTGAAGATCACAAGCTCAAAAGGACTAAATCCTGGTATTTTGCCATCCCCATAACGGTGAACCAGGAAGGGGAGAGAGCCACATCAGCCTTAGCTAGGTGCTCTGGTTGTTCAGAGAGCTCAGTCTTGGCCTGATACACCCTCTTGAAGGTTTTTTTCATATTCCTTCTCACCGGACCCCTCACAGTACTGTAAGAGCAACCTGTGAAATTACCCCTCATGCAGAGACTTTGAGCTTCTTGTTGTATTCTGGCACCTTACACAGAGTTGAAAGGCTCCTTGTCATTGCTCTTCAGTTGACAGCTGGTCAGCACTGCTCACAGTGGCCTAGTGGTCACTGGACTGTCCAGCACCTGGTGCCTACATATTACAAAAGCCGTAGACCTCTATCCCTCTCCAAATACAAATGCAGTGTGTTCTTAGATATATGTCAATGAAAATCCCTTTCTCAAAGGTCAAAGAAAGGTTTCTGAAAGAATTTTGGGGTGTTCTCTTCAGCCCCTGGGTTGAGAACTCTGATTTTTTGACATTGTGATCTTCGGGATTTGGGATGTTCGGAATTTTGATGTTAGGAGTCTGGCATTTTGGATTTTGTCTTTGGGGATTACAGTTGCATCCGGTGATTCCATCCAGATTCCATCCATTTCATTTTCTGGGTAGAAGGTATCTAGTGGTTATTCCATACTCTATATACTCTTGCCTAAAAATAAAGATGATTCTGAAGTTCTCTTTGCAGCCAGATAGTCCTAACCTCCTCCAGAGGGAGCTCAGAGTCCAGCATTTTGGGACCTGGAGCCAGTCGCTGCCCTGGCCTAACAGAGGACAAGCCATTCCATCCCCTGTTGGATTGCTGGTATGCAAGGCTTGAATACTAAATGGGCAGTGAGTTTTGTTCTCATTCTCCTAGATGAGAGAGGAAGTAAAAATGCAGGTTAGGAATTGGTTTCCCTCAGATGAATAACTCCAAAGACATTTTAAAAATAGATGGTAGATGATAGACATTTCAGGCAGCATTTGTTGGGCGTCTCTGAATAATTTCTTTGTGACTACTAATTATTACATTGAAAAGTATTATTATAAAATTAAAAGCTTCTGATGCCTCATGAAAACTTTCAAAACTAGATTTATTATGGAATAATTCTGCCATCAGTAGTTTTCTTTGCATTGTTGTTTGATAGATTTGAGTTTGGAAAATTGGTTCCTTTAAGTTTCTCTCTGTCCTTCAGAGTATCTAGTATTATCCAAGTATTTATTGAAACTATACCTATAAACTCCTGGGGCTTCTTTCCTTTTGGAAATATTTATTTCATAAACATTCAATTTTTATTAAAAAGTCTTATTACTTAGTAGAGTTCAGGTTAGTATCAAATGGCCTGAGTTAGAATTATGACCTTTAACACTTGCTCAGTGGGAATATGTGTGTGGTAGTTTGTTGCCTCGGTTTTCCCAGCTGGAAAAAGGGTACAAGACAAGTTTATCTCTTGGAGATATTATGAGAACTTACTGAAACAAATTTTAACACACATAGAGAACAGCAGGCTTATACTGATGAAATTTAGTTATTCACAGGCTCTTTGGGATCTTCTTCAAAGATGTAAAATTGTGGTCTTTAGTTTTTAGTTCAAATTGTCCATGTTGTCTGTGTTTATCTGGGTGTCATTCCCTTTGGTGATAAATTTGATCTAGAGGTGCCTTCTACCTGCGTTGCATACTGCTTGTGAGATTTTAAGGCTATCTGTGGCTCGGTCTTTATTTATATATGAAATTGATGTAAGTGACAAATAGCATCAGTTATCTAATCTGAAAGTATAAAATGTTCAGTTAAATATTTGAGTAAACATATTTAGATTTTTTGAAAAAGGATTGTGTAATGTGTCTACATTTGTAGTTAGGAAGAAAGTTAACCTCTGGAGACTTAGTAGCACATTTTGTAGTGGTGTCATGTCACAGGGGAGATACTAGTATTGTAGTTCTTTTTCATCCTTGGGAAACCAAGTCTATACCAACTTTGGAGGCTACACTGGATATTTCTCTTTTTTTTTAAGGAAGGGTGCAGGCAAGGTGCAGGCAAGTTGCAGGCAGGAATGAGGGCAAGTAGGCAGGCAGGCAGGAAGGAGAGGAGGAAGAAGCATATTTATTTTTTATAATATTTAGTTGTTTATCTTGGTGGTTTCCCTGGCCCTGGGATGTGAACCCAGTTCCTTGGCGTGTATGTGGACTGCACCACTGGCAGATTTATCCACCAGGTCACCAGGGCAGGCGTATACTGGATTTTCTGAGTCTTTGTACATTAGTGGAGCAGGTAAAGTGATGTGAAAAACATAGTTGTACTAGTGTGTAAGAGGATGAGTTACTTGTTAATAGAGGGAGGTTCAGGTTTAAAAGATTCAAGAGATTGAAGCTTTAATATTTGAGAACTTTTCTGAGAAAAAGAATATGAAATTGCAAATACCAAATTTCTGGATCTGTTCTGATGGCCTTGGAAGGAGTCTATGTAAGAGATGGACAGGGCCCACATTGGCTTCTTGGCAAGTGTGCCTCTTCCACTAGCATTGCCAATGGTTGGGTCTCTGTGGCTATCAAAGTCATGCAGAGAACTAGGTTTTGGCAGATACAGAGGCCACTGAGTTAGCAGTCAGCCAGGTCAGGTTTTGAGATGTGTTTGGTAGACAATCCACGTGATACTTGGGAGTTCTGGCTCCAGTTCATTGACCAAACGGAGTCGTCAGTATGTAAACGGGTTACAACTGGTAGCTCCCGGCCTTGCTGCTGTGTAGCACTCATTTCCTTTCACGTACAGGAAGAAACAGACTATAGTAACAAAAATAGGCAGTGCCCAGAAGTATTTAACACCTTGAAGAATAAAGATAAAATTCGATCCATTAAATACTCGTTCTGACTTTTCTAATAAAACCTTGCTTCTGATGGGTACCCGTTATCTCCTAATTGTCAGAATCAATGGCTTTGTGTCCTTATTTCCCTTAACTTTCTGTCACATTTGATACTCTCAATCCTTTTTTCTTTCTTGAAACATGCTCATCTTTTTTTTCATGAATTATTTTCTTCTTACCTCCAAATATTTTTCCGCTCTAGTGATGATTATTTATCTTCCCACTTGTTTCCCTGTCAGCATTCTCTGAAGTTTAACTGAATCCTCTACTCTTCCCCGTTTCCTTGAGAAACACGTGTTCCTCTTGGAGCTTGACCACCACCTCTCGGAGCACTATTCCAAACTCTAGTTCCGGTGCACCTTGGTGGAGCAGCAGTTAGGCCAGTTGCCACCCTAAGGAGCAAGCCACATACCCCTGGGTTCAACCAGTGTGAACAATTACATAAAAATAAAATAAAGACGCTTGTTCCTCCTCGCTCTTCCTGCCTGCCTGCTTGCCTTCATTCCTGCCTGCACCTTTCCTTTTTTTAAAAAAAGAGATGTGCCGTAGTGGAGCAGCAGTTGTGCACTTACCACATATAACCCAGTCCTGATTCCTGGGGCCAGTGGGGAATAACCAACATGAACAACTAAATACAATAAATAAAGTACTGCTTCTGCCTACCTGCCTCTGCTCACCTTCATTCCTCCTTGCAATTTTCCTAAAAAACAAACAAACAAAAAAACAACCAAAACTGTAAGTCTGACACAGACATTTACCTGAAGCCCAGGTCTCCACCTGTTTGCTGACATTCCCACTGTATCATTTTGCTCTTAACATAATTAAACGTGCTTAATTTCTCCCCAAACCACCTCTCCCTTCCCTGATAATAACTTTTGTTTCTAAAGGTGGTACCATTATTTTCCCTGACTTGAAAGGTGATATCAACTGGATTGTTTTAGCTGCTCAGGCACCAGATTCGAGTCATTCTTCCCAATACATTTTGAGATTCTCCAAATTGTTTGAATTTTTATGGTGAAGCTTTTGTAGTCTTTATATGACTGGGACTCTCCCCATGCAAGATTACCTCTTTTCCTCTGGACTTGAATATTTATTTTATTTTTATTTTTCAGACTATAAAGATAGAGTTTATTGGTAAAGCAAGAAAGTAGACAAAGGAGAAGTATACATGGGCATGCTCCAACACAGACACGTCCAGGCGCCTAGAGGCCAGTTATAGAATTGCTGGGGAGTGATTGCATCAGATTGACTAATATTTATGAGAAAAGAGTGGCATTTCCTTAGCAGAGGAGAAGTCCTTCTTAAAGGAAATGATGCATTTAAACCCTTAAATGGTTTTCCTTGAAAGTGTCATGGCTCCCAAAAGACCCATGTTTGTATTTTGGTACTTTATTAACAAGATGGAAATGGGCCTGTGACGAGGTTTGAATTCCCTTGAAGTCAGCTCATGGACATTTCAGACATGATGTTGGTTCTAGTGGGTATAGACTGGTTTTCAGACAGAGTTCTTTTTCACATCCTTTTGGTGGATTTACCTTTTCAGCTGCTGGTTAATTTTCCTGCTGACTAACATGCCTCATTTGCCCCTCAGAGATTTCCTTCCCTCAATCTTTAAGGGAGCTGAAGGTCGATGTTCTGTCTTCTATATCTGCTTCCTACTGATTTTAGGTTGTTGGCCCTGCCTCCCTTAAGCATTTAAATTTCAGACTGTCTGATATAAGCAGGTCAAGAGAATGCTTCACTAATGTTAGGCTGGAATCTTTGCCCAACCAACATCTTGACATGGAACTGCTATAATCTAGAGGAGACAAAATTTTTCTCGAGGTTAAAAAGACAGAGAACAAATATTAATAGAAGAATGATAGCCACCATCAGGCTGAGGTGAAGGAGAAAACAGGTTAGGGAAGTGACTTCAAATGAAGTCAACCAAGGGGTTGCCTTATCTGAAACTATGGAACCATTTTGCTTGATCATATATTCTTTTTGTATCTTCCATCTGACTGGTGTTTATTGATAAACTTTAGAGAAGACACTGGGAGAAGAAAGATTGGACTCAAAAATTTTAATTGTTTCTATAACATATATAGTGTATAAACAAATACTATGCCTCACATCCTGCTTTGTGATGCTAGTTACCTCTTAATTTATATTTGTACCTTTATCATCCCACCCCCAGGGCCTTTATGGAATCATATTCCTTAATATATATGAAACAAAAATAAATTCAAATTGATACTGATAGTGTAGGAACTTGCTGAAGAATCAATAACTGATATTAAAAATGACCAATAAGAACCTGAGGCATGGATGTCACTTAGAGAACTGTCAGAAGAAAGCTTGGGGTGGGAGTGATGTCATGCTACAGCTCCTCTCTGAACTTCAGAGCACTCGCCATTCTATTTGCTTTTTAGGAAGATAGAGTTGAAGCTTTTCTGAAATTTCAGCCTTCTTAGATCAAAAACATATCTACTTTTTCACTTCTGGCAATATATATGCTAACTATTCTGAAAAATTGCAGTGGTAAAACCTCTCATCAAACACCAAAACTTACTAGTGGTTTAGAGCATTAGTTTTAACAGGTGACTCAGGTGAAAAAGGAGATAAAGTCCAGGATATAAACAAGGTACACAGTTGTATTGGAAACTGAATATATGTATATGTATGTGTGTGTGTATATCTATCTATCTATCTATCTATCTATCTAGATAGATAGATAGATAGATAGATATATCTGAGTCCAAAGAGAGATTGCAGTGTAATTGTTCTTGGCTCTGGGTTGGAAAAAAAATGAAACAAAACAGCTCAGAGAATGATGTACCATTCTTCAGGATGCAGAATAGGAGAGTGCTCCATCCCCATGGATCTGGGAACCGAGGCATGGAAAGAGGAGTGGCTCCATTTCTTATCACTCTCAGTGATCTACAATGGGATTTTGTACTTCCCATCCCTACAACCCAGGAATTTGGGCAGAATTGGAGTTCCTGGTCTCCAAAGTGGGCATGTTCTTGCTAGAGGTCACAACAAGAATTCCAATGAACTAAAAGTTACAGTTTCTACCATGGAATATTAGATTCCTTACGTCCAGGCAAGACACGCAATCACTATACTGATTGGGTAACTGACCCTGACAGCAGAAGGAGATAGGACTGCTGTTATATGAATGGGGTAGGATGCAATATATGTTGAACTCAGGCTATCAATTAGAATGGCACTTTGTGCTCCCTGACACACTGTCACTGTAAATGGACACATGTAGCAACTTCTTACTGAAAAGGGTATGATAACCAAGTGTTCAGACTAACCAGCAGTATAGATTTGAGTTACATTACCCCAGCCTGCCACAATGATAGCAATAGGTCAGTAGGGAAGGAAAATTTAGAATGAATCATGAAGGAGGGTAGTTCCAGTTGCAGCCCTTAAATTAACTGCAGTGATGAAGATTTTAATTTGTCCATCTGTTCTCCATCTCTTGAGTTTCTTCTCAGGAAAAGAAGAATAAACAGAATCATGAAGGAACCTCTTTCCAAGTTGTGAGGATAAGTAGATCTGTGTGATACAGTGAATGAATCTCTGGTGGCTACAAAATTTTTCCTCTTTAGGTCTCTGACTGTAGAGAATATAATTGACCAGTGACCAGTTCCAGCATTCCAAAATCTGGCACACACATTTGCACAAAGCTGCACTTTGCAAATGTTAGTTGTAGCTAATGATTAAGTTCATAGGCGAGGAGGTGGGCATGCATGTTCTTGAGAAATGCAGGGCTTCTCTGATGGGATTTTAACTTGAGCATTCTCCATAAACTGCCCAATCTTTTTTAGAATTACAGTGCATATAAATGTCTTCCACTTGATCTTACTGTCATTTGTTCTGTCCTTCACAGGAGTCAGACCTACATTGCAATCTATGACTCTCTTAGATAACCCTGGCTCCTTCCCTATTTTTCCTTACAGGCACTTGCTCCTATAAATCTCTTGTATGTCAGCTCCCCTTCTTGGCATACCCAGATGACAGGGCATTCATAAGGTGAAATTTACAAGCCCTGCCGGCCAGAGATCTATAATTGCATAATTCTTAGAGATCATGCAGGACTAGGAGAGACTCAAGTTTCTGTTGGCCAGTGTGGAAAGATTTTGCTGAATAGCCAGCACACTCAGTAGAGATCCCAGAAGGATCATACCTTAGTAGAAGGACTAAACTAGCTATATAAAAAAGGCCAATTTAGATCTGCTCTTACAAGCTAAAAAAAAAAAAAAAAATCGAATCAACTAAGCTGAGATGTTGTAAGTAACTTGATTTCCTGCCAAAACATATTTCAACTTCTTTAAGGAAAAATAAAATTCTAAGTCAGCCATGTAATATTCATAATTCTTTCCATTTAAACTAAAATCACTAGACTTGAAAAGAACTCAGAAAACATGACCTAGAATTAAAACAAACAAAAAAGTCTATAAAGATAAATGATGATGGATAAGCATACAAGAACTTTAAAACAACTGTTAGAATGTATTCACATATTTAAGGGAAAGCATCAACATAATGAGGAAATAAGTGGAATATAAAAAAATGTCAAAATAAAACTTCACATGCTAAAAATACAATATCTGAAATGAAATGAAAATGTACTGAATTAACTCCAAAGCATATTTGACGTTGTAAAAGAAAATAACAGTGTCTTTAAGACATAGCAATACAAATCAAGTTGAAGTATTTAGGAAGATGGAAATAAAATGAAACAACTAAAATAAAAAATAAAATGACTGTGGGACATTATTAACATACATGTAATTTGCAGAAATAGAGGGGAGAGATGAAGGGGCAAATGTTTTTTTTCTTTTTTAAAAAATGAATGGCTGAAATGTTTTCAGATGTGATAGAAGCAATAAATCCTCAGATACAGGTAGGTCAATCAACCCTAAGCAGAATAAACACAAAATTCTGCCAAAATGTATAATCAAATTTCTAAAAGCAAGTATATTAAAACATTGGTTTTATTATCATTCAGGTCAACAGATCAGGAGACAATTGCCATTGGAAAGATCATTTGTTATACTCAAGACTCTCAAATGAAGGGATCACACCATGCCACCAAATGGGGAAGCCCTGGGATTGGTCAGGAGTCAGAGGGAGTGAGGGGAAAACCTAGGAAAGAGTCTTCATTGTTTTAATGGGAAGGAATGGGCAAAGCAGGGTAAGTAGTTTTAGGATTGATTAGTTTAAATTCAGCAGGTTCTTGAGTATAGGGGCTGTCTTTTGTCTCATACCTGGCCCTGTGGTGAATAATGACTTGGAGAATAATTGGAGTGTGGACTCTGAATTGCTTGTTTGACGTGAAAGCCATGCCTGCAGGTGAGCTCTTCATGATTTCTAGAAATGGTTATCCCTGGGAGGAGCAGTCCCTCTGAGGTCAGCAAGACCTCAAGATTCCAAAGCATCAAAAATACCAAAAATTAAAAGATATACTTAATACACAGGGATATGGAGAAAATTTTAAAGCAAGGGGAGACAACCCACAGAATGGAAGGAAATACTTGCAAATCTTATATGTGATAGGTACTTGTATCCAGAGTATATAAGGAACTCTTACAACTCAATCATAGACAAATCTCATTTTTTAAATAAGAAAAAGGATCTGTTATGTGGCTCCCCCAATCCCTAAAATTCATATGTTGTAGTCCTAACCCCCAATATGACTGTGTTGGTGGTAGAGACTTTATAAAATTAATCCAGGTTGAATGGGGTCATTAAAGTAGTTTCATTATCTAATAGTATTAGTATCCTTTTAAGAAGAGTCACCAGAGGAAGATATCTTTCTTATATCTCATATCTTACATCTCTCACAATGCACAGCCACGGAAAAAGGTCATCTTAGGGCACAGCAAAAATGTGTCTATCTGTAAGCCAGGAAGAGTTCTTATCACAACCTAACCATCCTGGCACCCTGATCTTGGACTTCCAGCCTCCAGAACTGTAAGAAGATACATTTCTGTTGTTTAAGTTACTCAGTGTATGGTGTTTTGTTATGATAGCTTAAGCTGACTAAGAGAGGATCTAGACATGTCCCGGTGGAGTAGCAGTTAGGTCAATTGCTTCCAGAGGTCATAGACCCATGTGCCTCTGGGTTCGAGTCCTAGACCCCGGGGAACAATCAATGTGAACAACTAAATGAAAAACTTGCCTACTTGCCTATACCTTTCCTTTAAAAAAAAGGTGGTGGGGGTGGAGGAATGAACAGATACTTCTCCAAGAAGATTAAGAAATGGCTGGTAAATATATGAAAATAAGCTCAATATCTTTAATCATTGGGGAAATGAAAATCAAACCCACAATGAGATGCCATGTTACACACATTAGGATGATTAAAATCCAAAAGTCAGAGAACAACAAACGTTGGTGAGGATGTGAAGAAGTTATAACCCTCATACTCTTGTTGGTGAGAATGAAAAGTAGTATAGATACTTTGGAAAACAGTCTGGTAGTTTCTCAAATGGCTTTAGTTACCATATGACCTAGCAATTACACTCAAGAGAAATAAAAACATATATTCATACAGAAATGTGAACACAAATGTTTATAATAGCATTATTCATAATAGCATGGAATCAACCCAAATGTCTATAAACTGATAAATGAACAAAATACGGTATATTCATACAGTGAAATATTATATATCAGAAATAATGCAATTACATCTTTAATGTTTTGAAAGATAAATCACTGTCAATCCAGAATTCTTTAGGGAAATATATATATTTTTAAAAAACAAGATAAATATATTCCAAAGAGGCTGAAAGAATTCATTACATGTTGCAACATGAATAACTTCAGGATATTATGCTAAGTGAAATATGCCAGTAACAAAAGCTCACAGCCGCCTTTAAGATGAATACAGATGAATTAAAAAGAAAAAAATTCCACTGAGAGATATTATACCACTTACATGAGGTATTTAGAGCAGTCAAAATAATAAAGGCAGAATGTTTAATGGTAGTTGCCATGAGTAGGGAGGAGGGGTACATTGTTTAATGGGTATAATTTCAATTTTACAAGATAAGTTATAGGGATAGATAGATAGTTGAACAACAATATTATTGCATTTCATATGTTGAACTGTGCAACTGAAAATGGTTAAAATGGCAAATTCCATGTGTATTTTATCATAAAAAGCAAGAGGATAGAAAAGTTTATACTATTCAACAGTAATCGTAAGAAAGCTGGAGTGGCTTTATTATTACAGAAAGTCTGTTTCTGGATAAGTAATACCAGGAATACAGAGGGATTTCATAATGATAAAGGGGTCAATTTATCAAGAAAATGGGTCAATTTATCAAGAAAATGTATCAATTTACAATGTATATGTACCTAATAGCAGAGGTTTATAAATGCATAAAGCAAATACTAATGGAAAATCCAGAAATAAGTTTGGAGATTTGAACACACTTCTCTCAGTAGTTGAGAGACCAAGTAAACAAAAATTCAGTGAAGACATAGATGAGCTGAACAACACTATCAACCAACCTAAGTGCCATTTTAGAACACTGCAGTGGAAGAAGACACATTCTTTTCTAGCGCGTGTTACTCTTAAGATCCTATGCTGAGTCAGAAAACAAGTCTCAATAAACTTACAAGGATTAAAATCATATGGAATATGTTCTCTGGCCACAAGGGAATCAATTTGGAATTCAATAACAAGATGTATGAAAAAAATCCCCAAGTATTTGAAAATTAAAATACCAATTCTGAATAATACATTCATTAAATTAAAAAACTAGGAAAAAATTTTAAACAGAAGGTGCAAACAGGCATGAAGGCAACAGTAGGCAAGCAGACAGGAAGAGGGAGGAGGAAGAAGCACTTTATATTTTTAGTTTAGTTGTTCACATTAGCTGTTTCTACCCCCACCCCCCGGGCCTGGAACCCAAACCTAGGGGTATGTGGCCTGCGTCCTCCGGAGGCAATTGACCTAACTGCTACTGCACCAGGGCGTGTCTAGGAAATCTTTTTAACTTTAATGATAGTGAAAGCATCACTTATCAAAATTTGGAGAATAAGGCCAATCATTTGTTACA
The DNA here is from genome assembly GCA_004363575.1 of Solenodon paradoxus. Lineage (NCBI taxonomy): Eukaryota > Metazoa > Chordata > Mammalia > Eulipotyphla > Solenodontidae > Solenodon > Solenodon paradoxus. The sequence goes on along the minus strand of RJWH01002567.1, from coordinate 82,309 downwards.
GGGAAACAAAGCTTTGAAGTCTTCTTTTACAAAAAAAGAAAATTCTAAAATCAATTATCTAAATGTTATTCCTTAAGGAACTAGAAAAGAACAAAAGCCACAGTAAGGAGAAGAAAGTAAATGATAAATAGCAAAATTCAATTAAATGGAAAACACCAACTATAGAAAAATCAATACAACCAAAAACTAGTCCTTTGAAAAGAATGAAAAAAAAAATTGTAAAGAAGCAAATTTACTAATATCAGGAAGGAAGGAGGGATGTTATATATCCTACAAATATTAAACACAGAATATAAATAAATTACGATAATAAACTTGACAATGTAGGTGAAATAAGAGACATTCCTTGAAAAACACAAATTACCAAAACACGTATGAGAAGAACTAGAAAATCAGAATAACTATACATGAACTGGTGGAACTGAATTACTAATTTAAAGTCTTACCACAAGGAAAACTTCAGACTAAGGTGATTTCAATAGTGAATTCTATCAAATAAACTCAGAAAATAGAAGAGTGAATTTTTAATTTCTGTCATGAAGCCAAATTCACAGTATACCAAAACCAAAGATATTACAAAGAAATTATAGACCAGTGTGCTTTAAGACCAGAAAAACCCTTAAGCAAAATATTAGCAAATATAGCTCATCTATTAATGAGTTATATTTTGTGAATAAAATATTGTGAATTAGTTACTTCAATAAATATTTTTAAATAATAAAAGTTATTTCTTTTAAAAAATTCCCATGATTTTATATCTTACTAAAATTTGCTATTATATCAATTTGCTATTATTTAGAACTTGTATGTCTATGTCATGAGTGAAGCAGAACTGTCATTGCAGATTTTAGATCAAGGTCACGTTGATCAACTAAAGCTGGTTGAGAAGTATGCTATGTACTGCTATTCAAATATTCACTCCTCTCTAAAAATATCCTTGCCTATTGCTTTGATGGCTGTGAAGGACATAGGTATCCTTGACCATTGAATTGAGATTGACTTTGTGACTTGTTTTGGCCAATGACATGTGATATGCCATATACCATGTCTGAACAGAAAACATTAAGAGTCATTTTCTTTCTTCCGGCTCTCTTGCATTTTTTTCTCTGATAGAACGTGAGAACATTAAGTCCCAAATAGAGGTTGCACGTTCAGCTTGGATCCTGAACAAAAAAGATGCATGGTTGAGAGCCATAGAGAAACTGCAGCCTAGAGAAGAGCTCCCGCTAATTCACCACTGACACGTAACATGAGGAAGAAGCCAAATCCACCTTATCCACGCCTGAATTTATTTCTTATCTTCATAAGATTCACCAGTGAAACCATTGGGTCCACTAAGGGTGTGTGTGTGTGTGTGTGTGTGTGTGTGTGTGTGTGTGTGTGTGTGTGTGAATTTCTCCTAGTTTTGTGGGAGTTTCTTCCTGCCCTCCTTCCCTCCTGTCTTCCTGCTTTTCTTTCCTCCTCTTCTTTCTTTAACTTTTGTGCTTTGGTTTTATTTTGAAGACTTCTTACCTCTGAACAAATCAGTATCTGGCCTGTGAATTATTTTCTTCTTTTTCCTTCCTTCCTTTTGGTAGTTAAAGAATCTCATGTGTATATTTCTCAAGTCATTATATAGTCTTTCTGAAGTTTGTACTGATACCACACAACATTCTGTTAAATAAAAGCTGGAACTCCATTTATGTATGACTCCTCGGTGGCAACAGCGCGCAGTATCACTTTTCCCACAGCGCTGCTTATTTGTGTGTGATTTTTGGAGGATGGGAGTTTAGGGGAAGAGACTATAAAATACACCAGGAAGAGCAGCAAGCAGGAAATAGCACAGTTGATGGACGGGCGAGATCAGCTGAAAGTGTAGATGACACAGCTGAAAGTGTGATTGGTGCAAAGCTGAGCATCAATAACGTGCTTCAGTAAAAAGATGGCATATTCCTCAAGCTGAGGACACAGCTCTCTGATATGCGCTAGTGGCCCTGTGTTACGGTACCATTCTAAATCTTGTGAAATGAAAATCTAGAGAACTTCTCTGTGAGGTCAGCATTCCCTTAGCACTGCTGTCCTCAGATTGGCAAAATGCCTCAAGATATTTTGTCCCTAGATTGATTTGCTGTTATAAACTACCCAGTAGTGATTCTGAATGAGGCTGGATCCGGACTCCCCCTAAATTAGCATGTCCCTCATTTTGGAGTGTCACCTGACTTCATTAGAATCCCAGGGGCTGGTGTGGCGTTGGCAGCAGCAGGGTGTGGGAACGTTTTAAATGCTGAGCTCATTTGATCTGAAAGTGAGAGCCTATCAAGATTTTTTTTTCATTTTGCTGCTGTTTGTGTCAACATTGGAAGATATGGGTTTTTTTTTTTAGGAATTTTTCCATTTTACCTAAATTTTCAGATCTTTCATCATAATGTTCAGGATATTATCTTACAAAATCCTATAGGAGTTGTAGTGATGTTCCCCTTTTCATTATTAATATTGGTAATTTGTGTTTTCTTTCACTTTTTTTGATATGTTTTGCCAGCAGCTCATCTGGGGTTTTTCCATTGTTGTTGTTTTTTACAACTGAAGTGTATTTGACTTACAACATTATTGTTTCAATTGTATAGCATAATGATTCAACTTATACATTGTTTACATTGCAGAATGATCATCACTATGTCTATTTACCATCCTTTTTTTTTTTCAAATTTGTGATGCCATATTATTGATTATAGTTCCCATGATGTACATTGCATCTTCTTGACTTATTTTATAGTTATTTTATAACTAGAAGTTTGTGCTTGATCCCCTTCATCATTTTGCCCATACCCCAACTCTCCTCCCCACCAAGCTTTCTGTCTCTATGACCTCAGTTTCATTTAATTTAGTTAGTTGTTTTTCAGATTACACATATAAGTGAAATCCTGTGGTATTTGGCTCTGTCTGACTTATTTCACTTAGCATAATGCTGCCACGGTCCTTCCATGTTGTTGCAGGTGGCAAGATTTCATTCTTTTTCATGGATGAGTAGTAATTCCATTACATATATACCCCACGTCTTCTTTGTCCATCGATGTACACTACAGATGTTTCTATATATTGGCTATTGTTAATAATGCTGCAGTGAACATATGGGTGCATATATTTCCTTAAATTAGGTAAAATACTCAGAAGTGGAATTGCTGGATCATATGCTAGTTCTATTTTTAATTTTTTGAAGAAACTCCATACTGTTTATCATAGTGGCTAAGCCAATTTACATTCTGACCAACAGTACATGAAAATTCTCCACATCATCACCAGTACATTTTTTCCTCCTACTCTTTTCGATAATAGCAATTCTGACAGGGATGATTTGCATTTCCTGATGATTAGGTATGTTGTGAGTCTGTTATGTGTCTGTTGGTCAGCTGTATGTCTAGAAAATCTATTCAGTTCCTCTGAATATAATTGGATTGTTTTAAAAATTGATTTGTATGAGTTCTTTGTATATTTTGGATTGCAACCCTTTATCAAGTATATGATAATAGGCCTAATACGGTGTCGTCCAAGATAGAGTCATTTTGGTTCATATCATTTCACCGTGCAAATGTTTTTTAGCTTGGTGTAGTCCTACTTGTTACTTTTACTTTTGTTGTTCTTGCCTTTGGGATCAAGTTCAGAAGAAATATTGCTAAGTCAGTATCAAAGACCTTACCATCTATTATTTCTTCTATGGATTTTATGGTTTCAGATTTTTTTTTTTTAAGGACGGTACAGGCAGGAGTGAAGGGGAGCAGAGGCAAACAGGAAAAGAGAGGAGGAAGAACTTTTTATTATTTAGTTGTACCTCTTAGTTGTTCCCCCCAGTCCCAGTACGCAAACCTGGGTCTTTGGGATGTATGTGGACGGTGCTGGCCGAAAGCAGCTGACATAAGCCACTGCCCCACCAGAGTGTGTTCAGATTTTATATTCAAGTCTTTAATCTATTTCGAGTAAATTTTTGTGTGCGACATGTGAGATAGTGCCCCAGTTTCATACTTTTACTTGTGGATGTTCGGTTTTCCCAAGACTATTGAAAAAACTTGTCTTTTCTCCATTGTATTTTCTTTCCTTCCTTGTCATAAATGAGTTGACCATATATATGTGGATTTGTTTCTGATTCTCTATTATGCTCCATTGATCTATATCACTGTTTTTAATGCTGATACCTTACTGTTTTGATTACTGTAATTTTGTAATATAATTTGAAATCAGAAGTGTTGTGCCTCCAGTTTTGTTTTTCTTTCTCAAGACTTGGCCATTGGAATCTTTCGTGGTTCCATACAAATTTTAGGATTATTTGTCCTATATTTGTAAAATATGTCATTGGAATTTTGATAGAGGTTGCCTTGAATCTATAGAATACTCTGGCTAATATGGGCATTTAGCATTTTATATTTTCCAGTCTGTGAGCATGTAATGTCTTTTTTTTTTTTGCTGTTTTATTTCTTTCATTAATGTCTTGCAGTTTTCATTGTATGGGTGTATCACTTCCTTAGTTAAATTTATTCCTAGGTATTTTATTACTTTTCATGCAATTATAAATGGGATTAATTTCTTAATTTCCTTTTCTAATAGTTTGTTGCTAGTGTATAGGAATACAATGAATTTTTGTGTATTCATTTGGTACCTTGCAACTTTGCTAAAGTCATTGATTAGTTCTAACAGTTTGCGGGTGGGAGCCTTTGGATCTTTTAGATATAAAATTGTGTTATCTATACATAGCGACAGTTTTGTTTCTTAATTTCTAATTTGGATGTCTTTTTTAAAAGATAATTTTTCTTGTCTAATTGCTCTAACTAGGTCTTCTTGTACTTTGTTGAATAAGACTGGTGAGAGTGGGCATCTTTGTCTTGTTTCTGATATTAGAGGAAAGATGATGGATTTTTCAAAATTGAGTATAATCTTAGCCATGGTCTGGACTTATCTGGCCCATATAATGTTGTAGTCTGTGTCCTCTATACCTACTTTGTTGAGAGCTTTTTTAATCATAAATGGATTTTTAATTTTATCAAGTGCTTTTTCTGCATCCATTAAGATGGTCTTATGATCTTTTCAATGAAGTTGGTTCTTTCTATTGTATGTTTACTTTTATGTCATTAATGTCTGTTTCTGTTTTTATTTTTTTTTCTTTTTTCTTAAAATGTGCCCCAGGAAAGGGTAAAAGTTGAAGGAAGAGATATGAAAGGAAAAGAGGAAGATGAGGTAAGTGATTAAGGAAAAGAGTTAATTAACTACTCTTGGCTATGCATAATTGGTTATGGATACTATCCCCTTGCTAAAGTCCATAATCAGTCCTGTAACCAGGACTTCTGTTCTCTTGCTCAGTTCTTAAAGAACAATCTGAAACAATGGCCCTTTGGCCCAATCCTAAGGTCTTTGACTCAATATAGACAAAACAATAAGAGTTTTTCTACTGTGGCATCTCTGACCCTATTTTAAAATGACTCCTCTTATGTCTACTTTGCAAAGGACATATGTTTGCATTTTTCTTAAGTAAATACCTTTGAGTGGTACAGCTAGGTCAGAGTAGATGCATATTTCACTTTATTCTAGTTTTCTAAAGTGAGTTCTTGTATGTTTTCATCAACATTGGTTATGTTATCTCTTTCTAGTTTACCCATTCTCAGAGGTATATAGTGGTGTTTCATTGTGGTTTTAGTTTGCATTTACCTAATGAGTAATGACTGAACAGCTTTTCTTGTGCTTTTTTGGCCATTTTTATATCTTCTTTGGTTGCCTGTTCAAGTCCTGTTTACCCTAAATTAGTTATCTTTTTAATTGATGATTTATAGGTGTTCTTTATAAATTCTGAATACAGATCCTTTATTGTTAGATGTTCTGAGAGTATTTTTTCAGTACATAAGTGTGTAGCTTGCCTATTCATTTTACTAATGGTGTCTTTTGATGAGCAGAAATATTTAATTTCGATGAAGTCTAAGTTGTCAGCGTTTTGCTTTATGATGAGTACTTTCTATAAACTAATAGATTTTTGCCTAACCCAAGGTTGCAAAGATGTTCAATGTATTTTTCTAGAAGTTTAATAGTAGTAGGGTACGATTAGTTTATATATAATTGCAAATTAACTTTTGCATATGGAATGAAACAGAGGTTGAGGGTCATTGTTTTCCTAGTCACATCTCTCCTATCACCACTGATTGAAAATACATTCTCTTATTGAATTGACTTGACACCAGAGTATCTGTGTGTGTGTGTGTGTGTGTGTGTGTGTGTTTGTGTGTGTGTGTGTTAGGCATGGGACCCAAACTGAGTATAAATAATACAAATAAACTCATTATTGTACAAACGATGAAAATAACCACATTGGAAAGGGTATGAAAGAAAAACTAACGTAAATAACTCTGGAAAAGAGTATTTTGCCTATATATTGTTAGATTAAAACCCAAAATAACTGTATGCAGATATTGTACTCTAGTTCATAAATTCATGTTTCGCAGGAGCAGGCATTAGTAATTCTGAAACCTTATGTATTTTATGTAAATTCTTGACTTTGGCAAATAATAATACTGTAGAATGAACTCCTGGTTTTTAGCTCTAGAATTATGCATGTGTATGTGACTATACACGTACATGCTTCCTAGTTCAGTCTGCGGAGACAGCCCACTAGCAGCGAGTGCGCCTCCAGATCTGACTTCCCAATACTGCTTGTCAAGAACAGAGAATGGCTTCTTGGAGATACGTCTGGTTCCAGGGCTGGAGCAGGGAAAGTAGATGATGAGCCTTGAACATTCTGTTGTGTCAGAAAGTTAGGAAGTCCTTTTTAAAAGTGTTGACATGATGTAGAGATGAACTGGAAGGAGCTCCCAGTGGTCAAGAGGGAGACCAGAGAAGCAAGAAAACCACGACAGTAAGGGCGAGTCGTGTGTAAATAAACAAGGCGTATCTATGAGTCCATACACATATAAATAAATAATTGGAAAAAAAGTGCATGGGGGCGCACCCTGCTGCCTTGAGTGTTCGGTCTGCGACTGTGGTGTAACCCATGTAAATCCCAAGGGACTCGGGTTTGCCACCTGGGCCCACAATGAAAAGCTAAATAAGTCAGTACCCGCTCCTCTCTCCTCCTACTTGCTGGCCTTCACTCCTGTCTGCTTCCTTCCTCTCAAAAATTTTTTTTTAAAAGAAGAAGTAAGTAGAGGAGAAGACACCTCTCTTTCTTCTAGTAGAATGCCATTTAAGAATGGTAGAAGGAAGGCTGGAAAAAGAAATTAGGCCAACTAGAAATTTGTCATTGTGCTAATACTTGATGCAGGCAAGAATCAGTGATAGACGCTAACACTAAACAGGATATTTGAACAGTGACAAAGTAACTCCCCATAAGATACTTACTAGTTGCAAAGGGATAGGAGTCATTTTATACAGGAGAACCTTTTAGAAAGCACCTTAGCAAATTGTTCAGAGTGAACATTATCAGTAATAGGATACATTGAAGTAATTTGCCATCTTATCTGACAGGTTGTAAAGGACAAAATTATAGCCCTGATAATCCTGCCAGAAATATATAACCTGAATCTAAGCAGAAGGATATCTATATCTATAAATATAGATATAGATATAGATATAGATATAGATAGATATATACACACACATATATACATATGTATCTATCTATCTATCTATATCCATCTATATATATATACACACACACAACTAAATTTGGGGACACAATACAAAACCTGTAATATTCAAAATGGTCAAGACCCTGAAAGTCAATGAAAGATAAGAACTATCTGTATTGAAAAAGAGAGACATGAAAGGGAATTGAAAGTGATCCTGGACTGTAGTGCTTTGCAACTGGAGGAACTTGAATGAGATCTGTGCATTAGAGGGTAGTAATATATTAATGTTAATGTCATGTTTTTGATTGGTGGTCATCATTTGTAGGAATTACGTATAGATTCTAAGTTCTTTGGGGCATCATAACCAGCAACTTAATGTCAAATGGTTTGTACTGTTCTTGTAACTTTTCTATAAGTCTGAAATTATTTTTTAAAAGCTAAAAACATTATTCATATCAGCATTATTTGTAGTAGCCCCAAACTAGAAACCATATAAATGTCCATCAACAGTAGGAAAAGTAGATTATAGATTATTGTTACATTTCTGGAGTCACTCCTGTTCAAGGGAGTTTGTTTTATTACTCTTTTAAAAATAAGCTAGTTACATTTTTGTAAATATATTTATCATAATAAAAATTTTTAGCAAGAATAATTTTTTTAAAGGAAAGGTACAGGCAGGAATGAAGGTGAGTAGACAAGCAGTCAGGAAGAGAAAGGAAGAGGTAGCATCTTTTTTTTTTTATTCCATTCATACTGGTTGCTTGCCCCTTGGGCCGGGACTTGAACCCAGGGCCTGTGTCTTGCTCCTTCTGAAGTAATTGACCTAACCACTACTCCACCAAAGCACACCACAAGAATAATTCTTGCAAGCTGAAGGTGGGGTAGAGATAGATACTGTTCCTGAAAGTGAATACAAGAAGTGCAGGGCTCTTCCAGAACAACATCCCTACAAATACTTACTTGCTTCTGTTTCACTTTTTTTTTTTTTTAAAGGAAAGGTACAGGCAAGAATGAAGGTGAGCAGAGGCAGGCAGGAAGAGGAGGAAGAAGCATTTTATTTATTTCATTTAGCTGTTCATCTTGGTGGTTCTTCCTGGCCCCGGTAAGTGAACCTGGGTCCTTAGAGTGCTTGTGGACTATGTCAAAGACAGCAGACCAAACCACCACTCCACCAGGGAGTGTCCCTTTTCACTTTTTTTAATTTTGAATTTTGTGTGTGTTTTTACTGTGGAATATTTCAGAAATACAAAACCGTATAGCGAATAATATAATAATCACCTGTTTGTTCAGGTCCAGTGTAAAACTGTACAAAAGTTGTTTGAAACCCCATGTGTAACCTCCTCAGTTACAGTCCTCTTCTACAGCCTCACTAGCCACAGTCCTGAAAATTCTGTCATTCCTCTGCTTGTCCTCCTAATGTGCCCTTAGAAGTTTTCACTCTGTTATTTACCTATTTATTTATTTCTATTTAAAATTTACTGTTGTGGTATGCCCTGGTGGAGTAGTGGTTCGTCGTGCCACCCTGGCTGAAAGCAGTCCATATGCACCCCAAGGGCTGAAGCTTGCACCCTGAGACTGGGAGGAACAACCAAGATGTGTAACTAAGTAAAAATAAATGAAGACGCGTCTTCCTCCTCTCTTTCCTGCCTGCCTGCCTGCTTGTCTTCATTCCTGCCTGCATCTTTCCTTTAAAAAAAAAAAAACAACTAGCAAAAGCACGCCCTGGCAGCGCAGGGACCTGGTGGTTTAGTCAGCTGCCTTCTGCCGAGAGCACTGGCCTCGCACCCCAGGTGCCCGGGCCAGGTTGAAAACCAAGATGAACAAATCAAGAAAGTGCTTCTTCCTCCACTCTTTTCCTGCCTGTCTCTACTCACCTTCATTCCTGCCTGTGCCTTTGAAAAAAATAAAATAAAAGGACTTAAATGTCTTTATAACAGTTATTAACTGTTTCTTAATAGGTCTAATATCTGGTTTGTGTTCAAATTTCCCTACTATATTTCTTATGTTCTGTGTGACTCAAGCCTCTGTTTAAATTTATTTTTTTAACTGTCGATAGGCTACCCTGTGCACGGCGTTGAATGACGTTCCGTTGAACGCCTGTGGCGGGAGGGTCTCACTGAGTGTCAGGCAGTTTGCTCACTCCTTCACAGGCTGAGAAGCCAGCCTTCCTCAAGTGGCGTGTGGGGACCAGCAGCCATCGTCACAAGTGTCTGTCTGCATATCACTGGCAAATATTTAACTGTGATAATGTCAGGGTTTGGTCCTTTTTATAGACCTTGTGTAAAGAACTCCTGTGGCATTTCTTTCTCTTTCACACCCCATCAGATGGCTATATATTACTCAGTGTTTACCATATCACCTAAGTCATAAGCAATACTTCGTTGTTAGCTGATAATTCATGCTAAGCAAATACTGATTTCTGTCATCTTACCATCCTTGTTCTTCCTTGAAACTGAAGGGTGTGGGAGCAGTGAAGGAGCAAGCTGATGACCACGTGAAATCACGTACGTGGGAGTAGATAGTAACCCAGAAGGTTACACAAAGGTCGTTTTAATGAACAAGCAGCCCTCATTTTTCACACAACTTACATTTGTACTCACTGTCCTTACAAGCCTCTCCTTAGCCCACCTGTCGTGCTGCAGCTGTTGCAATATGGCATCCTCCATCAGGTCCATGGAACAGTCTTTCTTATTTTTATTTTGAAGGAAAGGTGCACGCAGGAATGAAGGTGAGCAGTCAGGCAGGCAGGGAGAGAGAGGAGGAAGAAGCACTCTATTTTTACTTTATTTAGCTGCTCATCTTGGTTGTGCCCCTGCAACCCCACACAGAAACTGAGTCCTTAGGATGTATGTGCACTGTGCTGGCCGAAGGCAGCTGACCAAACATCTGCTCCCCCAGGGCCCATCCCATGAAGCAATCTTGAAAGTGTTGCTCTCACTGGTATTAGTATTTATGGGATACTTCTTTGAATAGTTCACTTTTAAAAAATAAAGGTGAGTAGAAATGGAAGGATGAGACTGATGATGCTAGTGATTAGAAGTGTCAGTCTCATAAATGTGATTCCATGAAAAAGAGATGAGTCCCTTAGGGTACTAAACACAATGATTATTTAGGCTCATTAAAAAACAGAGAAAGGAAGGAAAGAAGGAACAAAGGGAAGAAGGAAGGAAAGAAGGAAGGAAATCTACATATGTTGGAAATATATTCTTTTATATTGTGATTAAAATGAGAAAAACTTACCATAATGTTTTTAGCTCCCTGGGAATTCACTGTCCATAAGAATTTATGGTCATTGATCATATAGTTGACTTTTGAATATTTTTCAGAAAAAAAACTGCTTGTTTTTGAATCAGGCTTCCTCTCCCATTTATAATCCACAGAGGTAGGGCATTTGGAGAGAGTAAGGACCCCAACCCGCAGCCTTGCTACAAGGTCAGAGAGCCCAACCAGCCTGGGGTGGAGGGCAACAGAGAGAGGGGTGGTCAGCTCTGCCCAGAACACACCATTCCTTTTTCTTTGGCAGCACAGAGCAATTATTTCCTGGGAAACATCTTAATGCCATGTACTCAGTTCACATGGTCAAAATATGCTGTCCAGCTGCATCGTTTCCTGTTTTAATAGGTGTTGTAGGTATCATCTTCTGGTATTTGGGTGAGGCAGGAACCTGAGCCGTCTCACTTGAAGTCTTGTTGACAATGAGAACCTGGCACTAAAGCATCTTTGGTACAAGACAGAAGGCTCCTTCAGTGAGACTGCCGGCTCTCTGAGACTAGGTGGTAATCACTGACCTCATGCCCCTGACACTCTGTAGGCAGGGTTAGAATCAACAGCATGGACATGCAGCTTCACCATCGGCTCTGCCCTTGAATTACAAATGCACCAAGTATGCACATCACAACAGAATCATCAGGAAAAGCAGACTGGAACTGCTTTCTAGCCCCGTGCCGTGTTTTACCTCCAACACTGTGTATTTACTTTGGCAAAAGTTTTGAGGGCAGAGGAAGTCATAGTCTGATCACAGGGTTTGAATCTGACAACATCACCGCTATTACTTTGATAGTCCCCTAAAGTCAGCCATGTTCAATTATATTTCTCCATATTTGCTCTCCAGGTATATAGTCTGTTGAGCAGTAGTGGGTAGATGATCCCTAGATTAAAATCCACCTCAGACTTTGAGCACCTTTTATAAAAGAAACCCTCAGGGAAACAGTATATCATAATGATGAGCCACAACTTTATTCAACCAACATTGGTGAGTTGTATTTGAGTTGCCAGTGTCTATTTGCAAACTAGATTGTAGGGCAAAGAATCAAGCTTTCTTCACCTTTTATTCCCCCTGGTATTTCTCACAGAGCAGGGATTCAGTAAAGTAGAGCAGTGAAGATGTGTATCTATAATAACAGAAGGCAGAAAGTAGTTCGTGCAGAGAAAGATATGAATGATCTTCGGGCTCCTAGAGGAGATATGACAACAGTTGTGGGAACAAGAAAGACTTCAAAGACTGGTGTATCTTGACAGACAGACGGACCTTAACAGACTGAAATAAGAACTATCAGATATTCGATGTTCTTTTTAGGTGCCAGGCATTGTGCTAAGCACTTAACATGCTTAATCCAACTGAATTCTGCCAGTATCTCTACTATCATTACCTCCATTATAGAACTGAGGCAACATATGACTCAAGTAGATGAAGTGATTTTATCAAAGTCACAGAACTGGTTGGTGACAGAACCAGGATTCAATCTAGTCTGACTTGAAGGGTCAGATCTTCAGGTACTGGGCTCAACTGTCCTTTAGACTAGGAAGTGAATTCCGGGGTTCAGTGTTTGCACACCTGGAGACTGTGTTCTCAGAATAGTTATAGAAGATATAGTTGGAAACAGAGTATGTGAAGAGAGGAGAGCATTGGGAATAGGCCCTTCTGGTAAGCCAGAGACCAAGCTCAGAGAACTTGGAAGGCTGTGCCAACGAACCGGGGAGGGTTGGTGATGGTGATGGAAGCATCACGTGCTTGTTAGTGACTGAATAGAGAAGCCCTTTCTGGCTTCAGGAAGACTGCTCAGTCAGAGTGACAGAATGAAGGGCACCAACCCCAGCTGGGAGACCACTGCGGTGGTGGTGCGGGCATGAACAGCACACACGCTCCAAGAATACATTTCCACCTGCAAGTCTAGCTGGGGTGGTTTCACTCTGAAAAACTCAAATCCTAACCCCAAAATGTCGCAAAGATCTAGACTCACAATGAACACAGATTAGGGAATAATAATTAGTATTACAAAATATGCTCTCTTTGAAAACTTTAAAAATTAGATTTGGTTTCAAGAATGTTTTGCATATAAATCTTTAGGAACTGTATAAACCAGCCTTTGTTTATATAATATTCTTAAAGGAATATTTGTCAATCCATCATTATAAAGGAATACAGGGAATATGTGTATCTACATAAAGTTTATGTATATACTACATAAAGTTACATTCTCTTCTAACCCTATGACTGGCACTAAATGTTATTACATGCCAAAAAATTCCTAAGATATTTCCAAAGAAACAGAAAACAATGGAATTAGACCCTTGAAAACTCATAGACTATTGCTTCTGGTCTGTGCTCTGGATCTAGAATAACTCCCTCACCCACAGGGCTCACTCACATTCCTGAGCTGTGTGTGTGGCTTTAAGGAGACATCTTGACATTGGCTAATTACATGGAATCTCCTCTTGTCGAATGGAAACCGCTCATGAGGAGACAAGCTCTCTAATTTTCCTTTCATGGGAATTTCATCCCCACGATTCCCCACCCTGAGTACAGAAGTAACAAATAATAAAATCTAGGTTGACTGGGAGATCTCCTTGCAAGTCTGAGGTCTTGTCAGTGAAGCTAGAGAGTCCAGTTTAACTGGGAGCCTGGGAGAATGGCCATATTTCACATCTTTTCACTGATCAACATTTTCAAGTGTGGGAGTGATTATGTGAAAAATGAGTTTTTAACTTCTAGAGATCAACATTGGATAGTTATAGATGAAAGTATATGGTGCTTGGCACTTTTTCAAAATAGCACAAGATGGAGGAAGTTGGTAGGGATGCAGATAAAATAATAATGGCCATGAGTTGATGACTGTTGAATCTGTATAATGGGTGCATGGAGGATCATTCACAATGTAAATTAGTGATAATTATTAGCTTTATACAGGCCTACTTTTTGTTTGAAATTATACGTGATTTTAAAATGATCACTTTCAGTAGAGCAGATTTGAGGTTGAGTATTGCAGTAAGAAAGAAGAAAAATATTTTTGAATTGTTTCTAGAAAAATGTGCATGCTTTATAGTTTGTCTTCTTGACACAAAGTACACTGTTCAGTTCAGCAGATGTCCCCAAGCACCGACTCTGGAGAGCTGTGATTTATCCCTGTGTGCTTGCATATATTTTGTACCTGTGTTCTGAGCTTTTTCACCTCTGGCTTGTCTCACCCATTTGTTTAGATCTTATCATGGTAGGACTCTCCATGTAACCAGCCACTCACTCCTTGAGTACTATGATTTCTCCAGAATGATAAAATAAAGTGGAAGAGATAAGAGATAAAACAGGGTAAGCCAATATTTTTCAAGAGGCTTGCAAAGGGAGAGTGATGATCTCAATGTTGGTTGGTGTGTCAGAACTCAGAAATGTCTGAGTTCATTTCACGAACAGTGATTCTCTCTGAAGTCAGAAGAAATACATCATGCTTTTTCCTCCTGTAAAATAGAAATAATCTGGTCTCAGGGTGGAAAAGAGAGAAGAGGGGAAATAGAAGGAAATAGGGATGATAATGGCAGCTGTGTTATCCATGACCCAGGGGTTGTTCCAAAATGTTTTTTCCAAGTGATGAGAACCATGCACCTGTCTTTTCATGGTTATGCACATTACCCTGGTCTGTGTCCTTTTGGGGTGACTCCAACATAGCTCTAATTCTTCTGAGAAGGTGAGAATGCTGCCATAAGCCTTCTGTAGAAATAACTATAACCCTTTTCCTCTTTTAACATGGAATTCTCGAAAATGTTATTGCTGAGAAAGGCCATAGCATCATTTTACAAGTTATCCATCCTTGATGTACCCTCAAACCTATATAATGTTAGAATGCAATGTTTCTGCAATGAAATCTTAAAAAAAAATCATAATGAATGTTCTAAAACATTTAACAAAAGAAATTTTCTAAAGACCCTCAAAGAGCAGGGACTTTCTTCAGGCCCTACAGGTCCACAGCAGGGCTCATCCTAGAAACCCAGTTTCAGTACCACTGGCCGAGTACACACCTCCACTCAAGTCCTAGAGATGAACCTCAGAGGTTTGTTTTGAAAAGTCAAATCTTTTGAGAAATTGACAAGAATCAAGGGATTCTTGGAGGGCCGGAAGTAAGAACTATAATCCCTGTTTTCAGTTTTCCAAAGGAAGGTTAGAGGCACTGACCTACCTCTTAAGCAACCGACTAAGATGACTGGGTCGACTGCTGTGTGAAGTGGTGACTCCAGCCCTCTCTGGCCACCAGACTGAAACCGCAGCTGTGCTCCTGATGAGGAAACCAAGGAGGAAGTGAAGCAGGTTCATCATTACGAGGAAGCCTGGCATGCGGAGCTAGGATTCCTGAGCTGTTAGCTGAGGCTACAGAGGGAAACTTTCTCAAGAGTGTGTTGGGGCCCAGCTGAGAAGGACTGGGGGCTGCAGGTGGTTGTGGTGGGCCCTGTTCGCCCTTACAGCGGTATCACTTGTCTTCTGTGGCCTCCAGGAAGTTGTCTTGAGGAGAAATTGTTTAGAGTGGTTCTGTATGGACAATTTTCCAATGTGGCTTTGATGCAACAGGTACAATTTATTTGACAATTTGAATGTTTCTTCCACTAAATCAACATTAACATTTAAGACTCCCCTTCCCATAGCCCCCTAAACATAAAGAAAATGAATAGTGTTTTTGGCAAGATGGATGGATGGAGCCAGAGGGTATGATGCTAAGTGAAGTAAGTCAAAAGGAGAAAGACACTCACTGGATGATTTCACTTACTTGTGGAATATAAAGAAACAAAGCATGTGGGCAGATAAAACAAAACAAAAACTAACCCTTGGACACTGCTAACAGAACTGAGCTTACCAGAGGGAAAGGGATTTGGGGGGCGGGTGAGAGCAAAGGAGAGTGAGGGTTCAGTGGACAGTGGTGGGAGATTATTAGCGATTTGGTGATGAAGAGTGAGCCGTACATCTACAACTTACATTGTGTTGTAAATCAAAGTGACTGCAATTAAACAAAGAAGAAAATGTATGGTGAACAGACCCACATTCCAGAGGCTCAGGAGGCGGGACTTATCAGGTAATGTGGGCTTTTGGATTCCTGACAACTCTCAGCCTTCCTTTTTCCTCTAGGAATAAGGTTGCTGTTGTTTTCAGGTGTTAGGAATAAAAATTCAGCTTGCAGTTCTGGTGGTCATATTACTAGATTGGAAAGGGGTCTTACCTTTTCACTGCTCGCAGGCAGGCTAGCTTCAAGTCTCCTGCACTATCTGTCTTTGAAGGGATAGGGAATGTGAGTTTCTATCCTCCTGCCCAAGGCCTGGTCTAGCCTGTGTTACCTCTTTGTCAATGACTTCCTCAAGAGCCAATTTAAATCTCCCTTGCCTTAATTAAGCCCATTTCTTCTCGGTTAGTCATCTGGTGACACAATAATTTCTTGATCATTATTAAGTAGCTGGTCCTTGAAAAATATTTATGAGCTTTCTGCCTCTCAGAAGAAAGATACTTTTACATTCAATAAATAAATATATAAATAGACAAACATGGCATGCCTCAGACTTGGAATCGAGTGGGAGGAGGAGGGTAGGAAGGGAAGCCAGTGAATCCAACTCCAATCTAAGTCTGGTCTCTATCACTCTTTTGGTTCCCTTCCCTTCCGCTCCCCTCCCCTCAGTTTTCCTGAGATATAATTGACATATAACACTGTGTAAGTTTCAAGTGTACAAAGTGTTGATTTGATGTACTTATATACTGCAAAATGATTACCTCCAGATCCTTAGCTAACACCTGCATCATGTCATATAATTACCATTTCTTTTTGGGGGAGGGAGGTTGAGAACACTTAAGACCTACTCTTAGTGTCCATCATTCTTTTTTTGCTGTTGTTTTTAATGGTGAAAAAATTATATTTAGAATTAGCCAGCTGGACTCAGTTTCGATGATCTCAATTTTGTTGGCAACATCCAAGTGTCAGAGTCAGGAGCCAGTGGCACATATACCTTCTGTCTTCCATCAGTCTAATCAGGGCGTTGACCTTGGCCACCGCAGTGTCATGGAGCTTCTTCACAACCTGTGTGGTCTGGTGCTTGTTGGCCTTGACAGTCACAGAGAACACAAGTGTGCTGTGGTCTGTCCTCCTCATGGGTGACGCGGTGGTCTGGGAGCCTGATGCTGGGACCACGGTCAGGCTCGTTCCTCCTGGGGGTGCTCTTCCGGGGATATTTGGGCCGCCTTGGGAGCCGCGGTGTCTTGGGCTGTTGGAAGATGAGTGTTTAAAAACATAGTGTGTCCTCAAAGAGTAGAGTGGGCTGTCCTGAATGGGTTCAGCAGCACATGCATTCCTTCTGGGGGCTTATAGTCCCCACTTATCCTCCCTTAGGCCTTCGTGTAGTCCTTGTCGTTAATTAGGAGATAGTCCCTGTCCTTGTTTCTCCATTTCCTGACTCACTGCTCAGGAAGGTCCTGGAGCTTGAAAGATATCTCTGGTATTTAGAAGGTTTAACTGGCTCAGTGTTCAGATTCAGCAGGTGTTTTTTAATAAGATGACCTTTGTCTTTTAAGGTCCTGCACCCAACGCTCATGTCTAACTAGCTCCCTAACACTTCGATGTATCTACATTATAACTAAAAATTTCTGATGGATTGTTTTTTAAAAGAGAAAGGGAGCAGGCAAGAGTAAGGCCAGTAGGCAGGCAGACAGAGAAGTATTTTCATTCATTCATTGACTAGTTCAATTTTGGTTATTTGCCCCCCACCCCACCTGTCAGCCCTGGATTCTTGGTTTTATACAGATTACACCGGAGCCACCAGGGTGTGCCACTGATGGACTTGTAACCAGCTCGGTTTAAAGAAGCTGGCCTGGATGGTTGAATCCAAGCTTGTCCAGGTCGGGGACAGATTGAGGACTGTCAATTTTTATTTGTGTTTGTCGTAGGATGCTAACCAAGAGGCAAAAGTAGGATGGCTTAGGGCCATATTTCTAACATATGTGGCAAAGCCACACAGAGGTGCTGCCCTGTGAGATGAGGCCAGTCCCTTCATTCCTGTCCTGTGACAGTGGTATTAAGGGAAAAACTGTTTCTCTACCATCATGAAGACACGCTAAGCAAATGAAGTCCCTAGGCCTTTTACCTTGGCATCGGACAGGCACATCTTCTCTACCAGCCAGTTGCCCAGCCCTGTCTAACTCTGCAGTTCTGTGTCCAGGGTGCATACACATGCTGCATCAGCCCAAGTATAAAATACTTGAGTGATTTGGCACTACTTGGTCAAATTCATGTCCTAGGATGCATTTCTATGGTCGACTGATACCCTCCCTTTTCTTGCACCGACCAGGAGTGATGTTGCAAACCCTGGAAGCCTGGTGGGAGTGAGAATGGGGGAATGTTATTGGTGGGGTCACCTCTTACAGCTGTGCCATTAGACCCTGAGCGTGGTTCTACCGTGGGCATGAATAGGGACTGATACCCAGTCTGAGGCCCACCTTGCACTTTCTTGGGGGGTTGTGCCCTTCGGGAAGAAGGGATGCCTTTTAAAATGTGCGTGAAGACAACATGTGGGTGAAAGGTTGTCTAAGAGTTTGCCATGTAGGTCTGAATGGGTCACAGTGGAAGCTACTCCTTCCTGGGAGCAGGAGTAATCCACGACAGCAGGATGTGCACGAGCAGTGTGGAGAGGTCTGAAGAACAAAGGGTGGAGTCGAAAAAGGTGGAATGAGCTATATAACACATTGCTAGTGCTGTAAATTAAAATACATGCAACCACATGACAATACACACAGACACATACAGGCCCCAAAATAGAACAGATTAGAAGGATTAAGTGGGAAAGACAAAGGGGAGGAGCAGGGATACAGGGAGCTATATATATGTACTTACATAAAAGAGGAGCCTAAGATGCCCAATTAGAGTATAATGTGCTATAAAATGAAAAGTAGGATTAATTTCACAGTCTACCCCTGAGGTCTAGCAAGTAAAATGAAGCAAAGTGAGTACCCTGGTCCTTGCCGTTGGAAGTTTTTTCAGCCCACTGTTGACCACCAGTCTGACTTCATCAACACGATTATAGCATTTCAATAACTTTATTGACAGATTTATATCCAGGTTGTGTCAGTTTCCTTGCAAGATGCCTGTTCTTGTCACACTCAGGATATCTGATACTATTCTGGTTCTTAAGATCCTTGGAAATTACCTTGCCTCATTTATATTACTGTGCTTTTCCAGTAGCCATAAAGAGAAATGAAAATATTTACTTTCCTAGAAAGTTAATCAAGCTGTAAAAGCTGTGTTAATGAAGAATGGGGACAGCAAAGAAGAAAAGAACACCCTCAATTTTGTTTGGCTTGGTTTCCTATAAATCCTGCATCTACTGTTTGCATCCTGGCAAGGGTCAGACTGGACCCTCAGTCACTGGGATACCGTGGCCTGGCTTCTTCGAAATAGGTCTAGAAGATTCTGTCAAAAAGTACCTGATGCTAAGAACATGCATTTAAAAAAAAATATCTGTATGTGTAAACCAGCACAACTTTTGAGATATTTCTTTGGCCAACTTGTGTGTGGCAACTTAAACCAAACAAAAGACCTAATATTCGCTAAGGTAACGTGCTCAATAGATATTCATGAAGTGTAAGTTAGAGTGAATGAGCTTTTTCCATCCATTCAGGACACTTCTTCTTATGGTATCACGTGTATTAGAAAAGGTGCCTGTTCCTCCTGGTAACCCACGCCTCAGACACAGGGGCGGGAGTGGAGCTGGGTTTCAGCCTTCATTTCCCCTCTTGGTTTCACAACTGTAGGATGTGGCTCTGCAAACAGACTTCCCTTTTTCGCTCTTCTACCAGGTTTCCCTTGTTTTCAATGTCTCTCCTGGTTGGTAGAGGAGACTCAGGCCCCATCGGCCAACCTAATTGCCAAATGGAGCAACGATTTCCTATGGGCATCCTCTCCTAAACTGCTCCTGTAGAGTGGAGCCCAAGAAGTCAATACAATGAAACAAAGTAAGTATTCTTAGCCTGTCATTTGAGTCTTTTTATTTTTTTCCATTCCCTTGGTGTCTGAATGAGACTGTGATTGCAACCTGTGGGACACAGCAAAACTAAAACTGTGATTTCTGAGGTTAGGTCACAACGTGATTCAGCATCTAACTTGCTGGCTGGAACACTCACGCTTGAAGCCCCATTACACCATGTAAACAGGCTGGACAGTCCTCGAGTCTGCCCTACTGTGACGAAGCCATGCCACATGGAGAGGCCGTGGGTGTGCATGGTTCTGGTTTGTTGTTTTTTTTTTAAAGGGAATGTACAGGCATAAATGAAGGCAAGTAGACAGGCAGACAGGAAGAGAGAGGCGGATGAAGCATTTTATTTAGTTGTACATCTTGTTTGTACCCCCTCTTCCCTGAGTCCTTGGGATGTATGTGGACTGCACCGGCCAAAGGCAGTGGGCCAAACCACTACTCCACCAGAGCTTTCCTCACAGCTCTGGTGTGGAGTAATCCAGGCTCAGACAACAGACTCGCGAGTACACAAACCTTTGATGTTCCTAGCTTGCCGTCGTGAAACTGTCACTACACTTTGAATCTCCCCAGCTCAAGCCCCAGACAGTTTGGAGAGACAGAAGCCACCCGCCCCAGGCCCCTGTGAATTCCTCGCACAAAATCCCTGAGCACAGTAAATTGCTGCTGATTTTACACCGCTAAGTCTGGGGTGGTTTGTTACTTGCAGTCTTAACTAAAAGACTCATTAAATTCAACAACACCAGAATGTGTACATTCGAAATAATAAACTGAAAAAGAAGAGAGGGATCAACACATATGAATGATATTGTTTGGTTCCTGGTTAGAATAAACCGTAACAAACCACTAGAAACACACTTAGGAAAACTGGGGCAATCTGACTTCTGACTGAAAACTAGGTGATACCAGAAAATTATTGGGATTTTTTTTATATGTGCTGTTGTGGCTATTGGAAAAACAGGACATATTTCTTGTCAATATGTAGAGAAGTATTTAAGTATGAAAATATGTGCAATTTGTGTTTAAATGGAGATAAGGAAGGGGTAGAGAAGAAAACAAAATTGCTGTATGTAAATGTTTGTTGAAGCCAGCGAGTAGAGGTTTAGTTTGCTCTATCTCTACTTTTGTGCATATTTCAAACTTCACATTAGAAAATGCTGACGAAGGACACAGTAGGAGGACTTGTCCTCTGTCCCAGGTGGTAATTCTTCCAGGTGGTGGTTATGTGCTACTAGGTGCTAGTGGTTGAAAGAGATTTCTCGTAGATCCACCTCTAGAGGCTCTGAACACCCAGAATTCTATGCCAACCTGGGCGTTTCAGGCAGAGAAAAACAGTTTACCCTAGGAAAACATATTCTTCAGCAGATGTTTCCGTATCATTTGCGGGGACTAGAAATCCCCTTGAAGACACAATCCTCTTCCTTTACAGTACCTGGTCCAGTGCTTGGTATAGGAAGCATCCATAAATGCCTGGCAGGTTGATTTCAATGAAGAAATCTGATTGTTCAGGATGAATTCATCCATTGACTCTCAAGCTTAGGTCGTATTCAATTTTGAATATTGAAATATATCTGTCAGCAGAAAGGAAAATAGGCTGCATGCTGTCAGGCAGCCATATTTTGGAAGGTCCTTCTGTTTGTGGATTCTCTCCCTTAAAGAGAAACTATTAACTCAGGCTGCAGTCTGCTGCTCTCTGCTGGGTTTTGGCGATGTCACTAGGCTCAAAATAGAAAGTTCTCTTACTGCAGAGCAGGGAGAGAGGTTTAAATTTATCAATTCAAATAACAAAGGGTAGCATTATGCTGGCTTTTCTCGAGTGGGGGTGGCCAAGAGATGATGCCTGCTTCATCCAGAAGGAGTCATCTGACACTGGCTGGGGCTGGGACCAGAAGACAAGCTTCCTCTGTACCGAGTTGGGCTTGTTTCCCATCCTGGCCCCACTCCCTCCCTCCTTCCAACCATGTCACCTCTTTTAGGACACGGGAAAGCAGCTGAGCCACTGGGGAATCAGTTCCAGAAATGTCACTGAAGTTGTCAGACTGGGAACAGTTTTCTGAGCTACACCTGTCTCCGCTATTAGAGGAGTCAAATACCTTGCCACAAAGTGAGAGCAGGGAGGTACTATCTTTTGCTATCACAAGGTGAAAATGTTTAAATGATCCCTGGGGTTGGGAAGTATTTTGGGAAATTTGCACTCTCATATCTTGCTGGAGGGAGGCAGGTTGATCACAGGATCTGGAGAAGAACCTGGCCACCTGGCCACCTGGCCCCATGGTATTCCAGAGTGTGCATCCAGAGGCGCTCTGGTATGTGGCTGGTGGGAAGATAAAATGGTCCCCTAGACAAACTCTGGTCCATGTACGTCAGGGGACATTTCCCGCAATGTTCAGAGCAATCATTTTAACAAGAACTGAATTCTAGAAAGAGTGCACTTGCCTGTCAGTGGGAAGTGAATGATAATGGTGTATTTATATTTTGGATTATTTTGCATGAGGTAAGAGGAACTACAGTGAAATGTGTGATACAGATGAATCTTAGCAAAGTAATATTAAATGAAGAAAAAAAAATTCCTGAGAGAAGACATGCAGTATGAAACCCTTCTTAATTATGCTTTAGAAATATATACAGATACAGTAAAATCACATAAAAAGGAAAGCAAGAAATGAACTTATGATGTAGGACATTCCCGTGGGTGCAGAGCACAGGGAGGTGGGTTGGGAGATTCCCTGCAGGTTGATGATATTCATTGTTGTTGAAATACTAGTTTTTTTTTGTCTGGGGCTGTGGATTCATGGGCACTGATTCTATTTTTAATTTAATGTATTGACTACCTAAATTAACAAAAATTGGGCCAGCTAGTACTGATTATGAAATTATGTTATGAACCAAGGATTATGGTTAATTCAGTTAGATATACATTAACAAAATAAAACAAAAACAGGACTTAAAGATTTTGATGCGGACATTCTACTTCTAAGCACTTATCTTAAGGAAATAAACAGAGATATACACACAAAATCATTAAAAAGATACTTATGATATTTATAAACATAAAAATAGGAAACAATCTTAACATTAGGCTCAGTGATTAGTTATATAAATTGGGTTACACCGATTACTTGAGAACTAAGTTTTTGTTTTTAAGGAAAGGTACAGACAGGAATGAAGGTGAGTAGGCAGGCGGAGAGAAGAGAAAGAAGCACTGTGTTTATTTCCATCTTTAGTTGTTCACACTGGTTGTTCCCCCACCTCTCCCAGATCCCAGACTTCTCACTTGACCCAAGGGATATGTGGCCTGTGTTCCTGTGGAGATTGACCTGCTCATTGCTCCACCAGGTGCACCCAGAACTAAGATTTTTTTTAAGGAAAGGTGCAGACAGGAATGAACTGAGTAGGCAGGCAGGGAGAAGAGGAAGAAACCCATTATTTTATTTTTATTTAGTTGTTCACACTGGTTGTGCCACCTGGATCTGGGACCCGAACCAGATCCTTGTGATATGTGGATATATGGGGACTGCGCTCCTCTGGAACTGGCTGACCTAACTGCTACTCCTAAAAGCAGGATGTACCCTAAAAAATTTTTTTAAATATTTTCTAGGAATTTTAAGTTGATGGTAAAATACTCAAGATATATCAGTTGAATAAAATGAGTTCCAGAACAGACATACACAATAGGAATCCATTTTTAAAAAATTTTCTTTAAGTATATATATATGTGTGCACATACACACATGCACACACAAAAGTGGGAAGGCTATGCATCAAAATTATTATAGCAGCCATCTCTGAATGCTTGGATTGTTTCTTCCTGAAACTTGTCAGTAGTTCACAAATTTGTTACATTGATCATCATTTTACAATCAGAAATCATTTAATTACAAAAATAGATGCTAAAGAGTGCCCTGGTGGCTGAGCAGTTAAAGTCTGTGGCTCCGGATGGCACAGTGCATGTAAAGCCCAAGGACCCAGGTTTGCAGTCTGGAACCCAAGGGAACAACCAACATGAACAATTAAATGGTTGGATAAATGCTTCTTCATCCTCTCTCTTCCTGCCTGCCTTCCTGTTTGCCTTCATTCCTGTCTGCCTCCTTCCTCTAAATAATTAATTCTTTTACATTAAATTCTTTTAGTTAATAACAAATATAGATGGGGTACTTGTTATGTGCTAAGACCTTTACATGGATTAATTGAAGCTTAAAATAACCCAATGAAAATGGTACTGTTATGACACCCATCTTACAGACTCATTTATTAAGATGTAGGGGGTTAAATAACTCGCACGAGGACACAGAGGTCAGAAGAAGGGATACCTCGAACAGAGTTTCTTCTTGGGGGCTCTTCAAATGGTGGGCCCGATGGGAGGGTTGTTCTTCCCGACACAAGTTTGGTTGCGCCGGAGAGAATGATTTTCCTGAGAACAGTATTGGGAACTGAACAGCCTGATGCAGAAACAAAAAATCCACAGAGAAAGGAGCTCACACCAGTCATCAAAGATGGGAGACCAGACCTGGGGAGCCTGGGTGCCCAGGTTTCTAGAGAGCCCAGGCAAAGAGACTGCAGTGATAGGAGGACTGATGGAAGAGCAGAGCCGTCCTGCTCACAGCTCTGGCCAGCTCGACACCCACCAACATGGTAGGGTGGTGTCTGGAACCTTCACTGGAGAGAAGGGTGCTCAGGCGGCATGGGTCAGTGCCAGGGACGTCGTTGTGGTCTCTTCTCATCACTCATGCTTTAAATATAAGCTCTGATGTGATCAAGCGCCAGAGATAAAATGCCTTTCTCAAGCTAAGCGGACAGGATCTGGTATCCAATTTGGACAAGACACTGGAAAATAGACTCAGAGGGAAAAACATCTCTTGACCTCAACACCAGCACATGGAAGCTGAAGAATTTGACACCTTAGCTTTGGAGAACAAACAGATATAGGCATGGGTTTTTTTGTTGTTGTTTTCTTCAAAACATTGAGAATAGCTATGATCTCAGAGGGGATGATTACAGCAGTTCTCTTCTCAGCTGAAGAAGTCTATATTATTCTTCAAGATGTAGCTCAGGCATTGGCTTTTCTGAAACTCACTCCCAAGCTGCCCGAGCCACCAGGCCATGCCTCTTGGTGCGTGTTTAATAAATGATTTGTCTATCTACTGGAGCCTAAGTGCAGTGGACTGTGTTTTGTGCTTCTTTGGGACTTCCTTGTGTTCCCTGCACCTCTCCCTGTCACCGCTCCCCCACATGCACCCCTATGCCTGCCGTGGAGTAAGTACTAAGCAACTGCTGCCACTGGCGCAGAGCCCTGTAGAGGTTTAGAGTATGGTCTAGAATTCCCAGAGGTGGGAATTCAACTCCCTTTTCGTATCTCTGATACTCAAGAGAATCTGATAGAAGCTAAGAATTTCCCCCAAAAAAAAATTTTTATAAAATTGCCAGTTGTAGAGCATGAATACACACGTACACATCAACACAAGCACAAATAAGT
The DNA here is from genome assembly GCA_004363575.1 of Solenodon paradoxus. Taxonomy (NCBI): domain Eukaryota; kingdom Metazoa; phylum Chordata; class Mammalia; order Eulipotyphla; family Solenodontidae; genus Solenodon; species Solenodon paradoxus. The sequence continues at coordinate 56,998 of RJWH01002567.1, read as the reverse complement.
GCGTGTTTAACTGGGAACATCAGAACAAGATAAGCGGATCATGTCAATATTGATATCCCAGTTGTGAGATTGTACTACGAATTGCTAGATGTTACCAATAGAAAACTGGGATCTCTCTGTATTGTTTTGTCCCTTTTTATAGTAATATTTATTCTCTCTTTAGTTCACGATGCTAAATTCCATCTAGGATACTGAAACTGCATCTCAGTCTCTATTTCACACCACCCCCTCCCCAAGAGGGCTAGGGTCCCTTACTGCCACCTTTCCCCCTCATCACCTCTCCCCCAAGAACCAGACCTGAGTCTTGTTATTTTTGTTGGAATTTGTGTGGTCATTTGTTTCATTTTGTTATACTCCACATATGAGTGACACCATCTTGTATTTCTCTTTTACTTTCTGACTTACTTCACTCAACATGAGTTCCCTGGAAGGGATCCCTACATTATTTCTTACAACTGCATGTGAATGTAAGAACATCTCAATAAAAATGTCTGTAAAAAATAAAATTCCTATACATTCTCCTTTGGAAATTATGGATCCCCATGAACCCTTCATTGAAGATTCCCCTGTATAATCCAGTCTCTACATTTCTAAATGGGAAAACTGATGGGAAAGGATGTAACAAAGCCATACAGATTGTGGTGGCACAAGTTGGGCTGAGCTCAAGTCCCTTTTCCTTACACCACAACAGGTTCTGGGAGGGAGAGTGCAGTTCATACTGCGGTTACTTGACTTCCAGCAAACCAGCTGACATTCCCCGAGAAGGGAAAGAGCGCTGTGTGTAGGCAGGCTAACTGGTTTTCAGAAATGTTTGCTCTTTTTCCTTCTTGCTTCCTTGGTTTCTTCTGCTCACTTCTGGACGAAGAAGGAGCTCATTCTCAAAGAAGGTGCTTTAGGTTGGTACAGCTCAAAGCCCAGGAGCAGAATGTCAGATAAGGAGCCAAACCCTACCTATGGGTTATCCCAGCAGGCTGGGCATATCAAGGAATAGGAGAGAAAGAAAAAGCACAAGAAGGAGGCATTCAGAGAAAAGAGAGCAGATGAGCATGGTACCAGGAGAAGATTGTGGAGGAGAGGATGGCTGTATTTAGCGGGAAGGTTGATGGTGTCAGCTGGAGCACGAGTCATTCGCTAAACTGAAACCTTCAAGGGCACTGGTTATTGCTCTGTCTTTAGAGATTACCAGGTATTGGAAGTATTAGATGGTCCAAGGGTCAAGATCCTCCTTTCATGAAAATCACTGTGAGCTGATGCTAAAAACACTCCAGCAGTTAAGAGTTTGGGCACTGAAGCCACACTAACCAAGTCTGAATCATAGCTCTTGTATTTATCATTGTACCTTTAATCCTTTTGTGCCTCAGCTTCATCATCTGTAAAATGGGAATAATAGTACCTAACTCATAAAATGTGAGGAATACATGAAATAATACAAGTAAAGCACTTTAAAGAGTATCTGATATATAGTAAGTCCTTAATAAATGCTGGTCTTATAATTATTACTACTTGATAGAGCTCATTTCCTCTTCCTTATTCCTCCAAAGATGGAGACAACTGATAGCATTCTTTCTCCGAGAGCCAGCCATAAACCTGCTGGCACTAAATTACCCATCTGTTTTCTCTTTTCTGTACATATTGCATATCTTTCTTTTGCTTGTGGACTCAACATCACCATACACCAAAATTAGAATTTAAAGATGAACACATCAGTACCTGATAACCCAGGAGTCTCCCTGCCTGGCATCTCTCTATTCATGGCGGAGGGAACAAACACTGCTGAGGGGCAAGTGTGTTTCTGTCAGACAGGAGGGCAGTATGGACCTATCTTTCTGTCTTTGCAAATGAACTTCACAGCTCTGCTTAGATGCCTCTATGCTTGCAAGTGCACCTGCTTTGAGGAATCTGATTTCTACAGCTAATCTGGAGTCAAGCAAGAGTACAGGTGAACTAGTTCAACTAGGTGGGTGGCGGGCAGAAAGAACAAAATGTAAACAAATGCTTTCTCTAGCTCCCTGGAAAGTCCCTCTCTCCTCCTCAGTGTTTCTGGGAGTCTTTAGGGAACACCCCACATGGGATTGATGGGTCCTCCATTCACAGATCTCTGCTCTGACAAGTGTCTCCCCAGGTCTCTGGCTAGTCTTCTAGGTACCTCCAATAAAGAAAGATCAAGAGCCATTAGAGAAGACTCCAGTGAGGGTGGGGCCTGAATGACAAAAAGCTTCATAGAGATAGAAGAGGCTCTCTAGGGGGCAGGGACAGCTGAGTAAAGAGGTGAGAGAAGGAATGGAATGGATGAGTATAGCATTAATCTGGGAGAGTAAGGGGGTGGGCTGAACTGAGAAGAGCTTCTAGCAAGAGGGAAGGCAGGAGAAAAGTCATGTTGAAATGATTTGCGAGAAAGCCCAAGGAGATCTGAGACTTCTTTTCACACACACAGACAAATGGTGTTCCTGGTTAATATTCCAGAACAGGGTGGACTATTTAGAACTATCCATGTTCTTTGGGCCTGTGATTTCCCCCAAGCAGTGCCTTGTCACATTGACTCAGATTTGAAAAGTTTCTTTTCACAACTGTAAAAGCTATATACTTTCTTTACAAAAGAATCAAGTAAATAATATTAAAAGCAATTCCACTCATCAGATGCAACTGCAATATAGCTCATGTATATCTTTCTAAAGTTTCTTATAAACATATTTATGTCTGTTTTATAAAATGAGGGTTTTATCTTTTTTAAAAGACATTTTATTTTACTTTTTGAAGGACAGAGACAGATAGAAACGAAGGTGAACAAGCAGGCAGGCAGGAATTAAGAGGAGGAACTATTTTATTGTTAATTCTAGCTGCTTCCCAGGGCCCCAGGTCTTGAACCAGAGACCTTGGGATGTATTTGAACTATGCCTGACGAACTAAACTGCTAGGCCACCAGGGTGCATTCATATATTCTTGTTTTATGTTACTTTTTCGCTTACCCATCAATAATTTTCAGTGTCAACAAACATACTTCTATAAGATTTTTAATAGCTGCAAAAGCTGGTTGTTACATTCTTAAGGTTTACCCAGTCTTCTGGCATGATGAACTTTGCCTTCCGTTTCAGAGATTTTTTTTTTCCTGTAACAGAAAATTATTTCCTCTGTAACTGAGAATAGTATCTGGATGTCAGGGGGCACGGTCATTTCTTCCTTTTTCTTTAGCCAAACTGCAGTAGCTGGGGGAAAGGGCTGTACTGTATCTATGGCAAAGTTCCTGGCCAGAAAATGTTGGCTACAACAATGAAATTTGAATTCCAGATGAAGGGGCAATGTAAATTTAATTTCTTCTGAAAACCAAAAAGGAGATAAATAGAAAGAGATGCCACTAAGTTGCAAGCATCATTGTGTATCCTGGGTGCAGAAATGTGCCGCGAGTTGGGCAGGCCCAGGTGGCCAGATTCCCATGGGCAGAGCCACCTGGATGTTGACTACTCAGCCCTTGATTTCAGGGCTGCTGGGGAATAAAAGACCTCCAAGCATAAAGCAAGTTATCAGATATGCAGCCCTTTTCAGATATAAGATTCTGAGCCAACAGGAAGATGAGATTAACCAGTTGTATTAATTCTTGGATTTATTCCTCCGTGACTTTCTCTGTACATAACAGGTCTTCTGAATGTTTGCTCAATGACAAGGGAAGTGAGGAACTGTTCTGTGTATTCCATTTCTTCCTTTCTTTCTTTGAATTTCCTTCCCCATTCCCACTTCATGGCCTTGGTCCTATATGATGTTTTTGATATCCTATGTTCTATTTCCAAAGGCTACTATGTATTTCATGGCAGGCATTGAGGACTGAACCCTAAATGACAACAGAGGGTATTTAAAATCAGAGACCACTTAAAAATAATAATGATAATGGTAATAATAATAATATCTATTATTTATTGGACATTTAATATATAGTTTTATAATTTATAATTTTGTTTAATTCCCAGAAGAACCTGATTATTTGGCTTTTGCAATTATCCCCAATTTATAGATGAGAAAATGAGAACTTCAAAAAGTTAGGAGACTTCCCAAACTTCACACAGCTAGGCAATTATAGAACCAGAATTCAAACCCAGGTCCATCTTACTGCAGAACCATTACTTACCTATGGTTCTCTACTTTCTGTCTCAGTAAATTTAGAAGTCAGGGGGCTGGAAGGAACAATAGTAGAATAAACCTAATGTGAGGCCAACAGAAGTTCTGACAATAAGATCTCTTTCCTTCTCTATGTTTAATGTCAATTTTTATGTGTTGGTTAAAGGTGCCTATTATAAAGCTATTTGCTCAAGGTTATCTTCTTCCTACCCCACCCCCATCATCAGATGATTTTATTTATAGCTACGTCTAAGCATCACAGGTAACACTCAGACTCTCTGCATACTGAATTTGCCATCTGGATAAGGATTCTTTCTCAAGGCATATTTGTTTTATTCACTATCTGCTTGTTGCCAAGAAATTAAAAGGGCAATTCTTTTTGGTTTGCTTTTAACTTTTTGTTCCAAGAATTCCACAGCTCTAGAATTGAGACAGTCAGGTTCAACTAGTCAAGGCCAGATTAAACAAACTGAATTTTTTTTGTTATTTTGAATTCTACAGAGTAAGGAAACATTCTGGATTTCTCTGAAAAGAAGAGACATTCTGATCAGTTTTGTATTGTTTATAATCATGTATGCTTTACTTCACCACCTGAATGCTAATAAGAGCTTCCTAGAATTCATTCCTCAAGAAGTTAAGTCATGGCATCTAATTATTTGGCAGGATGTTTTAAGTACATATAATTACATCTTTCCTCCATTTTGTGGTAGTGGCAAACCAAGTCATCTGCATCAAGAGAAAATAAATTATACCTACATTAATGCTAACAAGAAGCACAGAGCACTCTGGAAAAACCCACTCATTATAATATGAGCACATAGTGGGTTCTCAATATTTTTTAATCTACCAAACTAATGTCACCCTGGCCTTTTGAGGTAAGAGGACTTGGGGAAGAGGAAATTATACTGATCCTGTTCATATTTCAGTCCTTGGAAGGTCAGTTATGTGAGCGGCAGTTAAGAAGAGAGGAGGAAGAAGCATTTTATTTCTAGTTGTTCCATCTCTGGTCAAGAACCTGGGTCCTTGGGTTAAAAGACTTTGGGCTAAAAGCACTTTCTCCCAGTCTGGTAAATTAAGTATAAGCCTCTGGGGGAGTAGATCTGAAGTACTTTCTTCTAGACACACTAGTGGGAGGTACGAAAAGAAAGCAGATTTGCAGTTTCCAGTCGGGGAAGGTCAAGCCAGTAGGTCTTGACAAGCAGGTTGTCTTGGTCTAGAGGAGGATTTTCAGTTCCGACAGAGCACCGCCGAGCGCCTAGGCCCGGCAAGGTTGCAAGCGGTGAGGGATAGGGATTCTAGAAGGTAGGTGACCAGGTCAGCTCTTGCCTTACCCTTCGTAGTTAAATGTCCTCAGGTTCTGTAGACTCCGTAATCTCTTCTGTGTATCCTCAGACCATTTTAAGTCAGTGCCTGGGTACCTTTATATGTGGATCCTCCCCCTACACCCCGGCACACACACAATCATGGGATCTGGCACATAGTTGGACACTTGAATGTGAAAATGCTGCGCAAACCCCAGATTCGGAGCCAAATCGAGAACGGGTCCCAGGGATCCAAGCTTTCTTTAAAGTGCGATGGTAATCGCTTCTAATACCAGCTGGTCGTGGTCAAGACGGACGTGTCCACCTGACGGTCTTCCCTTCTAGAGTATAGGCCAGTGCAGGAGAACCGGAGTCGGAACAGGCTCAGCTGTGTCTGGGAACGAAGGCGATCATGGGCGACGTCTCGCACGTCGTGTAGAAGCCAGGCGCGGACCGAGGCCAGAGAGAAGTCCAAGCGTCGGCCCGCGCCACCGCGCTCGACGAGACACCTAGGCCTGGGGACAGGTGTGTGCCGAGGGAGTCAGGTGCACTGCGCGGCATTCCCCCGCAGGTACTCCCTCCTCCGCCTACGAGTCACCTAATTACAAGGTGCGGGGCGCGCCCAGAGGCGAAGGCCACTCTAACCGGCTTCCACGCGCGCCCTTGCCTGCCCCCTAAGATTCGGAAATCCCACGCAATTCCAGCGCTTTGGCCCCAAGAGGAGTCATGGGGTCGCAATTCTTGTTTCCTTGAATAGGTTGCAGCCAAGGCATTAATACCTTAGTGGAAAAAAATCCCTGGCAGATATGAGCGCCCTCTCCCACCCTAACTGCGCCTGCGCCAGGCCCGCGCCCGCGCCCGCGCCGGAACCTCGCAGGATTCAGTGCTCTGGGATTAGCCCCGTTCACCTCAGCAAGCACTGCGCCTGCTCGGTGTCGATCTTCCATCTTCCTCGGCCCCTCCCTTCTTGAGGACCACGCCCTAAAAGCTAAGGTGCCTCAGTGACCGGCTGGCTACGTTGCGCCTGCGCCTTGGCTCCTAGTCCCGCCCCCACTCCGGCCGGGCGGCCCACCCGCGTCGGCTCTGCAGTTGCGCAGCTCGAGTCCCGGCCCTTCTACCCACTCCGCACCCCACCGCCTCCTGACGCCGGGCGTGACGTCACCACGCCGGCGGCCGCCATTACAGAGAGCCGAGCTCCGGGGCTGGAGCGAGCCGAGGACAGCTGCGGCCGGTGGCCGAGTATTGCGAGGCGAGCCAGCGGGCTAGCGCTAGCGCCGAGCAGCCGTCAGTAACCACTCAGGTACCCCGGAAACCGGCGGCGGTGTGTGCGTGTGGCCCGTTTGCGGGCGGCGGCGCGGGAGTAGCGCGGAGCGGCAGCCGGTTCGGGCGGGTGGCATCATGGACGAAAAGGTGTTCACCAAGGAGCTGGACCAGTGGATCGAGCAGCTGAACGAGTGCAAGCAGTTGTCCGAGTCCCAGGTCAAGAGCCTCTGCGAAAAGGTGAGCTGCTCTTGGGCTGTGAGAGCCGCGGCGGGCAGAGCCTGTCGAGAAAGGGGCGGCCGTGGGGAGGGTGCAACATGGCGCAGGCCGTCGACTCGGGGGCTCCCTGATCCTGCAGACCGGCGCCCGGCGCGGCCCGGCGGCAGCTCCCGGGCAACCCGGCGCCCCCTGCCTCCGGCACAGAGATTGGTTGTCGCCGCCACCGCCGCCTAAGATGGCGCCGTTCACCCTACTTCGGGGCTTCGGAGTCTCCCGGCCTTGGTGCCGGCCGGGGAGGCAGGGGAAACGGAGACGGGGAGGATCAGGATCCGGGCATGGTTTTGAGATCGGGGTAGGAGGACTTGGGTTCTGCGACCCGGAACTGAGGCCTGGGTTGCTACTGTGAGGCGGGGAAGAGGCTTTTTCTTGTATTGGGTCTAATTCTTAGGTCTGGTGATATCCCGTGGATCCCCCCAAAGGCAAGCCCGTAGGCCAGATCCTAGGACCTGTCTAAAGGTCACAGTTTTAGTACTATTCTGGATGTTTTGTGTTAAACTCACCGAGCAGTTTTCGAGAGGTCTAGTTAAATCGTGTGTTTAAGCACTTTAAAGTAAACCTCTAATTTCTGCGAAGGTCACGAGAGTTAATTGGGAGAAGTATAACTTATTTTTCATAGTTGGAAGAAATGAGGAATTCGGTGAGTCATACTACAAAAGGAGCTTTGGATTGGAAATCAAGTGTCAGTTAAATCCGTGATTTATATGCTGACTCCAATTGGAGAGGGTGAAACCCTTCTTTATGTTTAACATCCTTGGCATTTTGCCATTCGAGATGAGCAACATAAACTAAAAACAGCAAATTTTGTGTTCTGGCTCTTCGTTGGAAAAGTTGCTTGTTTGTATTTTTGTGGTTCTTAGTAGTAATTATAGTGATAACTCTTGATTGAGCTCGTGCTGTGTTCCATACATGGTGCTTGATTAAGTAATTTGTTTCACAGATGTTGAATATGGAACTTTGTACTCTTAATAACGCTAAACTTTGTGTTTTGTATTACTCAATTCCGTTTTGTTTTTCTCTAGGGTTAGCTGTGTTGTGTTTTTGAAGTCTTATAACTCAGTTTTTTTAAGTTTAGAAAATACTGATCTCTACTATAAGTATTTTAACTTTTTTTCCAAAGATAACTGCGGCATTTTAGTACAGAATTGTGGGATATCACATTAGCATTTTCTGTTACTGAGAAGTTAATTAACTATTATGCTGACTCGTTTGTGGTTTGATGTGAAAATTAGTTCCTGAGTTTGATGTATGTGCTCCTAGGACAGGTTTGTTTTCAGAAACCATGTTGTGAATAATTGCAGTTTAAGTGAGTCAAATGTAGATTTATTTTATCCCAAACCTGAAGAGAACTCTCCTGCCTGTTGATAAGGTGGCACATTATCTGTGGAGGTGAATTTTAATGGTAGAGAGATTTTGGGTCTTGTTGCTTCTTGATCCTTAATTCTCTTGTATTAAATGAGGTTAGTATTTATTTTTAAGGGTTAGAAAGGCGCTTTTAAAAATTAACATATGGTTAGGTCTTAATTTTAGGTACTGTTGGTGATGGTTTTTCTTGATTTTTAGGGTTCAGTACTTATTCTCATAAAGACTTTTGAGCTAAATTGTCTAGATAACTAGTCAATTGAGTTAGAAAGCATTGGAAGAGACATGATGTAATTTGAAGACCACTGGAGTTAGACCTGGACAGGAGGCGTTCGCTTTCTATCTGACCTGGGAGCAGCCACTTAGTCCATGTTTTACTCCCCATAAATTAAGAATTAAAATGGATATTCCAGGGTCTCTTAATCTTCTGAGATTATGCCGTTCCATTCTTTAAAAATGTTTTTTTGTGTTTAAATATTAAACACCTTATTGAATATCCAAGATTGCTTGCTCTTAGGAAAGAATGAAAGCAATGAAGAATTATCATATTTACTTTCAAGAAGTCTGAACCTAGTTGGAAATCAGTAGAAGAGGACCCCGTGGAAGGGTTTGTGTTGGATACTAAAGATAGTACTGGCTAAGGTGGGGTTGATGAAGCTTGATGCATTTGGTAAAGATTTGTTGTTTCCCACTTTTTTGTAAAACTCAGATGTAGTGAGATTAACCAGACTTTTGGTTAGATCTCCATTGCTCATCTCTGTGTCTGGATTTTAGCTCTTAGAGCCAAAAAATGGAAATAATTGAAGTTAGGTTTCCAAGAAATGAATCCTTTGGGGCCATATCACACAGCCTCATACTATTTTTTAACTTGTTAATATTTCAACTTTAAAAACTAAATCAACCTTCCAAATGGGATTAATTTGAAGACAGCTTTTTAAATATATGGAATACAATAAATACATGACTTCACATATCTTTGGTACAAGTCTTTCTAGTAAAACAGAAGTTCTCATTTATTGTTAATGTTTGTTGACCAGTATCACGTTGGTGAAGCTACATGTTTTGAAAATCTTGAAAGTCAAAATTATTTGTCCTTAGTATATTAAAGTGTTGTTGTTTTTAAGAAAAAATAAGTATCTTTGGAGAGACTTTTTGGTATTGATCTTTTTTTATTATAGAAATAAAAGATGATATAAAAGCTTTCCTTTTATGTACCTGAAAATGCCTGATCTGAACAAAATGTTTAACAGTAAATGGTATAGAAGTATACCATAGGAGGCCATTGTGATTTAAAAACAGCCACTATTTTGGTATCATATCAATAAACAGTGGTAGATGTTTCAAAATGTAGAGAAGCCAAGTTTGTGTTTATAGACAAGAGTGAATATGGTTTTTATGTTATTAACTGGTTAATAAACTCCCCCCGTGTGATTGATGCTTGTATCAAAGTTAAGGCATTCTCTGAACTGTGTCATCTGGGAGATCATGATTTGTTGGATGTTTAAAAATTAGTGGTGAGTGAATAATTTTGTTTTAGCACAGTTCTGAAGTCATAACATTACTACATCTGTAGAAGTGATGTTTCCATCTCCAGATGGTAAGAAATAAACAGTATCAATTTTGATTTTGTATTGACTACTATAAACAGTCTTTTTATGACTTCAGCAGTGGTTTAATTTAGGTATGAATTTTGGCTGTGTGATTTCAGGTCTTACCAAACTTGTGGAGAATGTTGTTTGATAGCCAGTATTTTTTTCAAATAAATTCTTTACCTAGGCATGCTGTTTTCCATTGCTCTACAAGCACTATAAATAAAATGCAGTCAATAAAGCTTCATTTAGTTTTAACATTTGTTACGTGAGTATGGAAAAAGCAAACGACTTTTTAATTGGATGAGCTGCAAATATTTGACCGAGGTTAAATTCCTATATGAAATATAGTTGTGTGTGTCTGTATATTTAATGTAAAGGGTTGTTTTGCTCATTTCCAAAAAAGTAATTTTAATATTGAGGAGAAACAGTGTTGGGGAGGGATGCACCGCCGATACTGAATATTATTACCGTACTACTTTCACATGCATGAAGTTCTCTTAACAAGCTTGTTTAGTGTCCTCAGTTATAGATAGAAACCAGAGGCTCAGAAAGGTAAAAGACTATAGATTACCTAGGCTTATGGATTCTAGGCCCAGTCTTAGTTTTTCTTCATAGCCACCTTCTCTTTTCTAAGATAGTGTTAATAATGAAAGGTGCAGGTGAAAAGAGGCCAAACTGAATTGTAGAATCAATTGCTTTGTAAAATAAAGCATTATTTTTATTCTGATTCATTGAAATCTTCCTATTCATGTCATATACTATTGTTTCACTTAGAAGGAAACTATAACTACGGCTGTCGCAACTACATTTACCCTTCAAATAGCAATTAGTGAGATGAAAGCCCCCAGTTCAGTTTCAGTGTATTCTCAAATAGTGTAAATCTTGATCTAGACACTGGACTCTGAAATGATTCAGTAAAGCATAACTCATATTTGTATTGTTCATTGCAATTTGTAGAATACCATATTTTTTTTTCTTTTTGATACTCATAGTTCCCGCTGTCAAACCTGTTCATGTGTGTTTTCATGATTTCCCAGACATGAACCAGTAATGCCGTGAGTTTGGGGTAAGCAGCACAAAACACTGAAAAAGTGAAGCTTTTTCAGACAGGTCCCCTAACTCTTGTTTGTTTCCTTATCAGAGCCAAGAGTTCTCTTTGCAAATACTGGCAGCAGGCTTAAGGTGAAACTCCTATAGGAAGATTGGTGGGCCCTGGAGATGTGTTTGAGATAACATGTATGTTGCCTGTCTGGTGTCCCCTTTTTTTGTAACAGATTTTCCCTATCATTGTAAGTCAGGTTTTGTCCATTACCTATGGTGTGTTCTTTGTTTAGATTAGGTGAAATGTACTATGAAACCAGAATAGACACTGGATTTAAATTGAAGTAGTGATGGGAAGGGTCTTTTTTGAGGGTGCTGATGAGAGATAGAAGTTTTATGTGATAGAGAACCCTCCCCACCTTTTAAAATTCTAATTTTTACTTTGACCCCTCTTTTTTCTTTACTAATTTCCCATTACAATCCTTGTCTGAAAAAACTCAACCTCCACTCTCCTACACAAATGATAAGTAGGAAGAGGAAAGGTTTTTGGCTTTCTATTGTCTTACATAGCTTTTCTTTCAGCTTCTGGCGCGGAAGTGGTAGCAAAGGCTAAAGTAGACATCTATCTGACTGCCTATAAATGGTTGAAGAATGGGTTCTGAGAGAACTGTAAGGAACATTTTGGAATTGACTTTAACTTCACATTACAAAGTTAGTGTTCCCGGTTTATGTATTGCTATTGTTCTTTGGAATTGATGAGCCAAGATAGTGACAGATGTATGAATCTGAATCTGGGTATTTTCTAAATTGTACATGACCTTCTGGCCAGTTGTTCTGACACTGTTCCCTCCGCTTGCCTTAGTCATTTAATGCTGTGAATGGGAATTTTTTCTGTTGTTGGGGGCTGAAAGAAGTTTGAGAACCTTTGTGATAGAGTGCCCCATGAAGACTGTTTACCTGGCTAAGAGTAAAATGCAAAGTATAGATCAGGAAGATTCTGGAGGGTCAGTGATGCTACCGTGTGACATTATAACTTTATTCTTGGAATACATCTATCAAAATATATTAAGTCCTCTCATGCATTGTTAGTTTTTACTACTTAGCTTTGTCATAAAAGCGTTACCTTCGAAATTTACTAGTTTGTTTTTTGCTCTAAAACAGGGTTTCGGATTAGTCAGGAGGTTGAACTCTGGGAAAAATTTCAGTGCTTTTGGTCTAGTGTTGATTGAGAGAATTTTATTTCTCTGCCACCCATCATATGTAAACTAGCATTAAAGCCCACTTTTTTCTCTTGGGTGTCTCTGACTTCTGAAAGGTTTAAGAAGTGTTCTAGAATGGACTAGAATTGTACTGAAGGAAGAAACCTTAAAGAACCATCTAGGTTATGTCACATTTTACAAAATGAGGGGGTAGAGTGGTTGCATCTCTTTGAAGATGGATTATTGCAGTAAGAATTTTTAAACCACTGGGTGTAAGCACCATCTGTCAGTTTTTACATGAACATTTCCCTCTACCACAGTGATTGGGTGGGAATGTTTAATATATGTTTGGAAGTAGGTTGGTTGATAAAGAATAATTTGGAGGGCAGTATATTGCATGTGGCACATACATTTAAAGAAAAAAGGCATTCATTTTGCTCAGCAGTGAAGATGACATAGACAGATGAAAGAATATCAAATTATGTATTTTATTTTGATTTTAAGCATAGCCCATTCCCGACCTTTTTCTTTTGATAAGGCCTTAAACTTTAAGACCAAGTAGCAAATACTAGTTCTTGGAACATTTACACTGAAAGTTATGATACTTTTTTACAGTTTTATATATGGAACATTGCACCATAGCATATAGGTTTAAGGTGTTCATTATCATACATTAACATCTGTATATATATAATACATTAAGTTTACCACCAACAGTCCGATTCTGTCTTTCACCATATAATGAACTGTAATATTTCAAAAGTATAATGATACAGATTTATTCAAAGAAGGCTGAAATGTTTCCTAAGATATTAGACATCAAATTAATGAAACACAAGTAGTATGAGGGAAGGCTTGATAATTGAAGACAGTGAATGCAAGATTCATTTGCTTCCAGGACTAGTAATTTGTCCTACCTTATCAAATCAAAATAAAAATCTAAAAATCTAGTCATGTACTAATTTATCATGAAACTTAATTTTTGTAGTTATGAAAATCATAGAAGCCTGTCTTTTATCTTTCTTAAAGCTAAATAAAGCAATATGAAATTCTCTTAGGGTATTGAAAAAATTATTCTCACTTGTGACTTTATTTTGCTTTTTAAAGAAGTATTCAAATGTCTTGTTCTGCTTAAACTGAAAAGTTAAATTGAGTAATCAGTTATTACATTTTCAGCTTTGCTGCTTTTATTGGTAGAAAATATACTCAAGTATGATTAAAACATCAAATGTTAAATTTTCTTGAACAAGAATTCCACTGAACATCAGAATTAGTAGCTAGCAGATTTTTAATTAAAAAGTACATAATATCATCTAACTCTAAGAATAACTAAAGAATATGTGGGCAATTTGTATAATAGATAAAATAACTGATAGTAAATAAACATGGAATAAAAAGCTTGATACAACAAATGGTAGCTAAATCAAGAGAGATAACATTTTATATCTGAAATAGCTGGGAATACACACATCCTTCATTGTATAAGTTGTGCGTAAACTAGTTTTATAGAACCTCTGAAAAAAAAACATAAGATTCATACTGTTTTCCTCTGCAGTTAACCCCACAAATAAAAATTTTCTGAAAGGAAATAATTTAGATAAACAATATGTATAGATCTATTTGGGAGAATATTATATGGTAGCTTAAAATGACCACTATAATACTATAGGATATGAGGTTAATGACTGAAACTTCTCGACACAGCATGAAACTTGGACTGATTGTAAACATGAAGTCTGTATATGGGTAAAAACTGGAAGGGAATAGAAAGAAATGAGAGAAGTTTTTGTTGGTTTGGTAGAATTAAGATAGTTAACCATATTTTATAGTTTACCACTGAAATAAACAGTTTAACATTTTAATATCTCAAAATCTTACATTGTTGTAATCTTATAATTTAAAATGCTTGCTTGAATTAATAATAAAAATGCCTAATATTTTATGACGTTCTGTTTAAACTCCACTATAGTATAAAAATGTGTGTCTTGCATGTCTTTCAGTTGTGTAAGTAGAAATGATATTGCAATTATGTTCTCTTAAGGAAATCAGCATGCATAAGTTATTGGTGAATCTATTGTTGGTTCTTTTTTTTTCCGTCTTCTTTGAAAAATCATTCTTTGGCTTGTTCTAATTTGAACCTACTTTTATCCATAATTTCATGTTACTGTGATTGGAGATGACCCAGATCTAAGAATGACAAACACATCTATGGTCATTCATCTTATATCTTCTTGTTTTATAGTAGGTGGAAAAATAAATTTGAGATTTCTGAATCCAAACTCAGAACACTAGCAGATGTTGCTAATAATGTCCCTAAAGATTGTTGTCCTTTGAGTGGATCTCCAAATTGTTTGGATTCTTAGTTGACACAGTGTCCCTCAGTTACTTGGGGTTAGCTCTTGCTAATGAGATAGTCTTATTTTATTTTGTTTTTATTAACATTTATTTTAAAGTAAAGGTAGAGGCAGGAATGAAAGCTAGTAGGCAGGCAAGAAGAGAGAGGAGAAAGAAGCATCTTTATTTTATTTTCATTTTGGTTGTTCACACTGGTTGCTTCCTCCCTGGCCCAGGACTCAAACCCAGGGGTGTGACTTGCTATTTTGGAGGTGATTGACCTAACCGCTGCTCCACCAGGGCTCACTGAGATAGTCTGTTTTAGTTTTAATTTGTTCTTAGAAGTTTTATGTTGGATTTTTCCCTTTGATTTCATTCATTTCTGTCTATACCATTTGTATTTTAGAAGGGTGCTAATTATACTATTTATTAAATAATTAGACTTGATCTTAATTTTCCCCTTCAAGTGCTAATTATGCTAGCTAAGACATTGAAAGACCTGGAAAAATGTTTTAGGGGAAGCAAAAGAAAGAATGTGGGGCGTGAATGTTTGCTTTTATTTTTCTGCTTAATCCAGGTGATCTGAGGCTTTAACTTACAGGAATGAGAGTACTAAAGAGTGAAAGGTAGTTCATTCAAATTTTTTAAAATCTCTAATGTTTAGTTCTTTGAAAGTCCAGTTCTACCAAATAAACTTAGAGAGTTGACAGTTGATGAAGGCCTTGAGACTCTTAAAGGTGACTTGAGAGAGATCCCATTAGGTGACCCATAGAGGGGTTCAGTTTTATTTTAAGAGGAAAAAAGGCAGGCAGGCAGGGATGGAAGAAGCATATTTATTTGCTTTTTTTGTTTTCTTGGCCTTGAGTCCTGAACCTGGGTCTTGGGTTTTAAATGATCCGTGCTCCACACGTGGCTTAATGCGTGAGCCATCAGGGTGCTTGAAAGTGTTCATCTGTTAGATGCTTCTCAGACTTAAAAGCCTTAAAAAGCCATTTCTCTCAGTTCTCTCCCGACTCTTTCTCCCCTTCCGCCCCTCCACCTTCCTCAGAGTTTGGCAGCAAATGGTTCAAGAAAGAATTCTTGAGAGTTAAAGTGCAGTTTTATAAGTTTATTAGAGAAAATAGAGAAGAAAGAAGGCAAAAGCACAAGATAAGAGTTCTCATGGGCAGACATGACTGTCAGATCTCTTTTTCTAGGATTAGTTTTCCTGCTAGTAAAATAATCTTTAATAAGGACATCTGCAGCTTTTATTGTTCTGGTGTTCTGGGATAGTGTATTGATTATCTGGGAGCTGGACAATTGAGACTGGAAGCCAAAAACTATTTAAAACTAGACCTTAGTAAGCTGGAAAAAAATTTTTTTTTAGAGGAAAGATGCAGGTCAGGTAGGCAGGAAGAAAGAGGAAGAAGTACTTTTATTTAGTTGCTCATCTTGGTTGCTCCCACCCAGCCTCAGGTCTTAGAACCAGGGACCTTAGGCTGTATGTAGACTGTACCTGGTGCGCTAAAACGGTAGGCCAGCAGGGCGTGCCTAGCTGGAATTTTGTAATTGAAAGTGTGTGTGTGTGTATGTGTGCGCGCATGCTCGCACGCATGTAAACACAGTAGTTGACTCGATTGCCTCTGACACATAACTACATTTTTTTTCTTTAGGATTTAATTATAATCTAGCCTGATATTTTTTTAAGAATGTAAAAGTCTGCCAATTAATTTATTACAGAATGCATTTCATTTTTAACTTAAAAAAAAGAAAATCAGTGTTGTTACTGATTTTCATAGCCTAAAATTTGACTTTCCTGTGTTTAGAAGTTAAACATAGTCATTATGTAAATACAGCATTCTTAACATTTTGTAAGGGCAGTTTGGTAATGTCAAAATGGAAAAAATATAAGCTACTAGATAGTGTAATAGGCCTTCTTCCTGGTGTCTTATTTCAAGAAATGTACCTACATATGAATTCAAGGGAGCAGACACTAGGATATATATTGCCATTTTTGCACCTTCTTTCCCCCTCAGAACACTGCATCTACTGTGAGACATTAAGCAGGTCTATGTGTATACATTATAAATTTAATGATACATTGTTAGAAAGAAAAGCAGACCACTGAACAATAGTGTTTCTATTTTTTAAATGCAAAGGAAAATATTATGTTTCTGTAGGCATCTGGTATGAATATACATTTAGCAAGATTTTATAGGCTGTACTTCAGAGTGCTATTAATGATTCTTTGCTGAAGGGAAGTGGGATAGTGAGGAGTGGTCAAAGGAACTTTTAGTTTTTATCTGCTGCTACAATTGGTTTGTTGTTTTTGACAAGAATACATCACTTGGCACTCCCTGGGAGCAGAGACTGGGATGTGGACCACGTAAAGCTGAAGGGACCAAGTATTATCACTTTAATATGTATTGTAAAAATTAAAGCTAGATACTGTTTAGTGTTTATCATTGGGATTTGATTTGTCTGAGTTGAATTAAAAGGAACAAGCCTTTAGGCTTAATTGTCCTTTTATGATTGAATAGAAATTTTTAATAGGTTGTAATAAACTTCAGGCAGTCCTGAAAGGCAGTGCTTTGTCATTCACATTGAGAATTTTGAAACTTAACTTCTGAAAGAATTAGATACGATAGTTAACATCACAGCATCATCTGCTTTCTCTTGTGTTTTTAAACCTGCTGAATAACTTTCACTAATTTGAAGTAGGACGTATCATTTTATTTACAGCTATTTTCATTAGTATATACTAGGTGTTAAAAACACTAGAACGTGAGTGCACTCTGGTGGAGTAGCAGTTAGGTCAGTCACCTCCGAAGGTTCAACTCCCAGGGAGGGCGGGGGACAGACACTGTGAACAACTTAAATAAAAAGTTAAGTGCTTCTTCTCTGCCTGCCTGCCTGCCTACTGCTGCCTCCATTCCTGCTGCACCTTTCCTTTAACGAAAAAAAGAAAACACTAGACATGGTTTTTATGCCAAATAGACAGTAATGGAAGATGCCCAGTAAACATGTACTTTTTAGTTATGGTAAATCAGAGGAGGTGGAAATTACCCTAGAGAGATAGGTTATGTTAGGTTATGTGTATTTCTTTAAAAATAGCCTGTTTGGGACACAGTGGAAATTTTTTCTAAGTTTAAAAATGTTAAGTCAAATTAATTTATGTTGGGATATCTGGTTGGTGATTGTCCTGAAGTAGGCTCCCCAAAATGTTTGGAGACTTGAAAATAGTTTGACTGTGATATGGAGAGGGAAGACTTAAAAAAAATTGCTGCTTACATCTTACCCCCTGAAGTGTTGCATTGTATTTCCTTACTTTCTGGAATACCATTCTGTAGTGTTGCTGGCACATGGAAGGTGCTCAGTAAATGTTGATTAAATATATGACGCAAATAGTTGTAACCCATTCTCAGAACAAATTTCATGTTACCTTCTTAATTGAGGTATGCCTCTCCCTAAGGAAATAATGTATGTTCTCTGAATGCTGCCTCTGCTCAAGAATAAAATTCCCTCTGCTTAGATATCTGGGCATCTTTCCTTGTTGCTTCTTGTTTATTCGTTCTCCGGAGAATTTGCCAGCTTCCAGTTCTGTACTCCTTCCGTTGGTCCTAGGAGACATCCATGACTTTCCCTGAAAATCACCCATCCAGCCCTCAGTATGTTCTTGATTCATGGTCTGTGTACACAGTGGTGAATAAAACTAACCAGTGAGCATTTAAAAAACTTAACCACTTAGACTGTTACATGGAAAATAGACTGGAAACAGGTAGAATGGAAGTATGGAATTTATTGTGCAGGCTAGCATGGTGATCTAGGTGAGATGATGGTGGTTTGGAACAGGGTAGTGGTTAAAAAAAAAAAAAAAGGAGCAAATGAATTTGATGTATATTTTGGAAGGAAACTAGGTGGATTAGTCACTGAATGCTAGTAGCTTTTTAGCTCTGTTCTATCTCAGATGTCCACATGTATGGCTCTACCTCTGAAGTCCTATATTCACTTGTGAAACCAAGATTCACTCTGCCAGTGCTTCTTTGCTCTGATAGTAGATCTTTGTTCAGACTCGTTCTTTCATCTGTATTCATGCCCCATTTCCCCACTACCTTTCTTACTTTAAGGTGACCAACTATTGCGGTTGTCTGGAAGCAACTGAGGTGTTTAGTGGGATAAGAACTTTAACCAGGATAGTTGGTTGCCCTTACCCGCTCTGATCTGCCCTCTACTCTTGTGTGCTATGCTTCGCCTATGTTAATCTTTACCTCTTCACTCCTGCGACTTTACACACATGATTGCATCTGCCAGTATTGAGCCTTACTCTGGTGTCCTTCCTGTAACTAACTCCTGATCATTCTTTGACCCTCAGGCATTTTCCTAGGCTCTCAAGCATTGTGGCCCTGGAACACTGCTGCTTACTCTAGCATGTTTCAGTTCTTAGCCCTTTCTTTTATAATGATTGTTTTATTGTCTGCGTCTCCTGTTTCACTGCTTGCTTTTTTCTGGGCTCCTCTTGTTAGTTGTGGTATCTTAAAGTATTCTTTACCAGTTACACTCTCTTCTTTTGCTCACAGCGCTTACCAGTTTGTACCTTGCTGTTGTTTGGTTACACTTTGCAGTTTCTGGCACAAAATAAATGACCAATAAATGTGTTGAATGAATGCTAGCATCTCTATTGAGTGAGATGTTACATTGCCCTTCAAAGCAGTGTTTGAATTTAATTACATGGAGGGGCGGATCCATATTCTGCCTTTTCTACAAACAGGATAAAAACCATGAATATTGAAAAATCACACCTGTAAAAACAGGTTCGTATTTTGAAATGAGTATAAAAATACCAAAATAAAGATACAATTTAAAAAAGTCAAACAGACTAAGACATCTCTCTTCGTAGTCTGAAATCCTGGAGAGCCAGCATTATTGTCAGAACCCAAAGCTAAAGAAACAGGTCTGAAGGCTCTGTTCTGTTTTCACTGATCTCGTTCAGGATTAACTTAGATGTCAGCTGATAGGCTTACAAATTTCTGATATTGCTGAGAGGAATGAGTCTCTCGGCTACATCCCCATCCCACCATGTCAGAGGCAAGATAGCCAAAGGATAGAATCCACCTGTATCTTTTCCTTTTATTTTTTATTTATGTATTTTTAAAGGAAAGGTACAAGCAACATTGAAGGTGGGTAGGCAGAAAAAGGGGGAAGAAGCACGTTATTTATTTGATCATCTTGGTCACTCCCCCTGACCCCCACCCTAAGACAAGAACCTGTGTCCTTGGGATGTATGTGCACTATGCCCACCTGCTGCTCCACCAGAGCACACCTGATGGGCTCATAATTGCCTGTGATTTCATTTTACACTGAATCTCCTCCTTAAGCTACACTACGTAGACATGTCTCTGTTAATGTTGTTTAATAATGAATGTATTGGTTTATTTTTTCTCTCATCTGTAGGCTAAAGAAATTCTAACAAAAGAATCCAATGTGCAGGAGGTCCGATGTCCAGTCACCGTCTGTGGAGATGTGCACGGGCAATTTCATGATCTCATGGAACTGTTTAGAATTGGTGGCAAATCACCAGATACAAATTACTTGTTTATGGGAGATTATGTTGACAGAGGATATTATTCAGTTGAAACAGTTACTCTGCTTGTAGCTCTTAAGGTAATTTTACTTTTATGGTTTTGGGCTTTTGAACTGGGTGAGAGTCTTCTTGAATGTTTTTCTTATCCCCTGTGCCCTGTAATTTGTTTTGCGTTTAGGAGTGCAGGTGCGCAGCTTTGGAATTTACAGGTCATGGGTGGTGGTCGTCATTCTGAGTAAAGGCTGGGGCCGAATAAAAACAAAAAGGCTGTTAAAGAAGAGATGCCTCGTACAATTTGGGGAATGTTCGTGGCTGGTCAAATAGAAATTTTAGTTTAGTAAATTGGGGTGTGGTGAGGTAATATCTTTTTCTAGATATGTTGAAGTATTACAAAGAAATAAAACAAATGTTGAAATATTTATACATCCTTTGACACAGTAATCTGTAATTAAAATTTTATTGAGGAAATTTAAGAGAAAAAGTTATGTATAAAAGAATAAATTGTATTTAATAGCAGAAAAAGAATTGTTCTAAATATTTAGCAGTAAGTGAAGTCTAAATTGTAATTTTATCTCATTGGAATATTTGTGTCATTAAACATGACATGATAATCCTGAACTGTAGAAATGGTATTAAATAAAGAAGTTGCTTTTGTATCAGTGAAGTTTTGGGAAATTACAAAGATTTGAAGGTGAAATACAGATTGTTAAATAACTTTTAGAATAGTGGACTTCTGCCTTTCCCTTGAAATAAATGACTTTTGGGGAGATTTTATTTATTAAAAACTATGTAGAACAATAAAATGGCTGCCAGAGACATCTAATAATAGAGAGTAAGATGTTTTGACAAGCTGAATTTTAGGCAATTAATATATGTATTTATGAAACTGCTAGCTAGTCTTAACCATGTAAAGTGCTATAAAACATTTTCGGAAGTCATTATGTTCTGCATCTAAAATGGAGTTGGGTTAAATGATGGAAAGTTTCTTTTGGTGACTCTAGATACTTTGATAGCAGCTTTGCAAGTTAACCTGTACCCAAAGCCCAGGATGAATCCTAGTACTCAGCAGAAGAATGAATACGCCATTTTCAAGGATTCATTTTTAAAGGTGTTGAAGGCTGACCTTGTGTCCCGCACCCCAGTTCATGTTTAAGTTCTAGCCTCCTCCCCTACCTGAGAATGTGACCATATTTGGAGATAAGGCCTTTAAAGAGGTCACTTGGTAAAATCATATAGCTGGGCCCTAGTCTACTATGACTGGCTGTCCTTAGGAGAAGAGATTAGGACATAGGAAAGATGATGAAAAGACAGATCGAGAAGTTAGTCTTTTACTAGCTGTACAGTGAGGCCTTCAGAAGAAACCAGTCCTGCCACCATGTTGAACTTAAGACTTCTAGGCTGTAGAATTGTGAGGAAATAAATTTTCATTATTTAAGCCATCTAGTTGATAGTACTCAGTTATGGCAGCCTTAGCAAACTAATTGGGGTGGAGGGAATTTAGCAGATTGTGCTGGAACAATTGTATATCCATATGCAAAAAAATGAACCTAGATACCACATACTATTTCTTTAAATGAATCAAAATCTATCCTAAACCTAAATGTAAGAGCTAAAACTGTCAAACTATAGTGAAACATGAGAAAATCTGTATCTTTGAGTTAGGGTAAGGATTTCTTCGATTTAATACAAAATATGTGAAAACAATTAAATTGGACTTACTTTTAAAAAATCTCCAGAATGCATCCGTAATCCAAGAACAATTATATTCATATATTTTTAAAAATCTGTTACTCAAGAAGACAATTTAAAAATGGACAAAGTATTTGATTGTTTCACCCAAGAGGATAAATGATTAATAATGGTTAATAAGCACCTGAAAAGATGTTCAAAATCAGAAATGTAAGTTCAAGTCACAATTGCACCCATTAAAATGGCTATATTCCATAGGCTGATAATAACAAGTCTTAGTTTGTGAAGAGATTAGAACCATTACACATTGCTAGTGGGAATGTAAAATCATCCGGTCACTTCAGCAGTTACTCAAAAAGTTAAACATACCATATGACTCAGCAATTATTCTCAGCTAGGAATCTACCCAAGAGAAATGAAAGCATATGTTCATTCAAAACTTAGGTGCAAATGATTATAGCAACATTATTCATAATAGTTTAAAACCACAAACAATCCAAATGTTCATTCTCATAGTAAATGAAGAAACAAAATGTGGTATAGCCAGACAGTAGAATACTGTGCAGCAGTAAAAAGGAACAGACCACTGATCACGGATGCGCCTCAACTACACTGCTAAGTGAAAGAAGCCAGATACAAAATACCACATACAGTATGATTCCATCGATATGAAATTACTAGGAAAAGCAAATTTCAAGAGACAGTAAAACAGTGATTGCTGGAAGGGGGAGTCCAGAGTGCTGCATTCAAACTTGAAGATCTTTTGGGAATAAAGAAAAGGTTCTAAAACTGTCTTGTGATGATTTTGCATAGCTTTAATTTACCGAACATCACCAAACAACTAAAATCACGTGTGGAGTGTTACAGCCCATGATCATGGTTGGTATAAAGGAATTGGTAGCAAGAGTCTGATTTTAGTTGAGTTGGGGTTGGCAGACACCACATCCACAAATGTCTGTAGATGTGTGATGTGGGGGTGTGGGATTTTTTTTCCACCAAAATTGGAGCTCTATTTCCCTATAGAAATGTTTGGATTTTGAAGGAACTGGCTGTTCTTAATCTACAATTTTGTTATTTCAGGTTCGCTACCGTGAACGCATCACTATTCTTCGAGGAAATCATGAAAGCAGACAGATTACACAAGTTTATGGTTTCTATGATGAGTGTTTAAGGAAATATGGAAACGCAAATGTTTGGAAATATTTTACAGATCTTTTTGACTATCTTCCTCTCACTGCCTTGGTGGATGGGCAGGTATGTGGGTCTTAAAACTTAAAATTGCTAATTATTTTCAAGTATCTGCTTAATGTGTAGGTGCCAGTAATTTTTTTCCCTATTCTTTACATCCCCTCTGGGTTTTACCTCCTTTATGTCAGGGACTGAACTGTGCGTTGGGATCACAGAGCTGCACATTATATTTTTTCTACCTTCGCAGGCTGTTTTTGGACAAATTAGGGAGATAAGATTAACTGTTTACTGGTCCAGGTAGAAACACACAAAAAATTGGAAGAAAATTCTATGAAGAGGAAAATATAGTCTTCAGTCAGAGTAAAGTCAGAGAAATGTTTTCTTGGAGTATCTGATTGAATTGGAGACTGGGGGGAACAGCAATGGTTGATAAAGAAGAAAAGAGGTTCCCAGTAGTTTAAAGGGTGCTGGGTGGGGTTGGGGCCAAGGGCAGACTCTGCAAAGACAAGCCTGGTCCTAGAAGAACACAGAAACATCAGTGAGGCCTAGGGCCTGTGACTAAGTCCTGAATGCTTAGTTTCTTTTAGGTGAGGTTAACATTATTAACTACTCTTTTTAGATCTTCTGTCTACATGGTGGCCTCTCACCATCCATAGATACACTGGATCACATCAGAGCACTTGATCGCCTACAAGAAGTTCCCCATGAGGTACTGACTTTATTTGGTGATAAAATCACTTCAGAGAGAAAAATACATTTGTATTCCCTCATTTTATTTTCAAAAACAACCCCATGTGGTGTATTTTGCCACCTCTGTTCTTCAGAGGAAGTTAACATTAAATGAAACTTGGCCATGATTACAGCGGCTGTAGAACTGGGCTAGGGTCCAGGGGATGGTTGTCTTTGCCTAATAGTGAAATTTATGTACTATAGGCAGACTACGTAGGACATGATGCTCTTGGGGGTTCATCAGTGTAGCCTAACCCTCTTAAAAACATCTGAAAATAGTTTCTTAATTATTTGACTTTAACTGCAAAACTTTTTTATTTTCAACAAATATCACTCAAAAAGTAGAACCTAGTTAGCTTGCTGTTTCTGATGAATTACTCAAATTATGCATTAACCATTTTTATAAATGCAAGAGGCAGTTTATAACTTAATTTTCATTTTAGGGTCCAATGTGTGACTTGCTGTGGTCAGATCCAGATGACCGTGGTGGTTGGGGTATATCTCCTCGAGGAGCTGGTTACACTTTTGGGCAAGATATTTCTGAAACATTTAATCATGCCAATGGCCTCACGTTGGTGTCTAGAGCTCACCAGTTGGTGATGGAGGTACGTTCTGTTCTTTGATACCTGATAGGCTTTTCAAGGAAACTTACTGAAGGATGATAATTGAGTTTTAAATTAATGATATTAATGAAAACGTTCCATGTCTTTCTTTGATGATTTTGCTAGTGTATATAGTCCAAACCTTTCAAGTATCTAGCACACTGGAAGTGACATCTCTTGTCACAATGAAATTCATAGTTAATATGTTTTCAAAAAATTATTAATAACTTGGATTTTCAGGATGGGAAACTTAGATGGGAGCTAGGGAAGAGTGAATGTAACATTTTATGATGTGAATGTGTCAGGAAGATTGGGAAGAAATACATCAAATATTTAAAGGGTCATTTGGATGATAGAATTACCAGTGATTTGAAAGAAGAAACTGAAGGGGAAAATGGGCTTAATTCTTAGCATAGAACATTGATTAGCCTATATTAAAAATTAAGATCTTATTTACATTAATACTAATGATACTAATTACTATCAATGAAGTCTGACTTTGCTAAAGATGGGAAATTTGTGAATACTTAAAAAGTAGCTCAAGACTCATCCTGGTGCCTTAGTGGGTAAGTCCACCGGGCATGGTCCAAATACATCTTAAGGACCTGGGTTTGCAACCTGGGGCAGGGAGCTAACAACCAACATGAACAACTAAATAAATTTTTTTTTTTTTTAATGCTGCTTCCTCTTTTCTCTTGCTTGCCTGCCTGTACCTTTCTTTTAAAAAAAAAAAAAAAGGTAGCTCATGAATGCCAATGGACTGTAAGAAATGATACTGGAAATCTAGAGGCAGCTCTCCTTTGTATCTGGGCAGTGGCCATTTGGGGATCTTCACATGTGACTAAGGGGAAGATTACTAAGGTTCTAGTCTCCAGGAATGTGTATCTCCCTCTACAACAAGGCTGGGATAGCCATAAACCCATTCTTCGATTGTTAGTTCAGAGTGCAGTAAGAGGCTAACGAAACCCTGATCTTTACAGAAGGCCAGATACATAGGAAGCAGTTTATTTATAGGTGAAGGGTGCTGGTTTTTCGTTTTCAATCAACTATTTTTGTTCTCTCTTAGAGTCATTTAGTTGTATATTTTAGATAGTAAAATAGGTTATTTCTTTTATTTTCCTTGTAGGGATATAACTGGTGCCATGATCGGAACGTAGTAACAATTTTCAGTGCTCCAAACTATTGTTATCGTTGTGGTAACCAAGCTGCAATCATGGAACTTGACGATACCCTAAAATACTCCTTGTAAGTGCTTACACCCGAGTAGTTGGGCACCGTCACGTGATACAGATTTAATGGGACATAAAAGACTTGAAGATCTCATACTGAATCCAGATTTCAGTTTGATTTTTGTTTCCTTTGTAGTGGATGTATGATATCTTGAAACACAGCAACAAAACTTGTTATAGACAGACCCCTCCCTGTATGAATAATTATAAAAAAATAAAAATATATTCAGAGGATATTATGGGTACAGTGTATTAGGTTCTCTAAATTTTTCTTAATTAGTAGAACCCTTTAAAATGGTCTCAGAAGCAACTTCTGTGTATAAAAACATCCTTTCTGACTGAAGTTGCCTTGGCTCTTTGGGGAGGTGTGCAGCCCAGACGAACGCGTCTCACTTTAGGCAGTTGTTTTAAATTCAGGCAAGCCGATATTAGAAATAGGAACGATGGGGGCGGGGGATGTATACAGTTTGAAGGACTGTAGTGTTCTTGATTTTGATGATCAGTACACTGATATCTTGACGTCTAAGCCACTGTATCTTGTTTTTCAGCTTGCAGTTTGATCCAGCTCCTCGCAGAGGCGAGCCACACGTTACTCGTCGTACTCCAGACTACTTCCTGTAATGAAATTTTAAACTTGTACAGTATTGCCATGAACCATATGTTGACCTAATGGAAATGGGAAGAGCAACAGTAACTCCACAAAGTGTCAGAGAATAGTTAACATTCAAAAAACTTGTTTTCACATGGACCAAAAGATGTGCCATATAAAAATACAAAGCCTCTTGTCATCAACAGCCGTGACCACTTAGAATGAACCAGTTCATTGCATGCTGAAGCGACATTGTTGGTCAAGAAACCAGTTTCTGGCATAGCGCTATTTGTAGTTACTTTTGCTTTCTCTGAGAGACTGCAGATAATAAGATGTAAACATTAACACCTCGTGAATACAATTTAACTTCCATTTAGCTATAGCTTTACTCAGCATGACTGTAGATGAGGATAGCAGCAAACAATCATTGGAGCTTAATGAACATTTTTAAAAATAAGTACCAAGACCTCCCCTCTACTTGTGAGTTTTGGAATCATTTTTGTTTATTTTCAGGGATACCGTTTAATTTAATTGTAAAATTGTCTGCACTCAGTTTATTTTCCTTCTCAGATCTCAGCCTCATGTTGTTCTTTGTTATTGTCAGAACCTGGTGAGTTGTTTTGAACAGAACTGTTTTTTTCCCTCCTGTAAGACGATGTTACTGCACAAGAGCACTGCAGTGTTTTTCATAATAAACTTGTGAACTAAGAACTGAGAAAGTCAAATTTTAATTGTATCAACTGGCAAGACTGGTGCTGTTAACTTAAAAGATGCATTAATTGATAAATTTTAGACTTTGTAGAATTCTAGGTAAAGAAAAATAAAAATCAAGGCCACTGCATAATCTCTCTGATAACTCCTTGACATTCTTCAGATGAATTTCAGGATATCGAGATGGTATGACTTATGAAATTGCCAGTGTGCTCTTCGTGGGTTCTTCCTGCATTCTTCCTGCGTATTGACTTATCTGCCAGAAAGGAAATTATGTGCTACTTTAATAAGACCTGACTGTAAGACCTAAGACCATATAACTTGAGATTTAAGGTTTTTGTTTTACTTTATAAAAAAGCATGTTTTGGGGTAGAACTTAACAAACTAAATGTCTACTTAACAGTGCAGTTTCTGGTCA
This sequence comes from Solenodon paradoxus, assembly GCA_004363575.1. NCBI lineage: Eukaryota > Metazoa > Chordata > Mammalia > Eulipotyphla > Solenodontidae > Solenodon > Solenodon paradoxus. Next base: position 29,811 of record RJWH01002567.1, on the reverse strand, counting down.
TGAATATTATATTGCTATGTATGTTATATGGACTCTTTAAAATGATTGACAGATTGGTAAGTTCTTAACAAATATTTGTACGTGTCATGTGATCTTAGAGTTAAATTTGTCTCCAATAAGAAAGCTGTTAAAGTACATTATCCTGTATTAAGCTCTTTAAATGACACTATTTCAACCAAATAGAAAACTTGCTGGATCATGATTTAATGTTATGTGCTTTCACCCAAATTCATATATGGCATTTGAAATGAAGTGGTAGTGCTAAGCACTCAAGTAATCCCTCTCACCTTTTACCTGTTGGATAGGATTAGGAAGTTAAGACAGTTCTTCTGTGGAGACTAATGTTTGATCATTTTACGCTAGCTGGGTAAACTTCAGGACACTTAATCATTACTTGTGTGAGTGTAGTAATAAAGTTTATTTGCCTTGTACTATGTTGAATTTGGAACTGACAAGGAAGTTTTTGCATTTTTCTTTTCTAAGATGCTTGGGAAAATACATACATACACACTATCTATGGTCCACTTTTTATCTCTAATTGACAATGCCTGTGGAGTTGATTGTTCAAAGCAAAAAACCCTTAGTTCTCTTTTCTTTTTTTTTTTGCTTTGTCATTGTATGTCCTTTCTGACTAAGCAAATATCTTATCAATGTGTGATAGTTTTAATCCAATGTCCAAGTCCAGGCACCTGTTTTTCATGTTGTGATAAATAGCAGAATTAACTTTAAAAGGGGGGGGGGGTGTATATTTTATAATCGACATGTAATATTATCATCCAGGTACAAATTCTCAAAAGTAAATCTGTGGTTAACAAAAAAGAACCCATGGTCAGAATGACTTGGGTTTAGAATGATTGCCAGGGTTTAAACTGTCTAATTGTGGAGAATGACTAGACTTTGCCAGTCAAACTAGAAAGTTTTAGCAATCTACCTGATTCCAAAAAGGGTGAAGAAAATGAATTAGTAAGTATAGGAATTTCCTTTAAAAATGTGTCATTGCTCATGATTTCTCAATTAGTGACAAATTAAAAGAAAATTTTCATAAGAAATTTTTTAAAGCTTTTTTTTTTTAAATCAAACTTGTCAATTGAAAATGAGTGTTTGGAGTATGTTAAGGACTTGCATAAGTTTGCTTTGGAACTTAAAAAGTAAGGGTAAAATAATTGGTAAATGATGGTCTCACTTCGGAGATTGAATATCCAGAGCAAAAATGATGACTTTTTTGCTTTTTTTGGTTGCAGTAGGTGTGTTTTAAGTGTCTGTGTATTATATTGTTTTTCATAAAGATTTAACTTTACCCAGTAGGAAAAAAAATGATTGTTTTTGTGGCTCTCAACTTCTGATGTCCACAGAGATTCTGATTTAAGTTGTTTGGGAGGAGGCTCAGATAGAGCTGTTTTTAAGTTTCCCAAATGGTTTTCATTTTTATGCAGAGTTAACACTGCTTGATTTTCCAAGTACAGATAAAAGAAAATTGATTTTTGTGGTGATAGGTGGTGGTTGTGAATTTTGGTGGACACTGTGATTTTTTGTTTTCTTTTTCTTTTTAATTAGGTAGCTTTGATTTTCAAAATGTAAGTTGAGATGTGCAAGTTCTCTCTTCATCAAGTCTGTGAGAATATACCATCCCCATCACCAAGTTACCAAGTTTTCCACCACAGTGTACAGAACCCCACCACCTCTTGCTCCCACCCCCCACTTCCTTCCCCACTGGTAACCTCGGTTCTGTTGTCAGTGTCCAGGGGTAGTTTTTGCTTTATTTCTTTATATTCCAGATAGGAGTGGGGTCATCCAGTATTTGTCTTTCTCCTTCTGACATATTTTACTCAGCATAATTCCCTAGTTCCATGTCATGTGATTCTTACTTTGTTTAAATAGTAACTTACCCATGCTGTATTAGCAGTCCCTTACTCTCAACTGTAACCTGTTCCTAGAAATGGACCTAAAGTTTGATAATAATGGGCTTGTTTGCAGTAGATTCTATTCTCATGACCTAAAACATTTTTTAAAAACTTTGGTATTTTTTCAAAGGAGAGGTACAGGCAGGAATGAGGGTGAGCAAAGGCAGACAGGAGGAGAGGATGAAGAACCCTCTTATTTTTATTAAGTTGTTCACATTAATTGTCCCACCCTTACCTGCCACACCACCCAAGATGCAAACCCAGATCCTTGGATATATGCGCCACTCTTCTCAGAGCGGCTGACCTAATGGCTACTCCACCAGGGCTCGCCTAGAAATTTTGTTTTTACCTAGAGTATTTTTTTGTCTTCATAGTCGTAACCACGTGACAATTGTTTATGTATTATTTGGAGCATGCCTAAGATGTCCATATTTAATTATAATTTTTAGTTTTACGTTTTTGGACTGAAAGTCTTTGTTAAAGGAAAGGTGAAGGCAGGAAGAGAGGAGGAAGAAGCATGTATTTTACATAGTTGTTCATCTTGGTTGTTCCCTCCAGCTCCTGGTCTCAAACTTGGGTCCCTGGCATGCACGTGGATTGCGTCTAGTGGCTTTATTCACTCAGGCACCAGCGTGCACCTACAACTACATTTCTATTTCTTCTTCTTCTATATGTGAATTGCACAGATGCTGCAAAATAGACCAGTACGATGTGGCTACAGCGGCACTGTTGACTTCTAAAGTCTGCTCCCCCGTAAAGTGTTCTTCCATCAGCTGGTGTGTACATTTGAGAGATGAAAGACAAGAATCTGAATATTTTTCATGTACAAATTTGTTTCAAAGTTGAACAAGGATCAGTAATAACTAAGAGTAAATGAGCTGGACAACAAATCCCAGATTCATGTTTCCTGTAATATCTGGACCAGAATTCTTGTCAAGGGGTGAAAGAGGAAATAATTGTATCTAGTGATTCGTGTAAAAAAAAAAAAAAAGGGTCCTGCCTTTTAATTTTTTAAAGGCAAAAACACAAATCACTGTGGTTGAAGTTTAATTATAAGTAGTCTGTATCCTCAAGAGGTTTGAAATAAGTAACTTAGCTATTAAGTTTTCCCTGCCTAAAGTGCTAAGTAACAAAGCACTTCATGTGACTTTTTTCTCTTTTGTGGGGGCCGGGGTGGGAGTAACATTTCTTTATTTTCTTATGATTCAATTTTCTTTTAAAATTTGGAATCTTTTAAAATAGTCAGCCATCTACTGTATTTTCATTGGGAAAAACCATTTAGGCTTTAATGGACAGTGCTAGATGTGTTGGAAGAGATGATTTAGCAGAATTGCCTCGTGCAGTGGACTGTGGCCGCCAACAAGTCTAGTGCCCGTTAGTGGAAGTCCGAAACCAGAATTGGGACAGAGCAGGAAGTTAAGAGAACATGTTCTGCAGACACTAGGAAAACCGAAGTGAAAGGTCTAAGAAGCTTACTAAAGCTATTGAAAATGCCAGAGACTATTTGGTGTTCTATCTCAAGACTTAGGCTGCATTCGGAGTTGTAAGGGGACTCGGTGGTGTAATCTGGTTTGTGATTGAGACTTTGGCAGTGATTCCAGAACTGCTTCAGCATGGCACTGGTATCTAGGAGAAGGGTTGAGGGCTGGTGGTTAGGTTTTGTAAGCCTGGTCAAGGGTAGGCCTTCTGACACCCAAGGTCAGCTGTGTCCAAGCATGTCTCAGGAAAAAGCCAGATTAAAGGGTTTGGTGAAATACACGCGAAAAATGTGAGCTATGTCCTTGCTGTCTGGTCCAGCTTGCCTTTCAAGGTAAATCACTTGCCAATAGTTGTGAGGGCCTGGGAGTATGGGGCATGTGAAATACAGAAGGCAGAGGATTGGAGAGTTATGTAATGGACTTGGTCTTGAACATTCCGTCTTAGAACCACATGCAAAAGAAATGTGATTAATCTCTGCCTTGGTCCAAATAAAACTACATTTTAAGACTTTCAGTGATCTGTGACTTACAGTTCAAAGACAAGCACCAGCTCACTACGTCCCCAGAGCCACTCTGGAGCTAAAGAACCAGGGCGATAGGACACTCGGATAAGCATCAAGACTCGGGTAAAGTAATTCAACACTTGGTTATGTCCTCTTCCCTGGGGCCACTGTAGCATATTTTGGCCTTGACTTTGGATTTTTGTTAAAATGGCAGTAACTTCTTGTAGGCCTTTAGATTTTTGCAGCTTCACCTCAAATCCTGGGAAAAATAACCCTTATTTAGAAGTCAGAAGCCAGTAGGGCCGGAAATGGATAGATGAGGGATTCATGAGTATTTACGCTGCCTCTTGGAAGCACTTAGATGTTTCTGCTCCTCTCCTGAGGGGCATTTGGCCAATGATATTAGGTGTGTTAAAAAGACTGCAGGGTGATTTGTCTTTTGAGATATATAATTTAAGTGCTGCACGCATGACAAGAAGCAGTAGCTGACATTCTGCACTAATGTAGGGTTCTGGTGGTCTCAGCATTTGTGAGCGAGGAAAGTAGAGTACTCATTTTAAAAAGGGTTGGGGGTGTACCATTGTGACTCAAGACACTGGCATCCAGACTGAAAAACCAAAATAAAGATGCTTCTCCCAAAACTTGGCATGCCCTGGTGACAGTGGCTAAGCTGACAAGTGACCATGTGAAAGCCTGAAGACCCTGTGCAAGACGGGGGCCAGTGGAGGGTATACCAATCAAAAATAAAGTGCTTCTCTTCTTTTTTTTTTTAATTAAAAAATAACAGTGCAGGAAGAAGCCGCATTTTGTTTTTACTTTTATTTAGTCGTTCACACTAGTTCCTGCCCACCCAGACCCAGGACTCAAACAGAGGTATGGTTTGCTCCTTTCGAGGAGATTGACCTCGCTGCCACCCCACCGGGGCACTCCCAAAACTGCTCCCTCTTGAAATGCTGCTTCCTTCTTTCAAAAAAAAAAAAAAAAAAAAGTTTCTTAGAAGGTAAAAGGTTGTTCATTGAAATCAGTCACCAGGAGAACAGAAGTTTTAGAAGTTAGGCCCTGGGAATGGCAGAAATAGTTAACAGTGAATTAGTGAGTAATGCCTTGACTGAGCATTTCCACGTGCCGGGTGTTGTGCAGGGGTTAGTTTACTGTGTTGTTCCCCCCACGTAGTCAGGAAGAGGGGAGGTAGCTGTTCAGGTGGTATGAGCCCCCCGCACCCTGCAACTCCCTGAACAGGGAAACGGTTCACTTTCCTTTTCTGAAACCTGCATCCAGTTAGTGACCTTTGTGCAGGAGGGGCAAGAGCCCTGTGGCTTCTGGGTCTAGATAAAGTGTCCCTGTGTGCCTGGCAAAGCCAAGTGCGGGGCAGGTGTTCTGGGAAGCATTGTGAGAGCAGCTTGTCGCTGACCCTTGAGTCCAAGTCAAGTGTCCTGGTCACTGCATTTCTGCAGCTCTTGGAAAGACTTGACTATCACAAGGGCGTTATGTATGAACCAGATTTGGGAAGAGAGCTGAGGAGGCTGATAACATGACAACACAATATGTCACTTAGCCTAACACTATTGCTCCTGAGGATAATGAGCATTCACGATGGACTTTAATAAGCATTTAATAAGCAATAAAAACTTTTTAAGTGAAAACTCATGGTTTCTTTCAAGGAGGTTTTTATCGCATTAGACATGCCACCTCTTGTTTTTCAAGACTTTTAGTGGTTGCACAGTAAAATTGAGAATACTGCTTACCCATTTCATCCCTGCCACCACACATACATAGCCTCTCCCACTTTCCGAATCTCCTGCCAGGAAAGGGTCATTGGTTCAAACTGATGAACTTACAACGATCTAACCAGAGTCCATAGTTTCTATTAGGGTTCACTCTTGTTGCATAGTCCATGGGTTTGGCCATATCTATAGGAATACATATCCATTATTAGACTTTACGGAGTATTTTCACTGCCCTAGAAATCTCTTCTGCATGTATTCGTGCACATGCCTATTGTGTGAAATAATGCTTTTCCCCATGAATGTCCAGTTTTGAAGTATTGTAGCTGGGAGTGACTGATTTTACAGACCTGTAAGCTGGTGTTCTGTGCAAGACTGCTGGAACTAGTCAGCTGTTGAGGTTGGGTGAGGAGAGTATGTGGAACTCCAGCTTGCTCTTCATCACCTGACACATCTCCCACCTTTCTGAAGAACCCCACCTTGTTATCTTTGAGAAGAACCAAAAGCCAAGAGCAAAATAGTTTTATTTCTGGTCTGGTAGGGAGGACTTAACCCCACTGACACTGCCCACCTCTCATATGTGTGGGTGCGCAGACTTTTTTAAAAGTTGACCTTTTTTCTACTTTTTTTATCAGAATACTTGTAGTTAAATTGGGCAGTAGAGATGTGTAAAAAGTAAGTCCTCTCCAACCTCCTGTAAGGTAGGACAATTAATGGTTTGTGATGCCTTTAATCATGCAAGCACCTACAAGCAGCCAGTTTGTAGGATGAGCGTGCTCTATGATACCTCATGATCAGCTAAATTAAATCACCCCCCCCACCCCGAGAGCAGCTTAGGTGGCGTATGTATGTGTTAGCACATAAGTACTCTGTGTGCTTGGCTCGTCACCCTTTTTAGCAAATGATAGCAGCCCATGTGTGCACTGTTTTTTTGTTTCGTGGTGAAAGCGTGTGTGTTTTAAGAGAGGGAGACAGGAGGAAGAAACATTAATGAGGGAAGGAAGAGGAGGAAGCACTTTAAAAATTTATTTACTAGTTGTCCCCGCCACCCGTTTTGGTGAACCCAGGTCCTTGGGCTTTACATGATCCACGTCCCAGCCACTGGCTTAGCACCTGAGTCACCAGGTCTCGCTCTGCATTGACTTTTAACATCTTCGGTATTATGACAACCAGTATGAGCTTTTTCTTGTTTTATAGTAGCCATAGTGAGTAAGTAGAAATATGCTGGGCCCTGAAGAAGTAAAATGATAAACGGAGGCAAAACTAAGCCAGTCACCAGGTCGTTCATTTGCAATCTTGGTTGGCACATCTCTGATAGAGGGCCATAATCATGGGCTTTTGACTAGGATTTAAGAGTTTCCCATGCAGCAGAGTGTTGAGTTCTCAAACCAGGACGGTGGGTCACCCCTGTCTAGGGCTCTGCTCACGCTGTATTAAGCACAGAAACCCTTACCGCTTTCGTCCACTTGGCAGAGTCCAGCTTCTGCTGTGACTGTCATCTGGGTCATTCGTTGGGAAGCAGGTGAGGTGCAAGTGGATAAACTGACTCAGATTTGAGTCCTAAGTTCATCTATTGCTTGGTCTGGCGTTTTGAGTCAGCAGGAACCAGTCTTTGTATGTAAACGCCAATGACCCTGGGACCTGCTGACTCTCAGCATTCCAAGATATGTGCTCTATTGATGCTCTTGTTTAGAAGAGAATTTCTAGGACTTCCGAGTTTTGGGGGGAAGGGAATGATCAGAGAGAGGAATAAGTTGACAAGAATAGGAAAAAGGAAAGCCAAGGTGCATGGGGTGAGCTGGGGTATGTGATCCGAGCAAGAGGTGGCAGTTCTCTCAGCCATGGTGCAGGAGGAACTGCTGTCGTGGGGGAGCCTGACCAGAGTGGAGCAAGAAGAGATGCCGTGGTGCCAAGTAATGTCTCGGGGTAAGTCGGCACCAGCTGAGCTGAGTGGTTTGGTAGAGTATGGGGACGGTCAAGGCGGTGCGTCACAGCTGCCTGGAGTCAGACATGTGACTGGATGGCTTAGGTGAGCCTGGGAGCCATTTTTACTTCACTGCAGGGTGGATAGAATTGGGCCTGGAAGGAAGCAGAAAGGTATGGTGAGGCCCCTGATCCCAGGTGTGTTGCCCTGGGTCAAGTTTCATTCGCTATTTCTCTGTTCACCGGGAGCCTCTTAAAACACAACTTTTGAACAGGCAGGCAGAAGGAAAGGGACTTAGACAATCGTTCATCAGAGTGCCGATTGCCTGCCAGGTGTTCCCAGATCCTGGGAATAGAGGCGGCAGTACACCAGGCCACGTCTGCCTTGTTTGGAGTTTATACTCCTGAGAGACAAGCAGTAAAATCAGTTAAGAATGATGTGCTATGACGAAAAATAAAAGCAGGGCAGGAGACAAGAAGGTAACAAGAGGACCCTGGGAGCCGGAGCCTACACAAGCCATTGTGCGACTTTTCCACTGTACAATGTACACGTTTGTGAATCAGGCCAATTTCATGCCCGGTGGCAATAATATATTTGGATGTGATGGCTATATACTTTAGAAAAATTTTGATTAAATTTAACTGCATTGATCAGGCTAGCAATGAGGCTTGGGGTTTCTGCTGAGACCTAAAGCCTGAAAAAGGATAGCTACCCCTTTTCCTTAGTTTATTTTTGAAACTGTTTATCACAAGATGGCATTTGTTTTATTTATTTTGACACTTACTTGACAAGAGAAACTGCAATGCAGGTGTAGAGCTGCACTGACCAAGACCTGACAGGGTCCCCGGAGATGTCTGCCTTCAGCTGCTGGGGGTGGGAGACGGGGGCAGCAGGAGGGAAGTGGCTGGCTGAGAACCTTCTGGAGGCCAGGCAGGGGTTTTCTGACAACCTGCTGCCTGCACCTGAGCCCCAGGGCAGGCTAGAGAAATGGGCACAGCTGTCCTACAGGGCCTCATTCGTACAAGTGTCGAGCAGCCAGTTACTGCCAGACAATCCCTTTGGCTTCCTGAGATTCTTTTTCGGGCTTCAAAAGGACCTATTCACATGGTGTCATCTCAGATTGCCAGCACCTCCCCTACAAAACAAGAACTCTGATGACCTTGCCTATTAATACTTCAGAATGTCGCTGGGCAAGCTTTCTTCTTTCTGCCGTCACCTGGAGTCTCTGAGCAGCTGTACCTAGCACCTTGACCTCGCTGGAAGGCTTCCCTAGAGCATCAAAACAAACGACCTCGTGGCCCTCTTGAGTGCTGCCTCTTGTGTGTGCTGCTCTCAGCAAAACTTGAAAGAACTGTTATCTATTCTTGGTCCATCCTCTCATGTTACATTCTCAACACACCACTGAAATAATTGATTTTATCAAGGTTATTTTCACATTGGCAAGTACGCTAACATTTTTCTTACTTTATTAAATCCCAGTGTTTAGCAATTGACCAAAACAACTTCCTGGGCATAATTTCTTCCCTTTCTACCATTGTGCTAGGTTTGCTGTTTTGTTTGCTACTTCCCACATTCCTTTGCTAATTTCTCCCTGTCCTCTACTTGTTAGTGACCGAGTTTTTACTTTCAAACCACCTTTTTCTGTCCTTTACTGAGGTGATCTCATCTAATCTTATATATGCTGCAGAGTCCCAAATCTCCATCCTGAGCCCGGCTTCTCCCCTGAGCTCGAGTCATATATCCAGTTATCTGCTTGACATGACTCAAATGTCTAACACGTATCTCAGACTGAATTCTTGATCTCCTTCCTCCCAAACTCCTGGTGCTTCGTATCTCAGTAAATATACCTGCTCTTCATACAATTGTCCTCCACACCCCCATGTCTCTCATCCTCCACGTGTAGCCCACTAAACCCCACGTAGATCTTTCTCCCCATCCCCACTGCCCCTTCTCCCCATCTCCACTGCTCCTGCTCTAGTTCAAGCCTCCTACAAGAGCTTACTATTTCCCTTCTCCCCCACACCCCATTCCAACCCATTCACCAGTCACAAGGATGAAAACTCGATCAGATCATGCCTTCACTGCTTGCCCTCCGTCCCTGAGGAGACTAAATGCAAATAGAATAAAATTCAGCTTCATTACCGTGTCCTGCCTGCAAAGGTGTTCATGATTTGCTCCTTTCCTTTTTCTCTGACTTCATTTCTTCACTTTCCCCTGATTCATTAAGTGCTAACAATGCTGGTCTTGCTGTGTCTGGAACAAACCACCCTCATTTTTAGGGCCTTTGCACATGCTCTGTGTGCACACTGCCCCACCCCTCCCATGGCTGGTGCCTTCTTCAGTGGGTTTCTGGTTACGGCTGCGCCCTGCCTCCCCCTCTTTACTTTCTAGCCCAGTGTTCTCTACCTAGCATTCTCTTATTTGTGTTGTGACATGTAACCCGCTAGAAGAGCCGTTCTCTGAAGGCAGAAGTCCTTTTTCTCGTTTTCCATTACCTACAACATGGTGGGGGTGAGAGGGTACTAGATAAATATTTCTTGACTGAACTGGCGAAGTCCACACTGGCAGTTTTTTTGGCCCATTAGTGGGTCACTGACTGGGCCTGAATTTAGTGATTTTCCAAGAGAAAGCTTTGCCACTCTATGGCTCCTGAGTGAGCATTGCAGTCACAAGCTGGCACTTGCAGGACAAACTCAGGTCACATGTGCGTTTACCTTACTGATGTCTCCTTCAGTCTGGCTCCTGGAGTCCATGGTGGCTGGGCTGTAAATCTTCCAGACAGATTGCCCTACTTGGTAGTTTTGCAGGCTCCGAAATTCACATTGGGTGCGGAGGTTTGTTGGGACCCCTTAGGGCCATGTGAGTCGGAGAACATAATAATAGATGATAGTCATGGCTGCCCTGGATTGGTCATCTGCAAAGAGTCCCTTCTGTCAGGACTTGGTGAGTTTGAACTTGAATTCACACTGTGGTCCACAGGACTGGAAGCTATTTCTAGGCTCATGTCAATCAGCACTGGCGTTCAGCCTCTGATGACCAGACTGGGCCTCTGGATAGGACTCTGCGTAGTGAAGAGACAGCAGCTTCTGGAGGCATCTCAGTGAAGTGTGTGTGTGGCAGAGGGGCTGGGGTGGGGAGCAGGGCAAAGAAGACTGGCCTGGGAGGGAGGAGGCAAGCTCTGTGACGATGCTCTTTGAATGACCGTCTGGCCCTCTGGCACCATCTGCTGACCAGAGTCAATCAGTGTTGGTGGTTATCGGGGAATTGGCCAGGACCAGAATGTAAGGCAGAGTCGATCCTGTCCTGGCCTTTGCTGTGCCCAGTTTGGCCACTGGAGTTCACAGAGGGCACCCACGTAGCCCCCCAGACTTTCCCTCTCGAGGAGGGGAGTGTAACCCCTTTTCTACTAGGAAGCTTTGACTCATCTGTGGTGAGTCAATCAGACCTACTTTCTGGGTGGTCTGGCACAGTTTATTTAACCCATCTTCTCACAGAAGGCCCCACTGTGGCTTCACAAGACCCTTCAACCAGGCTGGGTTTACAGTGCTGTAATGGGACCAGGTACAGACATGGGTCAAGAAGTTTTCTCTTTTCCATCTAAGTGTAGATTCCACTTCTTCCTAGAACTTCCAGAGAGTGGTTCATGGCCCACCAGGGGAGGCATTGCACTGAAGTAGAGGCAATGAGGTTGACAAGTAGCCTTTGCTACAGCTTTGTCCAAGGTCGCAGCTGGACTTGGGCCTAGGGCAGATAGGTCTTCCTTGGGCAAGGGGGCCTTACAAAAATCCCCACCCCTCCCTTCCAACATCTTCCATTATTATTCCTCCAGCCCTAATTGGGAAGGATTAGACAGCCCTGTGAAGGAGAGATTACAGCAGCCGAAAGTTTCTTCAGCAACATTTTTTCATCACATTCCCCTCCACCACCCCATTTTCTCAACATTTTAATTAGGGAAACCAACATTACAGGGACAAAGAAACTCATGCAACAAAAGAGGAGACAACTGGCTTTCTGGGACGTGAAAAGGAGCCAGCTTCCTTGGAGGAGGGAGAGGAAGAAGTTAGGCATGGCAGCCTCAGTCCTCAGGCCAATGCAGGACAAGCAGCTGAGGACCCAGTTGGGGTGACCTGGGGTGACCAGACAACACAGAGGTAGTTTGGCAGCAAGGCCGGGAGGAAAGTTCTGGGGCCCAACCCAAGCCCAGTTACAGTTCTCCAGGTGCTCAGAGAGCATGGAGAGCCCTGAATACTGATAATTGGAGGGGGACTCTGAGGGGCAGCATCACTTTTCTGCACAGTCCTTTTTTAAAAAATTGAGTGGACTTGTATGCAGTGAATTACAAATATGATGATTATGCAGACACCTGTGAAACTACTTCCTGGATCAAGATAAAAAATTTCTAACATTCAGATGTTTATCTTATCAATACCTGTCTCCTTGCCAAAGGTAACTAATATTCCATCTCTCTAACCTAGATTTATTTTTGTCTCTTTTTGGTCTTCATTTAAATAAACTCATGCTCTAAGTACTCATATCTAGCTTCTTTGGCCCAACAATATGTAAGATTTATCCATGTTGTTTATATCAGTAATTTCCTTTTTATTACTGTTTTGTATTCTGTTATATGAATATACAATTAATCTTTCATTTTTTAGTTGATAGTTATTTAGTTGATAGTTATTTCTAGTTTTATTGTCTCACGAATAAAGCTGCTGTGAAATTCTTAAATATATCTTTTAGTGGACAAGAGTACTTATTTCTGTGGGATATTCCTTAATATTTAGAGTTGCTGAGCCACTGGGTATATGTATATTTAGCTTTATATACTATTTTCTGAAATGTAACAATTTGCACTCCTACCAGCAATGCAGGAGAGTTCAAATTGTGCCATATGCTTGTCAACACTTGATTTGTTATTCTTTTAAGTTTAGTCATCCTGGTGACTAAAAGTAATTTTCACCAAAGTTCTGTAAGGTAAGTACTTCTCTAAGTCCCATTCTACAGACAAGGAGACTGAGGCAAGAGAGGGAAAGCCATGTATTCCACCCACATCACACAGATGAGCAGCAAGTGAGTAGCAGCTGGTGTGCATAATTCCTGTGCATCTGTGCCCATATGAAAACTCTTTGAGTGTGCCCAAATGATAACACTTCTTTTTTTCTTTCATTTTTTTAAAGGAAAGGTGCAGGCAGGAATGAAGGAGAGTAGCAGGCAGGAAGAGACAGGAGGGAGAAGCATTTTATTTTTATTTAGTTGGTCGGTCCCATGGGTCACGAACCTGGGTCTTTGGGATGTATGTGGACGATGCCAAATGAACTTAATCACTAGACCATCAGATCACCACTCTCTTATGTTCCTAACTACTTCTTATAGTACCTATTTCTACTTGATAACAAACGTAATCTTGTCACTTCTGGCAGGTGAATTCGGTCAAGGAATTGTGTGATCCCTCAGTCATTTCAGGAGTACACACAATCAACCTAAGTCTTCTGTTGTTTTACTCCTACCCAGGGTCACAGCTACATTTTGCAGCACGCACGTGGGGTTGTGGCTGGGAGTGGGAGGTGAGGAGGATAGGGATTGTCTGGTCCTTGGTCTTCAGTCATCTTCCTTTGTGCCCAGAAGGCTGGCAACCTCACCCCTGTCAACTGTGAGCTGTCATCCTTGGTTTCTGCTGTGCCCATGGATGTCTACCTCTATGCCATGGTCTCTGGCTTGGACTCTCTAGGTTTATCTGCCTTAATGTTCCCAGAAGACTCATCCTGCTCACCTACCCTCTCTTGGAGAAACTTCCATACTGTTTTAGGTTCAGGACATATTTTGATGCTCCTAGGGATCCTCACACGTTAGGTACCAGCCTCAGATGCTCCCAGATCTTCATGCTCTAAAAAGTTTTGGGTTTCAAGAATTCCTTTTGCATGTCAAGAATCAATATTTTGACTCTTTTTATTCTTTGCATTCAGCACTCTGGAGTAATAAGGTAGTCTACTTTTAGGTGAAAGGCCTGGGGTTAGGCAAAAGGAAGAAGAAAGGGCTAGGTGAGGTTCAAAGAGGTGAAGTAACCTGAGGTCACGAAACAAGTCTCTTTCGATGCTTACACTTGATCAAAGGAGCAAGACCAAGAGACTGTAGCAGAATGCAGCCAGGTCTCTGACCATAGATTGGATTGCTTCTGAGCTGACATACTGTCCTGTGGGGTGGCACTTCCATCCAGAGTCCACAGTCTGTCCTGAGGAATGGGTAATGCCCGAGAAATGGAGTGTGAACTGAGTTCTAGACAGCACAGTCCCATTTTAGATGCACTGAGAGAGCTGGTTCTCTCAGGAAACACTTTACAGCAGTGAAACTATTTACAAAGGGAGATAATTTCTGGAAATGAATTCACCATTAAAAAAAACAACCGGATGTTCCCATCTGGACTGCTTGAATCCAAGGCCTTTGGCTTCCCTGGAGGTCATATGCTGGGAAGAGCAATAAATCAGAAAAAGTTTCTGACATGTGAGGGATGGGACTAAAATTCAGTATCTGGGCTGTGGTGGCAGAAACATGGTTGGGGCTTCAGTCCTGCTCTGTGGTGGCGATGTGGCACTAGAACAGTCCCTTCTCTCTGGTTTTATTCCCTTCCTCTAGATAACCAGTTTTGATCACGGTGTGTGGAGAGACTGAAGTAAGGACAAGACCTCAGCTCTTCATGGTCTGGAGCCAGAGGAACCTGGTCTCCTCACATGCAGACCCAACAAAGGGACTCTGTGGGGGCCGTCCTTTTTGACCTGGGCTGGTGATTAAGATAAATGAGTGGGGTGAGTCATCCCAGGCTGCACCCCAGCCAACAGTTTGAAGGAGGGTAGGGTGACAGAGAGAGTGTGGGGCTAAACAAATCAAATTTGAAAGACACACAGGCTCCTTCTTAGCAGTGTTTCATCTCTGAGACAGAGGTTTCTCAGTTTACCCTGGGCTTAAGAATAACTGGAAAAAACTTGTTTTAAAGGAAGAAAAACCTGCCCCCAAGGGATTCTGACTGATTAGATTGAGAGGTCAGCCCAGAAATCTGCATTTTATTGACCTGATGCCAATTGATTTATTATTTAAAAGGAAGGCAGGCTGACAGCAGACAGGGAGGGAGAGGAGGAAGAAATGTTTCATCTAGTTCATTTTCGTAGCTCCCCAGAGCCCCAGATTGGGAACCAGGTTCCATGGGTTGAACGTGGACTGCTCCCCAGGCACCAGCTTAACACATAAGCCACCAGGACATACCAATTTATTTTTTGAAGTAAAAAATTTTTTACTGTAATACATTCATATGGATCAAAATCCAAAAGGTAAGAAGGATATAAACTGAAAAATCACCCTAACTTCTGTCCTCAAGTGACCTAGTTCCCTTCTCCTGGGAACTATTTTTGTGTATGTCTCTTGAGATAATCTCTGCACATAATAGCACACATGAGTATGTTAAATCTGCACTTAAAAAACAAGCACTGGGTGCCTGCCTGTTGCTCAGGTGACTAAGGCCCTGGCTATAAAAACCTGGTGACCTAGGGGATAAGTCCACTGCTTCTACCTAGAGCAGCCCCTATACGTCCCAAGAACCTGGATTCTCCACCCTGAGAGAAGGGGAACAGTCAAAATGAACAACTACATTAAAGTGCTTCTTCCTCTTTTCCTGCTGCCTGCTCACCTTCATTCCCACCTTCACTTTTCCTTAAAAACAAACAAAAAACCAAAAAACAAAAAAACCGCGGGCCTGAGTTTGAGACGAGGCTGGAAAAAAAGTTAAATAAAATACAATTAATATAAAAACGAAGTATCTTTGGGGCTGCGGGGCAAGCCTATCTGGAAAAACATATACCTACTTTATGCCAGGGCCTGTGCTGTGTCCTCAGGCTAGATGTGTGACCTGGCATTGCCAAGTCCTGCTCAGGATGTTCCAGGAGTTTACAGGGTGCCTCCTTGTAGGTCATAGGGATGCAAGCAAAGGGACTCTGGTGGACCTTGCCTAGGAGACATGAAGCTGGAGCCATCGAGGGCACCGCTGTGCTGTGGAGAAAAACTGTGAGAGCTAGAGGCCCTTTCATCTTGCCGTCATCAGCTGTGGCACCTGGCAGACACTGGACACCACGACTTGGAGACAAAGACGTAGTAACCCAAGGAGCTACTTGGCCTCACATCCCTTAAGACTTATAGGCCTCTGATTTCTTTAGGGGGCCCCATGTGGAAGCGTCTTTTGTCTCCCTGGCGTCAGGAATACGGTCATGTGCCTGCTGGTTAGGTGAACCTGGCGCCTTGGTCTCCTAGGGAGGGGTGGCCATGTTCCCTAACAGAGAAGGGTAGAGCCGGCAGTTGCACAGCCCCTGACTGGGTGGGAGGCGACGGGGTATTCGGACTCCCCCTTCTCCTTTGTTGTTGACTCTGTCCTATGGGCCCTCTCACCGCCTTCTGGGAGCATCTTGCATGGGATGCATGCTGTATGCTGCTTCCCTCCCCGCATCACACACGGGCTCCCTCTATGTACTGAGCTCGTGGATATCCACTGCCTCCTCTCCAGACTTGAGTCTCCCTGCCTAAGAGTTATTTTTGCCGGGGAAACCTCTCCAGAAATCATAGGTAGGAAATAAGGGTTAAGGGAAGCAAGCTGTGGGCTGAGTCACATCGTCGCTCTGACCCTAAGCCCTTCGTTCATGAACGTCTTTCCATCCACACGAAGAAGAAAAAGTCTAGCGCAATGTCGTGGGTGCTTGTGAACTAACTCAGCCCAGGTTCACTGGCGGACAGAGGCCCAGGGCAGAATCCCAGCGCGGCGACTGCAAAGCCCACTGGCCATTTTCTCAGAGCCCCAGTTTTCCGGTAGAGAAAGGGGAGCCGCAGCCCCTCTCAAGCACCACCCCCGCCACTCGCCCCAACTCCCACCGACGCTAGTACTTTCTAGGCGGTTCAGAGCCGGGGTCTTTAACTCGACTTTGGACAGCTCTTGCCTGAAGGACTCTTGAGGGCCGCGGAGCACCCCGTCGAGTCCCGCGTTCCCCCTTGAAGAACAACCCGCGCTTTCGAGGGTGAGGAAAAGAAGCTCCACCTAGACACGCCCGCCGCCCTCCGGCCCGCCTCGGCGCCGCGGGAGCCCTGGACCCGCCCCGCCGTCTTCCGCCTCCCGTCAGGCGATCTCCGAGGCCAGCCCCACTGGCTCTGTGACGCCGCGGGCTCTGGGGTCCTCGGCGCCTGCGCTCGCTCTTATAAAGGCCGTCGCCGCGCAGGTCCGCTGTAGTGGCCTTGTTCTTAGTCAGATCGCCTTTCGGCGGACGCTGCCGGTTCTCGTCAGCCTCCGGCCCGCCGTCTCCTGGAGACCCAACACCGTGAGTAGCCGCTGGACGGGAAGGGGCGGCGGGGCCGCCTCGGATTGCGGGCCGGGTGGTCTCACCGTGCAGCTTTGGCCTGCTCGAGGCGGGAGGCACCTGGGCCTGGCCTTCCCTCAGGCGCGGCGGAACCCGTTGCCGACCCAGGTTTCTAGAAGGTGCCGGCGGGTTCCGTTTTTCGCAGCCCACCTCTCGGCACGGCGAGGCCTCTTCTGGGCGCCCGGTGGGCTTCGGGCGGGAGAAGGTGTGAGCTGAGCGGCGGATTCGGCCTTCCCTGCGCCGGGCGAGCTGCGGCCCGGGGCCTCCCTCGGCTTTGAGCCTGGCGACCCCACGGGTCCTGCGGTGGGGTGGGGGAGGCTCTCAATGGCGGTGCGTCGGCCTGTCTGGAGTGTGGGCGTGGACCGTGTTTGTTGTTCTACATGGAGGCGGCTCGGCGCTGGTAGTCCCGGAGCGCTGGGCTCTCGACGCCCATCCTTTCTCTCCCCTTCTGTGTGCGGCATCACTCGTCGCTCGTCCTGGCTGTGTGGGAGCCTGGAGTTGCTGAAACAACTGCTGTTTAATAAAGATGTCGTAGTGGGGTGACTTTTAGGAGCCCCAAGCGCTGTAAAACTGAACTCCAGGTGTTTGGCTTTGAAAGGGAGAACGTTGCCTGCTTTGGTTCACTTGTTAATGGCTGCTTGAGGTTTAGGTTTTTGGGTCATGAATTTTTAATCAAAGTGTAACAATAGAATGTATTTATGTCACAGAGCAATTCAGACTCCTTCATCCCCTAAAAAGAGGTGTCAGAACTTTGGGTCACTTAGCACACCTTAGCCCCTTACGATGTGATAGACGCCACTGCAAGTCAGCCATGGAGGGTGGTTCAGTTTCCAAGTATAGGAGCCTAAGGAATGGTCTTGAAAGTATGTCAAATCAAAATCTTATCCATAAATGTCCATTAAATTTTTGCACTGAATTCCAGCTGTATAACACTAAAAAAGTTCTCCGAGTACTAAGTCTAGGATTACAAAGTGCATCAAATTACAGATTAACTGATGACTTTCCTGCTATTTATTTAATAAGATCTCAATTCCCTTAAGAGTAACTTGATACACAAATTTGACTGTGACTAAGCAGATCTTGCTGTTTTTGAGTTATTTGAAGCAAATATAAAATGATAGTCTTGCTTACAAGTAATTAAATCTCAGTTGCGTTGCTAGATCTGCAGTGTTCTTTCCAGAGCTCGGAATATTAAAGCACATAGAATGTTTTGTAAGTAAATAATTGACCTTACATTAAAATGTCTCTTTCAGAGATACCTTTTGTTGTTGCCTTATAATTGGAAGGTCCTCTGCTCTGGGCCCTACTCCTTTGAGCAGGATAACTGCATTATTGGCAAAGCACAGAGCAATGTAGAGAAGCAGACTTATTTGTGAACTGAAAAGTGAGATCTGATTCTCTTCAAGGATGAGTGAGAGCAGGATATTTTAATGGCCAGTTTTAAAACATATTTTACCTTTTTGCTTCCTTTCCCTAACAGTTTGGGGGATGGAGGATTTGTCTGGGAAAAATGAATATTTTAACTGATTTAATGGGACTTAAAATGGATGCAGTGAATGTTTTAAATTCCAAATTGAGCTTTTTCAAATTGATAATGACATCACAGAATTATCATTACCTCAGAAGCCTGGACCTTTTAAAACTTTATTTGAAATTTGATGAGGTCTTACATTAATCTTTACAGTTACGTATTGCTGCCTGCCCCTCAACCTCTCAAGAATCTGAAGATAGTCAGAAATCGCTGTCTTAGAATTATTAATTTTGAAGTTTAAAAAAAAATTAGAATTCAGGTTCTTTGAAGTTAATTGCTTAATTAGCTTTTCTCTAAGAGGTGACTTTCCTAATGACTTACATGATTCATTCAAGTTAAATACATTTTTGGAGCAAGAATAGGTTATTACTATAAGGATTTTGACAGACTCAAATGTGGACACCTAGGTAATCAGTAGTGAAAGGATAAAAGGGACTCTGAAATGTAAATTCCTATTAGATCAACACCTGCTTATTCTTTAATCTTTTATTCACATAGCGATCTGGCATTGATCTGAACATAAATAAGTGTATCAGCTCATTAAATCTGAACTTATTTTTCATTGGTAGGTCTCACTATGGGAAAATTACTGTTTTATTTGGTAGCTTTGTTTATTTTGGACTGAAGACCCTCAGATTTGCAGATGGTTAATTGTGACAGTTAACTATTCAAATGGAGTCACTAAATTTCAATGAGCAGAAAGGTAGACAAAGTAAATAAGTTTATTTCAGATAGATTTTTCATCAGAAGTATAAAGAGTACAGCTCTTTTTGTGAAGAATCATGTTATTACAACTAGTCAATTGACGACAGCAGTGAATGAAATCACCAGCTCTAGTTTGGTTTATAGGATATATTTAACCATTAGTAAGTTCAATAGGGTGGACCTTAAAAGCTCCTGTTCTTGATGTACCAGGTGGTTAAGGTACAGATCATGTAAAACCCAAGGACCTGGGTTCCAGACCAGGGGTGGGGTGGTCAGGATGGGGCTTCAGTTCTTAAGAGATCTAATTGGAGAAAATTTTATAAATATACCAGTATGCTATGAATAACCACTTAAGACATTTTACAGGGTTGTATGTTACAGGATTTTCTGTTAATAGGTTAGAGGGTTTCTAATGGTTATAATTGAAATGTTTTGTAGAACTAATCTCTTAAATTTCAAATTCGATATGATACATTTTTTAGATGCCTTCAATTAAGTTGCAGAGTTCCGATGGAGAGATATTTGAAGTTGATGTGGAAATTGCCAAGCAGTCTGTGACTATCAAGACGATGTTGGAAGGTAAGTTTTGTTAGAAAACCTGAGTCAGGTGAAAGGAGAAGAAAACCCAAGAACATTACATTTCTGCAAATAATGATCTGTCATAAAGTGCTCTAGAGTGTGAAGAGGTAAAGTTTACATTTTTCTTTATTAAATGCATTGTTCTGTTACATTCTTGCTGCATTATTTGAATTGACGTTTTTTTTTCCTTATTAAATAGCTAACCCCATAAACTAATATTGAAATGATCTCCAAGCTTCAGACAATGGCACATTTCTGTTTCAAGTAAATTTGGATTCGCAATTCCTTGACAAAAGTGAGCCTTTGAAAAAGGGATACCTTTCTAGGTGGTAGCTAAAAGGAGCACCTTGTTTCGACGAAAAAGGGATACCTTTCTAGGTGGTAGCTAAAAGGAGCACCTTGTTTCGACAGAGGAAGTAAGCTGAGGAGATTGTAAACTGAGTAGATGTCTATTGTTTTTGTAAACAGTTTTCCTTTTTGTCTGTTTTGTCTTCTTTGAAACTGCTGCGAAGTGTATATGCAGCATAACAAGGCAAAAAAAAGCCAGGTCCTGAAACATTTAGAAACTTTTACTAGTTAATATAGATCTTTTCTAGGTATTACCAGTGGGCTGGTAGACAAATCAGTGTCTAGAATTGGTGGGAAAAATAGCAAAATGAATGTCCTTCAGAATGCAAATGTCTTTTAAAGGTTTTTATGTAGGGACCATCTATGGTTTATAGATATTTCAGAGCTATATGCCTAGCACTAGTTATAGGCTAGTGAAAAGAAAATAATTGAAAAATAGTCTTTGTCCTCAAATTTATAAACTGGGAAGACAGACACTAAACATTGAGGCAAATTTCAAATGGCATAATTAGAGCATTAATGAAGTTGTGTGCCAGCTGGTCCTATGGGTACATTTTGACTGATGTTCTCCTCAGGCTCTGAAGAGACTGCAGTATGTATTATTAGTGAGGTGATATTTTAAATCTAGTAAAATCAGGATGTTTTGGAAGGTAATTCTGGGGTTAATGTAGACAGGGTGTGTTAAAGTACAATTGAGGTTTTTTTGTTGGGATTTTTTGGGTGAAGATGAGATTCTGATACTGTAGTTTGTAGAGTTGAAGAATGGGTTTGAGAGGAAAGAAGAAAATGTTTATGAGATTCCTTCAAAAGATCTTTGTAGCATCTAGGATGCTTTTGGGTATGTGGCATTTAGTCTGAATTGTAAACTGCTGGAGATAGACTTTTATGGTAGACTATGGCAGTATATATCTGAGAGTGAAAGACATTGATAGGAACCACATGGGAAAATGGGAGGATTAAAAATATAGAAGTCAGGTGGAGAATCAGTGGAGTGGGATTTGTGGAAGCAAAGCATGAGATGGGGCATTTTAAGGGGGATCAAAGATATTACCAGAGCTATACCATAAGGTGTAGACTGACCACTTAGCATTTCACAGTTATTAAGTTAAGAGGATTTCTGATAGCACTGTGGTAAAGGCAGAAGCTGAATTGCAGAGGGTGTGGTTTCTGTTTTCTGAGTAGGGGACTTATGTTTACTGATGAAAGCTGAATATAAAATTCTTTTTGGTAATTGATGCCAATCCACCAGGTACTTATAGTCCTTTATCCTGATAACTTACATAGATAACTTTTATTAAGTTGTAAACCCCTTGGTGCATCCCATAGTCTCTGTTTATCAAGAACCTATTGCATGAAGAATAGGTCACTAATGTATGGTCACTAATAAAGAGTGTGAAAACAATCCCAGTGTCCCTAAAGGCAGGTATAGGCTTTAGCTTGAAGATACAGACACTCATAATGGAATTACTGCCTGAACACTTGGTTTTGGCAATGAAAATGTTCTTTATTTCATTTAATTGGTTCCTGGCACATTAATCTGTCCTGTGCTGCTTCAGAGAAGCATTTGCTAATATAAGAACATAGGGCTTCTAGAAGATTTTCCATTCCAGCTTTGACCACTGAAGCAAATGGACCGATAGAGAACAACAGTTAAATGTTCTTAACCTTCATAACCTTTGTACATCTGAGCTGAATGACTTATCATAAGTACCACTTACTGCTTTGCTTGTTTTTCATCTGCAGTATCTCTGACTGGGGGTTTTTTGTGATTTAGAAAAACAAAAATAAAACCTCCTAATCACAGGACAATCAGAAAGTGAAAATCTTGGCCTGTGTTCTTGTGGATTGACTGATTTGTTCAGGTTCAGGGTGGGGTATCAGGATGCAGGTGCCTTTCAGAAGTCCTTGAAACTAAATAGTTTAAAGAAACGATTCTTGCTACTCGTGCATTCAGTTGAAAAGCATAAAACATTGCAGATCCTCAGTTTAAACACTAGAGAGGTAATTCTTACTTTTAATGTGACGTAAGCCAAGTTACTTTTGAGTCTAATAAGTTGGTCTTCTGTATTATGTTTCCTCTAATATTTTAACTTCTCAAATTAAGTGTTTTGCATAGTATAATTTCTTTCTCTCCCCTCTAACGTTACTTCGGACTGGTTCAGAAAAAAGTGTAAATTGCTTGATGCAAATTGAGCTTGCCATTTTATAGTTTTTACTCTAGACTGAGATGCGATTGGGGGAAAGGTATTATTGGGGAAATAGTAGAGGGGAAGATGACTGAATCCATCCCAACGAGTTCATTCATGCAGGATAATACAATAATCATTATTTTTTTTCAAACCCCCAGCATTGGGTCTTGAACCTGGGCCTTTGGACTTTGCATGGTCCACACCTTAGCCATCTCAGCTGCCTGAGCCACAAGATTACAAGATAACTTTCTTAACCCGTCTGCTGGAACTGCTTATTAAGCTCAGTGACATCTTTGTTGTCAAGTGCATTGTCTGTTTAATTTCTCGTCTACACTCAAGGACAACATTTGACAGTTAATCGTTTTCTTCTACATTTGGTGTCCAGGATACTTCATTAAGTACTTACTCATGGCCTTCTGTCTCCCACCTTTAAAGCCTACAGTTCTCCAGGGCATAGTCATTGGATCTTTTTCACTATTTCTATACTATTATTTTTCTTGGTTGTGTCACAGTCTTATAGAGTTATAAACCATCTGTGTATCAATTCTCAAGGTCACCACAACTCTCATCTCTTATCTTGATTGTTTTTTTTTCTCTCCCCAAAGCATAGGTACAGGTAGAAATGAAGGTGAGCAAAGACAAAAGACAGGAAGACAAGAGAAGGAAGAAACAACATTTATTTTATTTACTTCATCTTGGTTGTTCCACGGAGCCTTTCAAATGTATGTGGACTATGTCTAGTGGCCTTACCTGCCACCAAGGCTCTTCCTCTTATCTTGAGTTTTGATTTGCATATTCAACCTCTTGGTCTACTTTTGGATATTTAATAACTCAGACTTAAGAAACTTGAGTCCTCAAATCCCTAACTCCCAAAATACATTTTTCTGATGACTTTGCCCATATCATTTTTGGCAACTACATCCATCTAGTTCCTCATATCATAAACCTTAGTCTTCCCTGACGTCTCTTACATCCTGCTTACCATCTGTTGGCAAATCCTGTTGACTTTACCTTTGAAACGTATACAGAATTGGACCATTTCTTTATTTCCATAGCTCTGACCCTTCTCTAAATCACTATTTTGTGCCTGGATTATTGCCAGATGAATAACTGGTTTTCCTCTTTGCTCTCTACTCTTTCTCCAATACAGGAACCAAAATGTACAAGTCTTATTACTGCCAGGTTCCCTGTTAGTGATCACATCTGCTTTTACCTTGATTCCTTGGTGTTTTTAAAACATACTGGGCACTGCTATCAGAAAGCTTTTTGCAGGCGTGTCCTGCTGGTACAGGTCAAGAAACCCATGTCCATGTCTGGGATGCATTTCCCACCAAGGACCTAGGTTGGCGACCTGAGACTGGGGGAACAACTAAAATAAACAACTGAATAAAATGTTGCTTCCTCCTCTCTTTTTCTGCCTGCTTGCCTGTTGTTTGCCTGCCTTTCCCATTTATTTTGCTTAAATGTTCTCTTCTTGTTATCTTCTCAGTGAAACATCCATTCATCCTGAACAACTCAAAATTTGCAGTAATTCTTCCCATCCTCCTGTAGACATTGACTATCCACTGCCTAGGAACACCTAGTTTATGTCAGAAACTCAGACATTTGACTCAGCATGGTCATGTCAGCATTATTGATAACTCTGCCATAACCCATAATACTGTAGAAACTTTTGACCTCTTCGTACTTGCTATTATAAGGAACTTTATTTGGCAGTTCTTTTTCAAGTCAAGTAGAAATCTAAAAGGCAGATCCATTTGGGCTTAAAAAATAATCTTACATAGGTTCTTTAAAATAGCACGAGGATTTTAATCTTCTTCTTTGGAGTTCACCAACCACTTTGAGAATCTGCAAGGTAGGCCTTTTTACCAGAGAAACTTGTTGATTAAATAAAATATATCTTTGGACTTCAGATTTTAACTGATTGGGATTCTGTTACTTGTATTACTTTTCATTGTTTCATTTAAGTGAAGTCTATTTAGAGAGTTTGATTAGAGAGTAAGGATGAGGATTTGGCTTTTAATTTTTTTCCCAAATGGTTATCTAATCATTTCAGTCCTATTTATTAAGTCACTTTCCTCCTAATTAAGAACTGTATACCCAAATTTGTCAAGTCAGCCAACGTGGTATGGTTTCTGGTGGTTCATGGACCTCTTGATAAGAACCACATTTTTTAAATGCTTATAAGAGAACTATTAGTACTTTTTATATTTCAGATAATATTTCTTTTAAGTTACTTGTTTGGGACCTAGCAAGAGTGGTATAAATGTTATAATGGAGTTAGGAAATAAACCTCTTCTGATTCTTTTAGATTTGGGAATGGATGATGAAGGAGATGATGATCCAGTTCCTCTACCAAATGTTAATGCAGCAATATTAAAAAAGGTAAGGTAGCATACTATATATACTTATATATGTACTTTTTTCATTTGGTAATATTCTGGTGATCTTTCTACATTGACAAATAGCTTTAAAAAGAAAACTGTAGTATGATTTTGACTCTATAAATATTATTGGAACTTATTTAAATTACTATGGAGCCTTGTGAATATTTGAATTGTCTTAATTTTTTGCCTTGTCACATTTAAATTACTAACGTAACTGTAGATGCTTAGCAAAATGACTAGCTCTCCACATTATATTGGATTTAAGGTTTCAGGGTTCATGGCTCCTTAACAGAACCAGCTATTTAACAACCAGTTTCCATATAGGGTGTAGGACAGGGAATGGCTACATTTAGAGATGGTAATGTTTGGTTCCAGTTGCTTCCTAAGGGATTTTCAGAGATCATTGATCATAAGCAATTTCATCTTTAGCTTTTGATTCTGGCATGAAATCTGGCTACACCATATTTTCCCACAGTTTTACCTAAGTTGGCTATTATTAGTCTTTTTAACTGAGTAAAAATTGATTCTTTAAGTCTTTTGGCCATTTATATTTTCTGAAATCTGTTTTCCTTTGCCCAGCTTTCTGATGGACTTTAAAAAAAAAATATGAAATAGGCACACCTTGGTGTGGAGTAGGGTTTGGGCGAGGTCCACATACATCCAAAGGTCCCAGGTTCACATCCCAGGACCAGCAGGGGGAACCAAGATGAGAAAATAAAATGAGCAAAATGCTTCTTCCTCTTCTCTGCCTGCCTGCCTCTGCTCACCTTTATTTCTGCCTGCACCTTTCCTTTAAAAAAAAAAAAAAAAAAAGATTTAAAAAAAATGATGAAATTCACATATCATAACATTTATTATTTAAAAATTTTAAGTGAGATGCTCCTCTATGGCTCAGATGGCTAAGATAGCTAACGTGCCAGCCATATAAAGTCTATAGACCAGGGTTTGAGACCCAAGGTCGGGAGTCAAAAACAAACAATAATTAAGTATGCAATTTGGTGGCATCAAGTACATTTATCTTGTTTTGGAGTCATCACCACTAGATCATCTCCAGAATTTTTTATCTCAGATTGAAACTCTGTGTCAATTAAACAATAGATCCCAGTTAACCCTCCAGCCATCCTTTTGTAGCCACTATTCTTGTCTATGAATTTTTTTTTCTTTCATTGTAAAGAACATTGTATCATAATATTATATAGGCTTGAAGTATACATCATTGTAAATTAAGATCTATAGATAATACATTATTTTTACCACCAACAGCCGTCCTTCACTTATGTCTATGAATTTGAGTACTTTGTCCTTTTGTGTGTGGCTTATCTCACTTAGTATAACATTTTCAAGGTTCATGCATGTTGTGATGGTGGGCTTTTACAGGAGTTCTTTATATAGAATTTCTGCCAGTTTGCTTGTCTTATATCAGTTCATGGTATCTTTTAGTTTGGAAGCTTTACATTTTATATGGTTCTCACTTCTGACTTCTGGGTTTTGTCTTGAAAGTAATGATCTATTTTATACTAATATAAAGTGCTTCTAAAAGGACCTTTTGCTCGCATTTGTTCAAATGCCAGGCATTTTTTTTAGTTGCTAGAGGTACAGTGGTGAGCCTGCCCTTACGGACTTTAGATTCTAAAGCTGTGGAGGCAGTGAACAACCAACATAAGGATGTCAGATGTCAGATGGGACTATAAGCTGGTTGGTAGAAGGAGAGCAACCTATTTTTAAAATAAAGATGGTCAGGAAATGCCTTATGGAGAAGATGATATTTGAACAAAGACACTTGAATATGTGGCGTTAGAGAACTCTGGGCAATGGGAGCAGGTGTAGTGATTCTAAGACAAAGACATGACCTACCTTTTGAGACAGGCAGGGAGGCTAGTGTGGCTAGAACATACGAGATAGGCAAGGAGATTGTAGAGAAGGTCAGGTTAATGGGCTGGGTGATATAGAGCTACTTCTGAGAATGTGATGTTTTATTAAAACTATTTGCCTTATTACTTAGGAATATTTAACTTAAGTATACTGGCTAATAATCACATGATCTAAAAACTTAAAAAAACATGCACTAAAACCTCCCATATTTGTCTCTCATCTGACCAGAAACTACCATAAATAATAATCAGCGGCACACTCTGGTGGCCTAGCAGACAAGGCAACCAGACATAGTCCACATACATTCCAAAGAACCCAGGTTTGAGGCTGGGGTGGGGGGTGGTATGGGGGTTGGTAGTGGTGGCTCGACCAAGATGAACAACTAAATAAAGTGCTTCTGCCTGCCTGCCTACCTATTCGCCTTCATTCCTGCCTGTACCTTTCCTTTACAAAAAAGAGCAAAAACCTCAAACCAAGTAATAATCAACATTAATTTCTCATATACCATTTAAAGAGCAAATACCAATTGCTATTATTTCTACAACCGGAATACTTAACTTGTTAATTTCATTAAAGCCTTTCATGCTTGGCTTTTCTTTCTGAAAACAGTTCTTTACTGTGTGTGTGTGCGCGTTGTTTCCATCTTGGCAGTGTAATTTCTCACCTTTGCTATTTTCCTCTTAGCATTGTTCTCCCAATATTTACAATGAAAAAAATTTGATCATGCAGAAAAATTGGATGATTATCATGTATCACTTAATGTTGACTTTTCAGTCAGCAATGGAGCTCATATATACAATGGTGGTCCTAACGTGTAGAGTAGGCTAGTTACCCGTTAATAAGCACTGCATGATTGTGTAGAACAAATAACCATTTTCCCATCACTTTGGTTCTAAAACACTTTTCAGTGTTGATTTTTTAAATCTCTTTTATTCGTATTGCTATATGCTTTTTAGGATATTGAACTTGAACC
Source organism: Solenodon paradoxus (assembly GCA_004363575.1). Classification (NCBI taxonomy): domain Eukaryota; kingdom Metazoa; phylum Chordata; class Mammalia; order Eulipotyphla; family Solenodontidae; genus Solenodon; species Solenodon paradoxus. Next base: position 2,314 of record RJWH01002567.1, on the reverse strand, counting down.
TCATTTTCACCAAAACCACCACCAGAGTTCTAGGACCCATTACCTTGTTCACGCCTTCCTTCTCTTGTCCCTTGTCCCCACCTCCTTGTTTTGGTTTTAGACTGTACTGGTATATATAATCGAGTTTATCAACTTCCTGAAACTTTCTTTTTTTAAAAAAGTGCAGGCAGGAATTGAAGGCAAAACAGGGATTAAATGGATTATATCCTGTGTAATTAACCATTAAGCCAACAGGGCACAGCAACTTCCTGAAACTTTTAATGTATTCATTCCCTTACCAAGGGAACATTTGGGCTTTTTTTGGTATGTGCTTACACCATCTTGTCATGTGCATGTCTGGGATATTTATTTAAAATTTGATAATGTACATATTCAGCTTTACTAGGTAGTACAAGATTGCTTTTCAGAGGGGTTTTTACCGGTTTACACTCCAGCAGAATTCATGTTTCTCTTTACATTATTGCCAGTGTTTAATAACAGAATCTTGATTTTTCTTCCCCTTTTTTGGCAATTTAAAGTAGTGTAAAACTTGTATATTAAATTTTTGTTCAGTGAAGTGAGTATTTCCTCCTGTTCCAACTATTCAAATTTCTTTTGTGAATTTCCTGCTCATATATTCAGCCCATTTCTCTACAGTGAATTTTAAATTTTAATTCCATATGGAAATCCATTATTGATTGTATGTATTGTAGATATTTCCCAGTCACTGTCCTATTTGACTTTTTGTGTCTTTTACACAGGAGCTTTTAAAATGTGTTTATAGTAATCTGTTGTCAAGGTTTGTGCTTATCTATTCCTCAGACTTCTTTTTACTTTTCAAGCTTGGTTACTAACTTCATTATTAATGTCCGTCTCTAGCTTGTTTTTAGCCTCTGAGTGTAAAAATAACCTTGCCCCCAAGTATTGGAATGAGTAACTTGTGACAAAATGTCACATGGAATACTGAACTTTTGTTGTAGGTCATTCAGTGGTGCACTCACCACAAAGATGATCCTCCTCCTCCTGAGGATGATGAGAACAAAGAAAAGCGAACAGATGATATCCCTGTTTGGGACCAAGAATTCCTGAAAGTTGACCAAGGAACACTTTTTGAACTTATTCTGGTAAGTTTCTAATGCATACTCTTATCTCTAGTCCAGAGCCTTTAGCATTTCTTTTAGAGTTAAATTTATTAATTCATAATGAATTTTGAAGCTCTCTGAATTTAAATAAAATGCTATATTTAAATCTGTCTTATCAATGATGTTAAATGTAAATGGTCTAAACATCATAATTGAGTATATTGTCAGATTGGATTAAGAAAACTCAGCCATGCTCTCTGCAAGAAATTCACTTTACATACATAAAAGACAATTAGGTTTAAAGAATGGGAAAAGCTATATTATGCTAAATTAATCATAATTGGAGTTATCTATATTAAGGTAGATTTCAGAGCAAAGATTATCAGGGTTAAAGAGAGTCATTCCATAATTAAAATTCATTAGTAAAAAGATACAACAATATTAAATGTGTATCTACATAAAAGCATAATTTCAATAAACCAAAACCAACAGAACTTAAAGAATATATAGAAAAATCCATAGTCATTGAGGTTTCAGCACCTGTCTTTAAATAATTGATGAGACAAGTAGAGGACAATATAGAAGACTTGAATAACAGTATCAACCAACTTGTTTTAATTGACATTTATATGACATTAAATCTAATGATGGCAGAATACATAACTCTTAAAGTGTATACTACTAAGGTAGACATGTTCTGGGCCATAAAGTCTCAGATTTGAAAGAATGAGTCATACAAAGTATTTGTTTTCTGAACACACTGGAAATAAATGAGAAATCAGCAATAGAAAAGGATACCTGGGAAATCTGCAAACATTTGAGAACCAGCTAACATACTTTTCAGTAGTATGTGAGTTGAAGAAGCAACAGAACAATAAGAACTTACTTTGAACTGGATGTAAATAAACAACACATGAAAATCTGTGAGATGCAGCTAAAGTAGTATTTAGAGGGAAATAGATGGTACTAACCCAGCTATATTGGAAAAGAAGTAAAGTCAAATTGGTGATCCAAACTTTGACCTTATGAAACTAGTGAAAGATGAAATTAAAGCTGAAGAAAGGGAACATTATAAGAGCGGAAGTCAATAAAATAGAAAACAAATAAGAGTTTTCTCTAGAAACTCAGAAGAGAAAATCAAACCAAAAGCTAGTTTCAGGTCAATAAAATGTGATGCTAAAACTGCTTAATTTGAATTCTTTAAATATTTTTGTCAAGATTTGACATGTGGTCCTTGTGTACATACACCCCCC
>RJWH01002566.1:172901-221308 GCA_004363575.1 Solenodon paradoxus | reverse complement strand
CCATAATATTCCCCAGTCTCCTAAGGCTGTTCCAGCCCATAATACTCTCCCTGTCTCCTAAGGCCTCTCCATCCCATAATACTGCCAGACGCCTGACCTGTGGGCCAAACCCCAGCCCGTTCCACACATCGAGGCTGTGTCAGCGCCGCCGGTCTCCCAGCCGACTCTCCCTCCTCCCACCTCGGCTTTCCCTCCCAGGCTCTCCCGCCCTCCTGCCCAGGGCCCCTCTCCCAGCCCCACCCTGTGCCTGCCCCGGCCCTAACTTCCCCTCCAGCCTGCTCTCCTGCCCTTTCTTCTTTGCTGGGTTCTCCAGCTCTTGCCCGGTCTCCTCTCCCTTTCAGGGGCATTTCACTCACTCCTCTGTTGGGGCATGGACATGGGCCCAAGTGAGAAGAGAGTGCCCCCACAGGGCAGCAGGCTCATCCCTGCCCCTGAAAACTTCTACTTGACCTAACACCATGGAAACTCAGCTGACCTTGCACACCCATTTCCCAGGCAAAGCTCCCTTTGGGTGAGGATTCACCTGGAGCCCTAGCTGTCTCCAGAATCACTCCCCTTGGGCAACACACACTTTACCAAAGGCATCTCCTCCCCAGACTCTTTGGGAAGAGAGTCCACTTCTGGGATGCCTGAGGTGCCTTTCAGAGGTGATCCCATGAACCCTTACAACAACCCAATAAGTAGAGATTACGATCCCCACTTATCAGAAGACAGGCTCAGAGAGAATAAGTAACTTGCTAAAGACACATAGCCAAGAGGTGACAGAGCCGAAATGAGTACTCAGGCTTGTTTGATTCCTAAATTCTGAGATCCTTTGGGATTACCTGAGCCTACTGTGAGAAACTTCACTCTGCAGCACTTTCTGTGCTCCCTGGAAAGGATAGCATGGTGACAATTACCCAGGCTCACATCATCTCCAGGATTACTAAAAGAATGGAGAAGGAAGGCCTGGTGTGTAATTAATCTCCCATTCTCCATTTCTTCCATGGGACACAGATGGCAAGATGGTTTGGGCTAAGAAGCTTCTCTGCCCCCTGGGAATTCTTTACTTCTGCCCTGCTTCTCCAGAATTTTGGGACCGACAATTGTTAGATACTCTTCCCCCAAGTTCTCTGATCATGTAGAGGGACCATCTTGCAGAAGAGACAGACTAAGGAGTGGAGAACCTAGAGGGAGCCATCCCCACGCCATGTGTCAGTTTAACTGGTGGACAATCAAGAGTGCTGCCTTCAAGATGTCCCAGCTGGGGGCCAGAGGTTATGGCCAACTACACAAAAACTGAGCCATCCTGCTTCAGAGTGTTAGCCACTGTCCCATGATGAGCTATGATTTGGGACCCAATACAGTCGGGACCTCACACAGCCATACCATGCTCTGCCCAGGAGCCTGAAATGAAATGGAAGGGGCAGCTGTGCTGTGTGACAGGCAGGTGAGGATCATGGAGGAAAAAGCGAGTAAAGGGGGGACAAAGAAGACCCGACAGGTTTCAGGTGTGAGAAGCAGCTGAGAGGGGAGAAAAAAAGCCAGAGCTAGGCTTGAGATGGGAAGTATCAGTCAAAGAAGACAGAGCTGGATGTCTGCAGAGTAGGAGTTTGGAAGCCAAACAGACACTGTGCCACTTTCTGACCATGTGACCTTAAGATCTCAGCTTCTCTAAGTATTTCATCTGTGGAATGGGGAGCAAAATCAGCCCTAACTAGAGGAACCTGCTAGCTAAGTAAGATGATGCAGTTGAGGCTCTAAATTGAATTTCCTAGCATTTTTTTAAAGCCTGTTAATGCTCTTCTTTCTCCCGATGACACTGTCTCCTTCGAGTTTCCCTAAACCTCGAGTGAAATAACTACAAGACCTAGAAAGCAGATTCTGGAGTCCCCACATCCTGTATCCACCATACAGCCCCTTCAGTAATTGGGGAATTCTATGAAAATGGCAATGCCTCCAGGTTTTCACTAACTTCTCCAACCTCTTACATGTCAGGTTCTGCTCATTCTTCCTCTGCCCACATTTCCTTAATGTGTTCTTTATTATTATTTTATGAGTGTTTCGTTTGAATTCTTGCCTTTATTTTTCATGATGGGGAGGATATACTGACTGTGGGGAAGCTTAAACACCAGAGATTTCACACTGGAGACAAACCAGCCCTAGCTGTTTCCACAAACTATGGTTGCACTTCTCCCAGACTATTTTAACAGTTATGTGTCTGGCCTTTCTTTCCCTTCGATGTGCCCCACTTTTCCTCCCTACAGTTTAGCCCACACAGTATGTCAGCATGAGTAAAACCTACTTCAGAACCTCCAAGAACCTCCACTGCCCATGAAATTAAGTGCCCACACCTTACCCTGCATTCTCAAATCTTCCGTCTTGAATGATAATTACTTGAATGATAATTCACTTGTTCTATGGTCCCCACTTGATAATTAACTTCTTCAAAGCAAGATTCAACTGTTTATCACTCAGCAAACACTTTTATGCAAGGTGCCCTTCTAGTTGCTGAGGATACACCAGAGGACCAAATAAACAAAAATCCCTGCCCCCAAGGAGCTTACATTCTATGGGGGTGGGGGAGGGAATGGCAGATAATAAACTATAAAAATTGTAATAAAGTCAATTATATAGTAAGTTAGGTGATACTTGCTGTATGAATTTTAATTTGGAATCCACTTAGGTACCTGCACAGAAAGATACTCAAGTAATTTCATTTTCCCTCCCCCTTGTACCAGGTCTTGAACCCAGATCCTTGGGTTTTACATGGTCTGCACCTTAGCTACTGAACCACAGGGGTACACCTCTCAAGTACGTTTTAAAAATTGTATTCAACTCACTTCAGTTTGGATAGGGCAAAGTGCCAAGATTTCGGACTATGATATTTGGTGCTGCCAGGGCTGGAAGGGCATGCATGCTGAACTGTAGGGGGACAGCCAGATGAAGCAGCTCTAACCACCAGACCTCTTTCAGAGCAGCGGGAGGTAAGGATCTGACCCAGGTCTCTAACCTCCAAACAGATGAAGAGTCCCACTTTGTAGCTTTGAGGAATCTGGGTCAGTTCTCTGGTTTGGCCACCAGGGGTCATTTTATCCCTGTAAATCACCATCTGGAGTGCTCACCCACAGGCACACAAAAGACTTACTCCCAACTGAAACACCGAAAGACACGGGGAGAACCTTGATACTGTCACACACACAGGCACGTATGCACACATGCACGTGCACACACACACGCTGACATAGGACAGAAATGCATATAGGACACATGATGGCAACTATTCCCTCACTAATATCAGCGTCTTAAGATGTCACAACTCTGCAGCCCCTCCCAGCTCCAGACTCCAGTAAAGAGGGAAGGAAACTCAAGGTAGCCCATAAACCAGTCTTCCCTGTGTCTCACCTCCCGCTTGCTAAGAACGGCCAGCTTAATCCTGTCCTCACATCAGGCTTACTTCTCTATACATTCTTCTTTCCTGCTGGTCCATAGTTCCCTTTCCCTTCTGAGAAGCCCTATCCCCTCCTCCTGAGTGTGGCTGGCTGTGGCACCCCTGCCCCCTTTCCCTAGCCCCAGGGCTGCCACCCCATCTCCTGTGGCTCCAGTTCCCAAATGTTCCATTGGCTGGCACTGCCTACCTCCACACACACACTGGAAAACGCTAACTAAGCCTTAAGGACTACAAGCAGTGACTGATTTGTTGAATACCGCCCTCACACTACAACAATGAAAAACAAAACAAAACAAAAAACATTGTATGTAGTGGTCTGGGAAGAAGTTACACAGAAAATCACAATACCTGCGTTCAGGTATGGTTCTCGAAGTCTGACATTTGGGCTGGGGACCTGGACAACTCTTTGAGGAAATTCACGTGGTTGAAAACCTTTTCCTACTAACACTGTCATTTTTCATTCTCTGTCTCTCACAGCTATACAGTGGAGTTTTCCAGGGGCTTCATGAAGTGTCATGTCATTTTTGCTCTCACAGCTAATGGAATGTGTGCTTGTGTGTTTCTATTTAAAAAATGTACTTGTTTCCACTTCTACTATGGGGGTGCATCAAAAGAACAAAGTATAAGCAAAAACCCATTGGAATCCTCACTTTTTAGGAGTGCAAGGGAGTCTAAGATGAAAAACTTTGAAAACTATTACTTTAGTACAAAGAATTTTCTCATATTCTGGACCAAGCAGGCAAGGGCTGTGGGAGGGGGCAGGGATGGAGAGATTAGGACCTAGAACATTCAATCCTGAAAGAGGGGTGGGGTAGGAGAAGGAAAGGGCTGGAAAGGGGAAACAGCAGACCAGGGTCTTGGAGGGAAAACACTCAGCTTTCCCCTGTCCCACCCATTCCTTGCTGAGTGTCTAAATTGTTACCAGTCACTAAACAAGGAGGAAACCAATTCTGTTGGTTTCTAATACCCTCTTGTATTTGCCTCCTTGCTGGGCTGGGGAAGCTGGATGGAAGTGAGTGACTGACCTCTACGGCCCCAAGACTGTTATGGTCAATCTAAATCCAGGACATCTGTGTCCTGCTACAGCCACCAGCTTTGGGGAATGTTTCATGCCCAGACAAGGGCACTTCATTCAGTCCTCTGCACCTGCATGGGCAGGGTCCCAACAGCACTTCCTAGATTGGGAAGGGCTGCTCCCCGTCCTCCCTGTCACCTTCCCCGGTGCCCCTGTGCCTGCACTGTTCGTTCTGCGTGTATGAGTTGGAGCTCCCCCTGCCCCCCGAAGTCCAAGTGCCCGGTCCACATCCTCATGTGCATACCCTGCAAGAGATGCAGGGGATGGGGTGGTCCACTCTCTGGCAGGATGTGTAATCAGAGCGCTGAATCCTCAGGGCACTGGGTGAAGGACGTCCTGGGGTCGGAAGGCGTGAGCAGCTCCTGGGAGGCAGCAGCCGGCCTGTTAATGTGGCTGGTGTCAGCGGGCTGTGCTGTGAGCGCTCTGCGAGCCCCGTTGGTGGCTCTAAGCGGAGTGCCCAGACCGCGCAGGGTGTTGCGGAAACCCTCGGCGCTGAAGTAGTACACCAGCGGGTCCAGCACGCAGTTGGCGCCGGCCAGCAGCACCATCACCATCAGGACCCCGCGCACCTGATCGCGGGCCTCCTTGCTGGCCGCCACCAGGTTGCCGCGCAGCAGCCCGTAGACCGCCAGCGTGGCGTTGTAGGGCACGAAGCACAGCAGGAAGATGACCAGGTTGGCCAGCAGGAGGCGCACCGTCTTCCGCCGCCGCAGGCTCCGCGTGGCGTCGGGTCGCGCCAGGGTCCAGAAGACGCGACTGGACGAGTAGACCACCGCCACCAGGGGCAGCAGGAAGCCCAGCGCCTCGGCCAGCAGCACGAGCGGCAGCAGCCTGCCCTTCCAAAGCTCGTCGCTGAAGCTCTCGAAACACAGGCGTGCCAGGCCGTAACTTGAGATGCAGGGCGAGGGCTTGTGCACTAGCGCGGCGGGCACTGCGAACACCAGGATGAGCGCCCACACGCCGAGGCACAGCAGCCGCGCGACGCGGGGCTGCCGCAGGTGGCGCAGCCGCAGCGGGTGCACGATGGCGGCGTAGCGGTCCACGTTGATGAGGGTCAGGAAGATGCAGCTGCCGTACATGTTCATCTGGAAGATGGCGCCCGCCGCCTGGCACACGAGGTCCGGGAAGGACCAGTGGTGCTGGGCGTAGTAGGAGAGGCGCAGGGGCAGCGACAGGGTGAAGAGCAAGTCGCTGGCCGCCAGGTTGCACATGTACACGCTCACCACGGAGTGCACACGCAATGCGCGCAGGAAGACCCAGAGGGCCAGCGCGTTGAGCGGCAGCCCGGCAGCCAGGACCACACCATAGACAATCATGTGCAGGCGGTGGACAGGCCGGTAGTCGGGGCACAGGGGAACAGAGCCGTTAGACGTGCTGGCTGAGGAGTTGGCTGACATCATGTCAAAGCTGAGGAAGGACTAAGGGGTGGGGGGCATCATGGGGCACGAGAGAGCCCTGGCATGGTGCTCATCTCCAGGGCTGGGCCTGGAGGCCACGCGAACAGTCCCAAAGCAAGCAGAGGCAGGACATGGGAATGTGGGTTCTGGTTGCAGGGCAGATGACAGCCAAGACTGGATGCCTTTGGTTACAGCTTCATCTGCAGCAGAGATCTGGAATAGAAAAGTAAGGCGAAAGTCAAGATTTTGCAAGAACAATACCCAATATACAAGTGTTTATCTAGCTGAACTGGCTGGCCTCTTGTGTTTTCCCTAAAAGCCTGAGTCTTTGCCCCCACCTTTCATCCAGCCAAAAGAGCTCTCTACAGAAGGACTACATATCACAATGTGATAAGCCCAGCTGTGGAATCTTACTGCCTGAGTGTAAATCCTGGCTTTATTTGACTAGCTGTTTGAGCTCAGAAAAGTTAACTTCGGGCCCACCCTAGTGGCCTATCTGATAAGTCCACAGGAGTGTAGTACACACACATTCCGAAGACCCAGGATTGGCGACCCAGTTTGGGCAACAACCAAAATGAGACACTAAATAAACACAAACATGGCTCCTGGTGGAGCAGCAGTTGAGTCAATCCGTGGAGCACATGCGACATACCCCTGGGTTCAAGGGGGAAACAATCAGTGTGAACAACTAAATAAAAAATAAAGCACATCTTCCTCCTCTCTTCCTGCCTGCCTACTTGCCTTCAATTCTGCTTGCACTTTTCCTTTGAAAAAAGAAAAGTTATTTAATCTATAGGAAACTCATTTTCATTAATCTCTCTGACACTAATTTTCTTTACCTGGAAAAAAAGAAAGAACAAGAGAGCACAGGGATCCTTCATGAGGTGTAAGAGATGATATAGGCAAAGTGCTTAGGCTGCTGTTATTATCTAATAACAGTCTTTCCTCCCTCCTTTCTCTCTTTCTCAAATGCTTACTGAGCCTTTAGAAGGTTCTCGGCATGTTTGCAGTGAACAAAACAAAGGTGTGACCCCCGCCTAATTTACATTCCATCGAAGAGACACAGATGATAGAGTATAAGTTAGTAAAGCATGATGCCCATTGGTGGGAAGGACTATGGGGCAATTCTCTGGGAACAGGTGCTATGCTAGCTCCCCATTATCATGGGAGTAAAGTCCAAATTCCTCAGTACAGTACAAAATCCCCACACTCACTTATTACATCCACTGTTACTGCTCCTGAGTGTACTGGGTTTAGGATCAGATCCACCCAGCTTCCACTTGATTGATTGACCTCTCAGTTTCTTCATCTGTAAAATAAGGAGAGTAATATAATGGGGCTCACATAGGCTGATTGTACACCAGCCCAGTCCTGCCAGGCAAGTGAAAGCCCCGTGGGTTGAGCTTTTCCAACTGCTCCCCTGGAGTCTGACAAGGGAGCTTCCCACATGCGGTTCTTTGATAGGGGCTGGTGGCTTGGTAGTAAGGGCTCAAGGGAGATCCTAAGCCAGCGTGTGTGGCAGTGAGGCAAGAAGTACCCCCATGGGGGCTGACCAGGCTGCTAGAGAGAGCAGCTGCAGTCCTCAGGCTATAGATATGACCAAGGCACAATCTGGTCACTCAGCGGTTAGGTCAGTCACCTCCAACGGAGCATTGGCCACATACCTCTAGGTTTAAGTCCCAGTTCTGGGAAGAACAACCAGTGTGAACAACTAAATAAAAATGAAATAAATGCTTCTTCCTCTTCTCTCTTCCTGTCTGCTTACATATTTACCTTCATTCCTGCCTGTACCTTTCCTTAAAAAAAAAGAAAAGAAAAAAGGTATGACCAAGAGGTAGAGAAGCCAAAGGACAGAGGCTGGTCTTAGATGTCCCCCTCCTTAATACTATCAGTCACACAATCTACCCCTCCATCTCAGGCCCCAGATGCCATCTATTTGGTATATGTGTGGTAAAAGACATAACTTAAAATTTACCGCTTCAATCATCTTTTAGTGTATAATTTAGGGACATTAAGTACGTTCACAATGCTGCATAACCATCACCACTATTTCCAGAATTTCATCATCCCAAAGAATAACTCTATACCTGTTAAACAATAACTAATCATTTGTACTGCTCCAGCCCCTGGAAACCTCTTTTCTACTGTCTCTATGAATTAACCTATTTTAGATACCTCATATTAACAGACTCATATAATACGACCTTTTGTGTCTGGCTTATTTCACTTAGCATCAAGTTTTCAAGGTCATTCATGTTATAACATCTATCAAAATTGCCTTCATTTTTTTAAGGACTGAATAATACTGTGTGTGTATGCATGCATGCATAATTTTGTTTCTCTATTCATTTGTCAATAGTTACTTGGTTTTTTCTATCTTTAGGAAATTGGGAATAATGCTATGAACATGATTATACAGATGCCATCTTGTTTTTTCAATCATTTATTTTTTCCAAAGAAAAGTTGTAGTCAGGAATGAAGATGAGTAGGCAAGCAGGCAGGAAGAGACAGAAGGAAGAAGCACCTTATTTTTATTTAGTTGTTCACATTGGTTGTTTCCTCTGGCCTAAGGTCTTGAACTGCGTACCTTGGGATGTATATGGAACTGCTCCCAGGTGTACTAGACCACTAGGCAAACAGGGTACATCCACAGATGAGAGAGAGAGAGAGAGAGAGAGAGAGAGAGAGAGAGAGAGAGAGAGAGAGAGAGGGAGGAGAGAGAGAGGAAGAAGCATTGAAGGAAGGAAGGAAAGGAATAAAAAATATGGTAGGAAAGGAATAAAAAACATATTTATTTAGCTGTTCATTTTGACTTTTCAAGCCCTTGGTCTAGAACCTGGGTCCTTGGGCTAGATGTGGTTCACACCCTGGTGTCTCAGATGCGTGAGTCACAAAGATGTGCCCCTCCATATGCCATCTTAAAAAGAAAAGTTGTCCACAGATCCTGAACAATTATCTCAAGACACTGAAATGCTTATATATTTACAAGGAACCAAGTTGTAAATCTGACTATAACAAGTTTTCTTCTGGGTTTTTGCTTTTTTTTTTTTTTTTTTTTATATAGGAAAGATGCAGGCAGCAATGAAGGCGAGTAGGCAGGCAGGCAAGAAGAGAGAGAGAGAGAAAAAAAATCCATCTATTTTATTTAGTTGTTCATCTTGATTGTTCCCCCTGGCCCCAGGTCTCAAACCTAGGTTTGTGGGATGTATGGAGACTGCATCCAGAGGCCTTACCCACCAGGCCACCAGGGCGTGCCAACTTGTGGGTCTTCTGTTCATTTATTTGTTTTCCCTCTTACCACAACTAGCAGCAGTTTAAGACTTGTGAGGGGTAGAGTAGAACAGTTAAAGAGAATGAAAAACATCATCTCCTCTGCAAACAACTAGTTTCAACAAGGAAAATACTACTAAATGGGGTTTAAACATGCTGACAACAAATAAAACCGTGCTCTTTTCCTGCACATGCCCCACCTCCCATGTACCTTTGCTGTAGTCACACCAAACTAACAGTAATTTTGCACATACCTTATGTTTCAGGAGTCTGCCTTTGCATATGCTGTTTCTTCAGCTTGGAATGCCCTTTTCCCATCCTTTGACTGGCAAGTGCAGTCATTTGTTAGAGCTCTGGGAAAACTTTCCTGACTCACCTTTCCCCAGAAAATAAATGTAGTCCCCTCATGGGTACTTCCAGAACACTCTGCACAGGTTAATCATTGCTGTTCCCACCAGTACTGTAATTAGCTGTTCTTCGCCTGCCCCTCCCACTAGACTGTGAGCTTCTTGAGGGAGGGCTTGCCGGCTGTGACTTAATCATCTTTGTAATCCACCACTTATCACAATAAGTGTTGGATGAAAAAGAGTATCATTTATCATCATCCTCCATGTCACAGGGTCTTTTATATGCATAAATGATAATCCTTCCAACACCTTTTTTGAGGTAGGTGTTTAGCCTCAATTTTACAGAAAAGGAAACAGAAACTCAAGAGCCCAGACAGTGACAAGTGAAGTCAGAATTCTGTCGCAGGCCCGCCCGGCACCAAAGTTCAAGCTGTCCTGGGCTTCTTCCCACAAGAGATGTTGGGGAGATATGAAGATGGATAGTGGTCTTTAATAAGTGCCTAAATGAAATCTGTGCCCATAGATGAAATATTTCACTTCCCCATTTGTCCAAATGAATTACACGCTTTTTCATAAGCCACCTCTTCCTTTTTCTCTGATTTCAAACACTAGGAAACACAAAAATCTCTCACATCACACACAAATATGCCCCTCCTTTTGATTTTCCCTTACCTACTTAGGTACTTGATTTGCTGCTTTGAACTCCTCAGTTTTAGATTTATTTGTTCTAGTTCCCCAAATAGATGGTGAACTTCTGGGGTGGAGGCCACATCCTCAACTGCTCATCACCTTCAGTCTGAGCTCAGCAGCCTATGACATGTGTTGCCTGCCTATCAGGAAATCTGCCTGCCCCCACCTTTTTACCATCCAGTAATCTTGTTATATGACACAATCATGTGCATAACTAGCTCTTCTCCCTATCCCGTCACCTAACCGCTTTCCTCAATTATGTCTATCTTGTCCCATGTATAACTCACTTAGTAAAGGATCCTGCCCCTTAAAAGGTCTGTTTGGAAACAGCTTTCAGCAAAATTTCAGTAACAGTTTATAGTATAATTACAGCAACAATTTATCATGCTTAACCTTAACCTGGAGAATCAAAAGCTCCTTAGAACTAGAACTAAAAGACTGAATGCATAATTATCTTCAAAGAATCCCCAGTCTTTCTGTCAACAATGTAACCAAAATGTATTAGGTGAGCTGCTATTTAATGGAAAAGTCAGGAAACTTTGGTAAAGCGGACATGAGGTTATCACCACTGTATTCCAAAGGGAAGGAATCTGTGATTTTCAGGAGAGTGCAGCCTAGTCATCAAAAAGCCACTCCTTTCTGACAGACTCACGGAGAACAGTCCATGCGAGCTGAGTGTTGAGAGCTGCCAGGCCCCTGCTCCCCTCCCCACCCCATCTGCCTACTTCCCTGGGGCTCCTGTCACTGGAGCTGAGTGGGCACAGTGCCAGGCCAGATGGCAAAGATGGAAAAAATCTCCAAAAAGGAGGCAAACAGGAAGTGGAAGGAGGGCTCTGGCTGTAGGGGAGGGGCAGGCCCTCTCCCCATCTGTGGCCTTACAGAAGAGGTTAGGTTGTGGGGGGAATGTAGGAAGCAAAGAACAACGCTGGGGTTTCACTTTATCGGAGAGAAGGGAGGCCATGGAGGCCTACCTGGGCTCAGTAGCATGGACATGCGGAGATGTGGTGACATTGGCTTACTGCTGCACCACAACCCATGATACTCAAGGACACACACAGAGAGGTGCAGGCTTGTGGAGAGAGGCACACACAAACACGTAGTGACATGCAAATCAATATATACACACACCCAGCAGTACAAGCAACACACAAGTATGTGCACACATGGAGACACAGCCAGAGGGAGAGCAACACAGCCTGTCCTAGGGACGATATCCTGATGTAGAGTTAGGCAGCAATTCCTAGGGTTGTCCCTCGATATGCACAAACAGACCCAACTCCATGGCACTGAGGGACAAAGGGGGTGACCCATTCCATATCACCTACCCCACCCCATACCTCAGGGCCTCCTGGACCTGTCCCATTGCCCTCTGAGCTGGGCTGGGCACCACACTTTTCTGAGATAAGCCAGAGGAGCAGGATTATTCTCTGCCACAGGCAGGAAGAGAAAACGAGAGGATAAAAGTCTATGTCATGGTCATTCCCTTTCTCTCCTCCACAAAACCTGCCCAGGGAAGGCCACTCTTTCTAGCATCTGAGCAGCTCCAGACAGGGCTGCTGAAGAGAAGGAAACAGGCAATTTGAGACAGTGACAGGGGCCAGGAGGGGAGAGAAATCCCTCCCCTTTATCTAGCTTCCTCCTGTCTACCACCCTCTCCATGTACACACCCACCCCGCCCCCTGATGTGGCCCCTGCACATTTCACCTTATGCCTTGCTCTCTCTTTCTCTTCTTTTTAGTAATGCATGTCCTTCAGAAGTTTGAAAAGAAGGCATCTCAGATCTCATCCTCCTGACCCCTGAAGACTGGTTCTAGAGTAGAGCTAGCATTATTTAGATTGTGAGAATCATGGCCACCAGCACTGCACTGCCCCCTTCGACCCCCACCCCCTGCCCCGATGCACATACAGGGTTTGCTATCCCACATAGTGAGCTGAACCCACTTCCTCTGCTGCTGGGCTTGAGCAGCACAATGCTTGGAGGATTGGCGAGCATGAACCTTTTGCCTGTTCCCTGAGGCAAACTCTGCTGAACCTCCAGAAGAAACTCCACGCAGTCTAAAGGCTTGGTGACCAGCTCTGCCCCCGAGTGGCTTTGGGATACAAATGAATCCTGTTCTTCTGCTTATCCTGGGTCTGAGTTGAGAGGAGGAGGTGTGGAGATAGGAGGAGGTCACCAGGGTGAGTGAGGAGGCCTTCTCTTATCCTCCCTGCCTCCCCATTCCTCATTCTGTCCTCCTCTAGGTGCAGGCTTGGTAAGCTTTCACCAGCCAAAATTCCTGCCTCTGCCTCTCCCCAGCCCTCCCCACCTGAGCCTAACTGTAATTTGCTTCGGTGTTTCTGATATAATCCCCAGCCCTGTCTGCTCCTTCCCACGGTAGTCTGCTCTCCTCTGTCCTGACATGTTGTTCTGGGAAAAGGCAGAAATTGAAGACGGCCAATGACTTGATCATTAGTTTCCCTGATGTGTGGATGTCACCTACACATCTCCCTCCACCCTGCTTTCAAGAGCTGGAAAAACAGGAAATATAATCCCACTCAAGAGAAGTCACCCAGACAGGAGCAACCCTCCACAGACCCGAGTCCAGTCCACCTTCACATAACTTACCTTGCTTTGGAGCCTGGCTGGGTCTCACTGCCTCAGAGAAATCTGCTTGGACCTTCTGGCCTTGTTGACCTTGCTCTGAACTCACGCTGCACTTGGTATGACCCACTGGCTTCAGCCTTCACCCTTTCCACTGCTCCTTCCTCGTGGGTGTGTGCATACGAGGTTTCTGTGTTGCTGGGGTTTACACTGGGGCCAGCAGGGTGGGGAGAGCTGACGGCATCAGACAGGGACAGATGGAGCTGGGCTCTGGTATGTCCATGAGGCCAGGTGAGGCTTACAGGCATACGTTTCCATTTCTCCCTCCAGTCTTGCCATCATCTCCCCCTAGGGCTACAATGTTAGCTCCCCCTAAAAGGATCCAGAGTTACAATCTGGTGTGTGTGTGGGGGGCCTCCTTCTGTTCTGAGAGTTCCCCGTTAGCACAGGTAAAAGGAAGGCACCTGCCTTCGTTGGTATGATACCAAGGTAGGCTACAGCCTTGACAACCTTCACATCTTTCCCACATTGTGCTCGGTATCTGAAATCTCCTTCCCTTCATTGCATTGAACGCATTGGGTTGTCATTGTTTCTAGAAAATCCCATTAAAAGACACCTTGGTTCACTGGGAAGAACTCACAGTAAGAACTCATCTGTGCCAGCGAACCCATTAGTGGAGGTTAATCAGATTAATTCATATCGTTTAGCAGAGGGTTGGCCCTGGGGGGCGGGGTGTGTGTGAGTGAGTGTGGGGGCTTAAGTTTTCACAAAAAGTAGGAAAGGGTTGAAAACACCCCTGAGGACCCTCCAAAGTGGCTTTGGAAAGTCCAGGGTTCAGCATGACAGTGGGAGTCTAAAGGGTGAAGGGGAGAACACAGCCTCCCAGAGATGCCCCAGTGTGGGGGCTTCAAGCTTCAGAGGGGCATCCAGGGACAAATGTGCCAGCTGGCCCTCCCCACCCCACTGTCTGAGAAGGGGTCAGGCTGAGGCAGCCCCTTTTAGCCTTTCACTCTACTCAGTTTTCCAGGGCTCATGGTCCACCCTTGTCTCCATCCCCACCTATGTCCCCCATTCCTAAAGGAGGATGGCTGCCCCTTGTGCCCCCCATGAGGTTCAAGCCCACCTGTGATACCCCCATACCTGTGCTCCCTGTCGCTCTACTACAGCTGCTGTGAGCTGGTTTCCGCTGCCCGCTGTGGGCTGGGCTGGGCTGGGCTGGTAGGACCGGCTCAGGACAGGTAGAGACACACCCCACCCCAGCAAATCATAGCAGATCCCAGTCCCTGCACTCACCCAATCCCACAGGGGCCAGGGAGGGACACAGGAGCAAATAGTGCCCTCAGCGGCCTCGTCAACGTGGCCAGAGAAGACACCACAGCAGATAAAGGCACCTAATCCGGCCCCAACTCTTGCCAACTAGTAACTTCCCCCCACCCACTGTTCACACATTTCCCAGTTTCCAGTAAGCCAGCCTGGTACACCCTACACCCACACCCACTGATGTCAGATGACTAACACACACACATCTGTCTGGGTTGGGGCAGGTGCTTCCGTTCAAGCCATTCACTGTGGCTGATACCTCAGCCTGACCAGGACCCCTCTGCGTGCCAGTGTGCAGCTGGGCCCTCCCACTGGAAGTGCACACAGCTCCTCCTTATAGCAGTTACCCGACAGGATGGTTCCTCTTTGCACTTGTCCATTTCCCTAAGGCTTTGAGTTCCAGGGAGGGGTGGAGAGCTCAGGTGACTGCCCCTGGTTTCTGTCCCCTTGGCTACGCCCCTTGACTTTCTGTGTCAGCAGGGATGGACATGTCTATGCTCAGCACACAAAAACAAATTAGTTTTCGAATCGTGGGTGGAAAAGAATATTGTGGTCAAGTGAGTTTGGAAAACACTAGGGTGAGAGGGTTTCTCAGCTCCAAGGCTTCTCAGAGCCTTTTAGAGACTGACAGGTGCTCGTCACTGAAGCTGGGTGAAAGGCGTGCGGGAGTGCGTGATACTATTCCTATTCCATTCTATTTTTGTGCATGGTTGAGTTTATCCATAATGAACAAGCTTTTGTTGTTTAAATGCTGTTAATCACTGGGAACCTACAGAAGTAGGAGAGTCAGTACAGTTTCCCAAATATATGTTTTCCAGAACACACTTTGAGGGATCCTGCTACCAAAGGTGAATGCTGGACTCTCCCCTCCACGCATGTTGTCAAGATGCAGCCACCTAAACACTGAGGTCATCAAAGGTTTGGCAAATCAAAGGTTGCTGAGCTCCAAGTTCAACTCTTTATCTTTTAAAGGAACACTGTGCTCATGTCTGGGGAATCATGGGGCCCAGGCCTTAAGAAATGAAGACATATGTCCTCAAGGCCTATTTGGTCCCTAAGGCCCCAGCCATGGATTTTTTTAATCCAACTCCCTGATTTTGCTGGGCTTCTGCTCATGGTAGATGGTTGCTTCCCTGAGTACCATTCCCATGAGGTTGTCCTACCTGCAGGATCCAAACTGGGGAGGGGGGGTGGGGTGCGCATTGGAAAGTGGCAGGATGTAAAACCAAAATAGGCCAAACAGTTTGAAAATAAACACTTTATGTAAGGCATCCTGTAAATAGGTGAGTTCCCTTCACGGACCTCTCTGGGACCGCTGCCCCAACCACAACACAACCACGCCAGGGAAATACTGAGTAGGGGCCAGGTAAGAGACCCATAAAGGACAGCCAGAAGCAAACTGACAGAGGGGGTCTAAAAGCAATGGAGGACATGGAGAGGCGGGGCTGGGGTGGGTGCAGAACAGATGCCAGCTCATCCGGCTTGGCCGAGAGTCAAGGTGCTAAACTCCTGGCTCCATCGAAGCACAATGTCCTCACTTTTGGCCTGGGTCAAAACACTGTAAGTCTCGTTCTGCAGACATCTCATGCGGGACACCTGCATAGGGAGTCAGCACACACAGTCTGCGTCACAGAGCCAGGTGCCAGGGTCCCACAAGAAGCTGAGGTGGGTGGGCATGGCACAGGGCAGTAGAGTGAAAAAGGAAACCCAAGCGGTGGGTTTTTCAAGCTGCGAGACACCAAGTAGCCTTTGAGAAATGAGGATCCTGAGTCTGGAAGAGGAAGTGACTTATTCCAGACTAGTCAAAAGAGCGGAAGATAAGGCTGAGACCCCAATATCCATTTCCCCACCCAGCTGGGGGTCTTATGGTGCGCTCAGGGACTTCAGCCCTTATCCGCGTGGCCTTCCCAGACATGGCCTGGAGAGCCTGGCGGTGACCTGAAGGCTGGAGGAGAGCGCACTGATGGAGGCTTCTGTCCAGAAATGCAATCAGAAACTCCTCTCCACATGCCTGGAGCAGGGGAGCTCAGAGCAACCCAACCTGTGGTGACCAAATGAGGGGAGGAGGGGCGGGGTGAGGGGCTCACCTTCCGTTCCCAGTTTCTCATCAGACACTGTTGACTTTTGAAGGCACAGAAGTTCGGGTACTGCACATAGTCTGTGTCACAAATCTAAGCCAGGAGCCAGGGATGTGGGGGTGGGAGATATCAGAAGGCTCGCACGGCACCAGCCCTCCAGAGAGTTCCCGCAAAGGCAGAACCAGGGTAGGGTGGGAGCCCTGAGAACCAGATCTTCCACAGCTGGGATACCCCCTCTACCTTTCCCCTCCCACCCTCAGTCACATTCCAGTTGCTGGGAAGAAGCCAGGAGTGGAGAATGAGAAGTGGGTCCCTGCTGGTCAGCTTGCTGGGAAAGTAGCTAAAAATGGGTAACGAAGAAAGGGGGCAGGGGAAGCATTAAAGGTCTAGAACATGGGACAGAGACGCAATTAGTAGTCTGATCTCAGCGATCTGTCTGGCGATGGTTAAGTGAGAGGCAGAAGAATCTCAAATGTGTGACCCTGAATGAGTCACTTCACACTGGACCAAGCCTCCTCATCTATAAATTCAGGGAAGGAGCGTGCCCTCATAGCTCAGAAGTTAAGTCGGCAGCTCCAGATGGCACAGTCCACACGGACCCCCAGGTTTGGGGGTGCGGAAGTAAGGGGTTAGGGGAGAGAGGGTTGGAGGGTGGGGGAGGAGGGGGAACCACCAACATGAACAACTAAGTGAATAGTCTCTCTGCCTGTCTACTTGCCCTTCTTTCCTACCTGCTTCCTTTCACTAAATAAATTCTTTTTCTTTCAAAAAGAAATTGTAGGGGAGTGGCTGAGATGACCTCTTCCTGGGCTGGGGCCCTTTCTTACCCTGCCCCTACGGCTCCTTGCTTTGATTTTTTTCTGCTAACCGACAGAGGGAGGGGCCTGGCACAGCGGAGGTAACCGGCGAGAGGGAGCGTTGGGGAGGGGAGCCTGTCAGACACACAGGTCAGTACTAGATCGCCGTGGTCACCACCTGACCCTTGGTTGTGAAGGTGAGGAGAACTCTAGCCCAGCGTGGAAGAGAACCCAGCCCCTCGGCAGGTAATGGGCAGAGCTGGAGCCCAGAGCCTCTTACTCCTCCCACTCCTCCTGGTTACTCCTCTTGCCAAACACACCTGGGCTCTACTGGGATTGTCTGTTAGAGAAGGCAGGAGGCTCGGTGAGGACTGGCTCTCGGAAGCCAGGGACCAAGCAGAGCAAGTAACCCGAAGGAAGTAGGGTGAAAGGGGAGGGGTTCGGTCTGGGGGAAGGCGCTGACCTTGGTGGGGAAATCCCCATCCTGGAAGCTAAGGAACTCAGCCTGGAGCCAGCTTGCCACTCGACTATCTTCACAGCCTTTCATGGCAAGCCGGGCGCACCAGAAGTCCACACGGAGCCCACCGTACATCTCCAGCCCGTAAAAGCGGCCTGCTGACGTGGACCCTACCTGTGGCACACAAGACAGAGGAGAGGTGCCTCCCCTGCCCTGCCTGGAGCCTGTGGCCTCCCCCACCGTAGGCTGCCTGGCCAGGTACCTGGGTGCCGATGGACATGCTCTGGGACATGAGCAAGGGGCTGATAAAGGCTGTTTTGTGGGAGTTGTCGCATTGCTGCCGCTGCAGGTTGGCCTCCGAGTGGCACTGCTCCAGCTTCAGGGAGCAGAAGTCACAGAGATGACAGGTAGCTATGTGCCGCCTCCCAAGGCTGTCACAGACCTGGGGCAGGAGTATAGTTGAGAGGCTGGGTAAGAGGCTCCCCTGCCTCAACCCTCCAGAGCCTTCCTGTAGAATGTCTTTACCTGAAGGTGCTCCTGAGAGCTTCCCCCACCCCCACCCAAGGGTTCCCCAAGGACCCCACCTCAGGTATTTCTTCACCCTTTTCCTGGATGATTTATCTACTCCCCCAATAATCACCCTCTCTCTTCAGGTGACACCCAAATCTTTAGCAGCAGTTCTGATCTCTTTTCCGAGTTCCAAATTCTCTTTGCCAAGTGCCTGACGGATGGCTACCACCGGGTGACCTGTAATCACCCCTAACTTACATGGTCAGAAAAGGAGCCATAATAACGTTTCTCTTCTCTAGCTCTGCTAATGATAATGCTAATATTTACAAAGTGTTGACACAGCTCTAGGCACCACGGCTACAAAGCATGTTTAGTCTTCATAAAAACCCTATACTAGTAGAGGTACTACTCGTGAGAGCCCCCATTTGGCCTGTGAGAAAACGGAGGCTCAGTGAAGCTGAGTCACTTGCTCAAAGTCAAAAGTCTAATTGATCGTGGTGCTGAGACCATGGCTCTTGGTCCTTCTAAGCTCCAACCTTATACTCTAACCAAGCACCTAGATTCAAAACCTCCAAGTTCTTGGAAGACATTCTTCTCAGTGGCGTGACCTGTCTCCTAGCTGGACTCTCAGGCCTGATTGAGCTTGCTTCACATCACCAGGAAGACCTTGCTAAGACGTTATCTCCAGTCAAGTCCATCACCCTCCTTCATCACCCCAGGCAGAGCGCACAGAATCTCTCATGTCACCTTGTTTACTCCTCACAACATCAGGGAGGCACTCTTTGTCCTTGACCTAAAATTGTACTTGAATTCCATTTTTCTTACCAAAATAAATACAAATGATTCAGACTGCTATTCAAAATTTGTCACATACTGACTAGGGTTCTCACTGCTCTGCTCCAGGGAAATAGGATTCCTTACTATTCCCTAAGCTAAGGCCTAAATCCAATGAGCTCTTCATGAACTCTGAACTTTCTGTACTTAAAAAAACAAAATAACCCTCTCCCCCAAACCTACCCTACTCCCTTTATAATGCTACTGAAACCCTCCTGGGCTCTTGGCCCTTTAGGGACAAGATAATATGCTCATTCCTGGGCCTTCAAGAAACAGGGACTCGTTCTTGCCTCAGGGCCATTGCACAGACAGTTCCTTCTGGGGAATTTCCTAAGAAGACCCTTCCTTTGTCTACTTCTTTAATCTTCACATCTCAGTCAAAATATCCTTTCTCCTAAGAAACATTCTCTGATCCCGCCAAACACAGACTGGGGTTCCCCAGGTATCAGCACTTGGTATTTCTCTCACAGCATCGATCTCATCCTATTCTTCTGCCTATTTCTCCACCTGTCTCTCCCACTAGCCCTCCGTGAGGAAAGAGGGCTGAACCGATTGAACTCTGCTAACATCTCAGATACCTCACAGAAAGTTGGACCCCAATCAATATTTGTTGAACAAAATGGATGTATGGTTGGCATACTAGCTCTTAACAAATGTTAACCTAAATTATTCGAAAGCCTAGAAGATATTTTTCTTGCGAACAGGACTTGTTGAGTGCTAGGGACAAAATGACATGAGAATCTCTCTGCAGAGTCCCTGGAATGAGTTCTATGAACCCTATGGAAAGGAAAGTTACATCTAAAGCGAAATCAAGAATTGAAAATGGTGAGCTATATTGAATTATGACTCAAGTCTAACAACTCTTGAGAGCAAAACTGAATTCTGGACTGGGATGGATTCTAGACTAAGCCTCGAGCCTTCCTTCTTTAAAGTGAGCTGGAGATGTCCAATGAGAGGATTCTCACATGGGGAGAATTTCTCCAACTAGGCCTCATGCTTTCCAGATCCCTACCCATTCCTCACTCCCAAGGCCTAGCAGAGTGTGAGAGGATGCCCAGTGAGCACATATCCATTAAACAGCATAGTGGGCATACCGATTTCCCGAAACCAAGGATCTCATCTTCCAAGTACTGCCAGGCCTTAGCTGTGGGGGTTATGATGCAAGTGTTCTCCATAATAGAATAGCACAGCACCAGCAAGGCATCCACGTGGGGCAGCTGCAGGAGGCTGCAAGAAGACAGCACGGGCTGGTGGGGGTGGGCCAGCGGGCTGGGGCAGAGAGCCACATCCACTCTTCCCCTCCCCTTTGCGTCTGATCTTTTCACACTCTTTCAGCAAGATGGATGGGGTCGCTGAGGTCTCACAACCGAATACAGCCTTTTAAAATGAGGAACTAAAGTCCAGCAAGGGGAAGTAACTTCCTCACAGTTTCAATGCTTAATCAAAGACTAAGACAAGACCAGAACCCAAGCCCAGTAGCTCCAGGTACAGGGTTCATTCCATTCCATCAGCAGAGAGAATGGGAGACTAGGACAGGGCTTAGGCCAATAATGGACACAATGATGGCAGGCAGTTGTTAGGTGCGCCTGAAGCCCAAACAAGTGTGAGTGGATCTGGAGGCTGAAGCTGGGAAAGTGGGCTTCTCATTTCCAAAGAGGTAATAGGGTTGGGGTGAGGGGGAAGGTCAGAACTTCCTGTACCTGCCGGGGTTTTGGTTTTTCCAGATGGAGTCCTCATCATACATTTCAGTCAGTTCATCTATTTCCTGAGCTGGTTGAATGAGCTCCTGGATGTTCTCCATCATTTTAGGAGTAGACTCCACTTCCCGTACCCGAGGAGTGAAGGAGAAAGCGTTGGAAGATAATTCAGCCTGGAGTCTGGGCTCTGCATCTGTCTGCAGCCCATGTAAGGCCTCCAGATCTCCCTCTGTGCCCTGTCCTTCCTCCTGCTTTCCCTCCTCCTCCTGCTGCTCTTGCTCTTCTTGCTCCTTCCCCTCCTCCTGCTTGTGCTCCTGCCCCTTCTCCTGCTTGTGCTCAGACCCTTGCTCCTGGCCTCCCAGAGACAAGGAAGACTGCAGCAGCTCCTCCACATTGCTGTTTAGCCGCTCAGGCCAGGGTTGGAAGACCTGTTGCTCTGTGGTTGCAGCTGCATTTGGGAGGCACCGAGAAAGAAAATGGAAAGGGACAGTCAAGTTTCGGGTGGCCCCTGGGTATCTTTGTTCATACAGAAACACACACAAGGCAGAGGAAAACAGCCTGAACCACACTTAATCACACCATGGAATGTAGGAAACAGAAAATACATACAAGTCTTAGAATAAAAGAATATTACCATGGTGGTGGTGGCGGTGGTAGGATGTGTCCCCCTGCCCCCACCTTCCAAGTGCTCCTCTTCCCCAGCTCCTACCACAGACGCTACCTTTTGTTCTTCTCACTCAGGAAACACAAGTATTCTAAGGAGTTCGCAACTAATCATTTCTAGAGTGAAGATGTGAGCTTATAAAAGCCCCAAAGAACTTCCAAATGTAGGGGTATCTTTGGAAGCTAGGAAAACGGGATTTAGGGCAGAATTACAAGTCGAAAGGTATTCTAGTGGGTGGGCCAGCTGGGTCAAAGGGATCAATTTTAGGGTGAAGGAGAGAATTGCTGGTGGTGAACATAATGTCGTGTATACAGAGGATGATTTGTAATGATGCACACCTGAAACTTGATGTTACGCTGCAATTTTTCTTCAACAGATTAGCAAAATAAAGATATTCTGGGACAGGACATATCTTCCCACTCAACTTTCTTCCCACTTTCCTCCCACTACCGCTTGAATCCTCAGGACTTGTGCAAGGAGGTGTGGGCAGCCCCACCTGTGGTGTGGGGGGAGGTGGAGGAGGCCATGGTGGTAGACGAGACGTCCCCGGAAGTGTCTAGTTCCTTTAACGTGTTAGTTGAGAGAACTGGCTGGGAACATCGGACTCTCTGCAAAAAGAGAAGGAAAGCAAGTGGCCGTGTTTTTCTCAAAGGGAGGGCTTCTCCCGCGTACTCCACAGTCTCCTTTGGAGCAAGTCTCTTATCTCAACAGTTTCTGGGGTGAAGGGCCATGGTCCTGGTGGAAACTTCTGGACCTGAGCAAGAGTTCCCTTGCAGGATGAGACTCATTTGTCATTTGTCTGGGTCACACCCCGGCTTTCTCTCTCACTTTTGACTTGAAAGAGATCACTGGCCAGTTACAGATATGGAAGGGCTTCTTCTCTCTTACCTCTTCCTATCCTTCTTTCCTACTTTTCTCACAGTAACAGGATTATTCTGATAGTCTTAATGCCCAAGGCTAGAGTGTAGTCATATATAATCTGGGTAAATGATTGGTAAAATGGCAGAGAGGGATGATTTGAGGATGATCTTCTTGGAGCCCTTCCTCAGCTCCGCTGCCACCACCTCTCTCCCTTGGCCCTGAGACACCAAATCCAACCTTTGTCTTGGGCCTTACCTTGGCATAGTAGACATGATTGGAGCAGCGATACTGGGTAAACTGGCAGAAGGACTCAAACCAGGGGGCATAAGGAAGATCTGTGCAGACAGCACCTGAGAAAACAGGAGGACTGGAGAAAGGGAACACTCAAGGGGAGTCCCTTCCAGAGGGTGTGTCTGGAGAGTGAACATGGGTTCAGGCGCCAGGCATACCCTCACCCAATCTCGAGTGAGCCCAGGGCTTCCCCATAAATCTAGTCAGGCCCTCACCATCTGGCACCAAGCCATGACTTTCATATTGATCCAGCTGCACCAGGGTGGGGTTCCGGCAGCCATGGGTGGCCCGGAGACGACAGGTGGTCTCTGCTTTCCAGACTGGGGTCAGCAAGCTAAAGAAACGCTCATATTCGATGGGAGAGAGAGGGCTGCCTGGAGTAGTGTTCAAAATTAAATCCTGGGCTGGGACAGGTGCTGGAGGCAGGAGCAGCACTACAGATGGGGGGAACAGACAGATGAGTAGAGCCAGCAAACTCCAAAACCAACTCCAGTCTGGACAGGCCAGGCAAGTGGTATGGCAGTCCAAGTCAACTAGGAACTGGGGGTGGGGGTGGGGGGTTGTCATCAGGGTGAAGGGATTCCAGGGGAAGAGCTCAGAAGCTCGGAGGAAAGTCTCCGACCAACCCATCACCCACGAGAAACCCCAAAGAGGACTGAGCCCAGGGAAGAGGAAACTGAATACACGGGGACCACTAACCCATCAGGAGTACAAGAAAGCCAGCAGCTTGTTTTCTCATCGTCCCAACCGATCGCCCTGTTTTCTAGACCAAAGAAGCTTCTAACCGGCCAAATTACAGTGAGTCTTGAGGCACTGGCTACCGGATCCTGGAGAATTGGAAGGTCCTCGTACGACGTCACAAAGGGAGGGGGAGGCGGGCCAAGGGGCGGGGCTTCAGAAACTGTCAGGAAGCTCTCCTGGGGGCGTCGCAAGGGCCTATGGGTTCATCCAGTGCATGCCTCATAATCTGGTTCAAGGGTCAAGATGGCAAAAACTCGTGACTGCGGACCCTCATTGGTGTAGGTCTGTTGTTCTTTGTATTTAGAACTTAATTCATTCCAAGGTAAGCCCCTAAGGTGAGTACTATTATCCAGGTTTTACAGACAACACAACCAGGTTGCCAGAAACAATTAGCTTAGTAAGTGGAATCCTAGAGGTGGGATTCTGGGGCAAGCAGAGAGTGCATGGATGAAACAGAACTGATGAAACAAAGTCAGGGCTTACTTAGGTAGAACCTAGAGAGAAAGCCTCCTGGTAAGAAGTGAGAGAAAAAGGGAAAATGGGTATGCCCTGGTGGCATAGCAGGTGGGTTCACTGCCTCCAGCTGGGACATGGGTGTGTGTCCCAGGGCTGGGGGGTGGGTACAAACAAGATGAACAACTAAATAAAATAAATTAAAAATGCTCCTTCCTCGTTACTCTTCCGGCCTGCATATTTCCTTTTAAAAAAAAAGGTGCACCCTGTTGGAGCAGTCACCTGAGGTCAATCACCCACAGCCCAGGGGAAGCAAACCAGTGTGAACAACTAGATAAAATTAAAATGAAGATGCTTCTTCCTCCTCTCTCTTCCTGCCTGCCTGCCTGCTCACCTTCATTCCTGCCTGTACCTCTCCTTTAAAAAAAAAGAAAGAAAGAAACAGGTTAGAGTTCAGGAGAGGAGGAACTCAGGTGTAAGGAAGGCTCGGCCTAAGGAAGTGGTTTCCAAGTGGGAGGTGAGCATGACATTCCTTTGAAGTAGGGAGAGAAAGTATTTGTTTTTGTTTTATATTTAAAATAAGGAATCAAGCTAACATTTAGTATAATAGTAATTATAAGACACAAATACACATTTATTGGAAATTGAATGAAAGATGTTTTATGGAGGAAAGGCGCACAATTCAAAAAATTTTGGAAGCCCTTGGCCTGAGACACACCCCGCAGGCCAGCTTTGGTCTTCCCAAGTTGAGAAGTTACTGAGTGAAGTGCAGATGCTGGTTCTGTGTCTAGTCCTACTTTTGGCACATCATCTTCCCACCTCTTATCCAACTGGAGGATGCAAAAGAAATGTTCAGCACATGGACTAAAATAGCATCTCTATAATACAATAAACATAGCAGGCTAACATGTATAGCTTTTATTCACCTATCCGAATTTCTTTACATGTGAGTTATCTGCATTCCACCTTGCCCCTTCTCCCATTCACAAGGCCAGGATGAAAGAATCCTTTTGGCACAGGAAGGGGGTGCCCCTTCAACTAGGGCCAGAGCCCAGACGATCTGGGTGGGTCCCCACCACGGAAAAAGCAGGAAGAGAATGAAGAAAATTGATCACACCATAGCCCCCCACGTGGGGAGAGAATTAGGAGGGCTGGGGGAGTGCTCCCATGCTACTGCCCCGGTCCTTAAATACAAAGCAAGGGGAGAAGGAGGACCATCCCTCGGAAATACAGCACCAACCTCAGCATGGAGGCAAAGACAGTGGGCAAGGCCATTTCCTATGAAGGGGTAGGTTGAATGAGGGCACATCCCGTTAGTGGCTGGGCACCACCGCCCCCAACCAGGGTTTGGATGCAGCCTCAGCACCAAGAGTGGAGAGAGGAGGGAGATGGGATGATGGCACCATGCCATCCACTTCTCTCTGAACCCCCTGGCCCCAGCATAGGCATTCCTTTCCCCACCAGCCCATGTCAGGGGATGTGGAAGGAACTGTGTTGGAATCCAAGACCCTTATCTATTTCTTCTTCCGTTCTTGAGAGCAGCGTGGGCAAAACCTAAAAAGGAAGGTGAAAGAGAGGGGAGGCCAGTGAGTGAAAATGATGGAGCTCTCTACCACTTAGCTTTAGGTGGTCTGGTCCAGTTTCTACCATAACCCTCGACTCACCATTTCCCCCGAGGCTTGGTTGTCAGCCCCACACAGGCAAAGTGGAACCACTCAATGGAACACTGGAAGAGAAAATGGAAGAAGCAGAAGTCAGGGGCCAGGGGAGGGCAGAGGAAAGAAAAGAAGCCCCTCACTGTAGATCAGGAGTGTTCCCTTATTCTGTCCCTTTGAGAATTCTTGGAGGTCCCAAGGCTAACCCACTCCAATCAACACCTTTCTCCTTTCACCAAGTACCACTAGTCTACCATATTTTCCCCTTTTGTACGCACTCCCTTCATGTCCCCCAGAGCCCCCTATTCTGAGGCAAAATGGTTCTCACATCAGGGTTGTCACAGCCAATCATTTCTCCATAGGAGACCTGGTGACAAAGGCAATAGGTGGGTTCGTTGGGATCCACAGGCATATCCAACACATCAGAGGGGTGTACACTGCCAAAGGTCACTGAGGGCATCCCATACTCAGGACTTCTGCATGCCAAGAGGAAGAGAAAGTGTCATCTGCAAAAGGGAGGCTACAACTTGGAGACTCTCAGACTGCGGCGGGGCAAGTGATGTGTTGTTTCTCCCCTCTAGCCAGCAGATACCCAAATGGTGAACTTATTATTATGACAGAAGAGGTAGGGGAGAGTGTGGGGCGGGAACGGAGGGGTGGAAGAGTGTGTCATTTGCAAAGTGCTCACTCACGCGCGCACAAGTTTTAGCTTCTTCTGGGCAGCCTTGGGGGTTTCCTCATCGGAGTTCTTCCCTTTGGAACGAGCACGAGCAGCTTTTTTCTCCTTTTGAGTCCGACCTTCTAGGAAAAAGGGGGGGGAAGCCAGAAGGCAGGGAGACGGAAAGATGGGTTAATGCCTACTCCTTACCCGTCTTTCCAACCTGCGCAGAGTTGAAGAGCTGGCAGCCGCTCCCTCCGAAGGCTCCTGGGCCCCGCCTCGCTCACCCCGCCCCCTCCTCACTCTTTTTGCCTTTGCTGGAAGAACTGTCATAGTCACTTGACTCAATCTGTTTCTCCTTCAAATCAGCCTCAAAACGGGCCAGGTCTGTGTCCAGTCGCCGGATGTGCTTGTCCACCTGCAAGGGAAGGAAGGAGAGGGGAGAGCTACAAGGCCTGTTCCAGTCAAATAGTCTAAGGCAGATTCTATGGCTCTCCCAGATCCCAAAGAGATCACAACACAGCTGGCCTAGGGCCCCAAGGATTAGATGGGAGAAGTGGGGAGCCATGAACAGGGCCATACCATCTCATAGGTCTGCATGGCAAGCTGCACCTTGTCGTCACCAAATTCCTTGCACTTGCCATAGGCTTCCTGGATCTGTTTGAGAAGAGCCAATTTTTCCTCGGAGCTCAGGCTTCGGGCACTACTCATATACTCTGTGGCCAGCTTGTCAATTTCAGCCTTCAGGTCTACAACAGAGACAGAGGCCTGGTCATAGAGGCCCTCGAGTGGCCGGGGAAGCACATTTCTTCCTCTTGTTCTTCTGACCTTTTCGATTGACCATCCAAACCTTCCAACTAAAATGTACTGACTGTTCCAAGATATTTGTGCCATGTACTCAAGTAATGCAACATAGTGACAATATTTGTTTTAAAGGTGACTTCGGGTGCTGAAAAAATTGTTACCACAGTTGGAACTTAAAATTATTGACATATAACAAAGGATCCTTTGCACTGACGTGAAGTTTATTTTTGTTGGTACTGAAGATACTTAATGGCAGGGCTTGCTGCTTCTTGAATCATGAATTTTGTCTCAAACATCACTTGGTTTCTTGTCTCAAGATAGTCCACAACTGCTCTGAGCGCTACAAACTGGGCTGAGTTGTCTGAGGCTGCTGGCTCCCAGATCTGTACATCTGTGTATCATTTAAAAAGGCCCTAGTTCTTTCATGTAGTAGTTCTTCTATTGCCCACCCTATTTTGCTCATCAGTTGCAACTTCCTTATATTTCTCATCACTTGCTGTTTTTTCATCTTAGATACTGCTCCATACATTCGACTACTAGAACGCTGGCGATGTGCCAAGACACTGGGCCTGTCGATGTCCATTGCCTAACATTTGGATGCACTCAAAAATGTCGACGGAAAGACACAAAAGCATGACTGTAACACCATGCAGCCACAGATAACAAGGAGGATCGGCACATACACACACTGTTTATACCCCCATCTCATTTGGAGCCCTTGAAGGAAGTTGCAAAAGCATATAGGTCAACAGTCTCCAACTGGTCTTTCTGTTGCATCAACTCAAGAATTGGAACTGAATGAGAAAGAGAGCACGCTAGTTCTCAGCATTCAGTAGGAAGTTCTTAGGGGCCTACATTCGGGATTTCAGGTGATGTTCATGTTTTCATGAGTGAATAGCCAGCATACTTTAAAGCCCGGCTTTAGGGTGTCTTAATTCCAGCTTGCTACAGCCTTGTGCATGGCACCTAAGGAGAGGAGACCTATATATCCTTCAGCAGGCTTGGGGCATAGCTCCAAAGATGTCTTTGACCTTGAAGAGATCAACCTGATCACTATCATATAGCTTCAGGCTCCAAGTGACTGCCTCAGTGCAGCCAAATTTGCTCAACATCCAAGGAAGGCCACAGATGGTACCTAGTGCTTCAGTAAAGTTGTAGAGATCCTGATGCTAATTACTGCTTTTCCTCCTTTTATCCTTTCTCCTTTTTTTAAGAACTTCTCATACAGCATAACTTCTGTCTACCGATAGAGTTGCAGTCTAAAGCCACACTGAATTTGTGCAAGTAACATTCACGATGTAGTAGAAACATCCTAGTCTTTCTATGAATATGTTGCAAGCAGCGAACAGAAATTATTCTAGAGTTGACTTTGGCTTTCCGAATTCTTCTTAAGGAAGATAAAAAGAACAGAGTACTTCTGAATTCTTGAGGCAGAGTTACAATAATTCATGTGTATGGAAAAAAGGGAGAAATCTGGATCATCATTCCTCTCCCTTTGAGAATTGCAAGGGAGTTAAAAAAAAGAAAGAA
Source organism: Solenodon paradoxus (assembly GCA_004363575.1). Classification (NCBI taxonomy): domain Eukaryota; kingdom Metazoa; phylum Chordata; class Mammalia; order Eulipotyphla; family Solenodontidae; genus Solenodon; species Solenodon paradoxus. Next base: position 193,168 of record RJWH01002566.1, on the reverse strand, counting down.
AGAAAAGAAAGAGTAAAGCCACAGTTCTCCAGGTCAGACGAGATGATATAGCAGTAAGAAAGGAAAAGACGCAATCACACACTTACTATGCTCATGGCCTCCCTACACCGTACATACCCTCTGTTCTTTGGTCCAAGTCTCTCATGAGCTGAAAGTTTCTCTGCAGTTCAAAGGGAAGGTTTTCGATACCTGGAGAGAAGATTTAAAACTGAGAGTCACTGGACTTTACAGGCTTTACAGCTGCTTTTAAAATACAGGTCTAGTTGTAGACCCTGGTAGAGTAGCGGTTAGGTCTGCTGCCTCCCAGCGAGAGCGATCCACATATTTCCCAGGACCCAGGTTCCATCCCAGGGCCAGGGAGGGTAACCAGTTAAAACGACTAAAAAAAAAAAAAATTCTTTCTCCTCAGTCTTTCTGCCTGCCTGATTATCTTCATTCCTACCTGCACCTTTCCTTTAAAAACAAGTCTTAATAAAGCACAGGACCAGGCTTGGCCTGGTGGCTCAGGTGTTAAGCCTGTGCCTGGGGCAGAGTCCACATACAGCCCAAGGACCCAGGGCAGGGCTGGGGGTGGGGAATAACTAAATAAATACAATGCTTCTTCCTCCTTTCTTTTCCTGCTGGCCTTCTTTCCTCTTAACAACAAGTCCAAACAGGACTTAGTTATCCTGCCTTTGAATTGTTGGATTTATCTGTCAGCATTCATCCTTCCTTTCTCAAAAGCAGCTGTGGAGGCCTCTCTCCACAATCAACCTCTCCATCTCTGTTTGACTTAACTACCCTCTCCCTTCAGTGCTTTACTCTACAAATCAACCCTTCTATTTCCTTTGTTTTCAATCTCAGTTGTCAAGCTTCTAGCCATCAAACACCTTCTGGGTGTCCACCACCATTCATTACATACACACTCTTCCAGTTGCTCTCCCATGAGAAGCCATATTTTTTTAAAATGCAAATCTGATCAAGTCACTCTCACTCTCCTGCTTGTAACCCTCCTGTAATCCTATTGTGATAGAGGGTTCTTATCTGAATTTTTTGGTCCTTGCTCACACAACCTCAGCTCAAATCAGTCCCCTTTTATTCTCTTTCTGCTGCAATTATATGAACCTTCTCTCAAAGCCTCCAACTTGCCAGTGCTCTTCTTGCCACTTGGCTTTTTACATGCAGCTCCTTCTGTCTTAGAATACCCTGCCTGGTTTTCCCCACCCCACAACCACCATACCTCTTAGCCTGCTAAATTCCTACTAATTCTTTGAAGTTCAGCTGAACTTGACTTCCCCAGATTCCAACAAGTATGCTGGATTATGCTGCCAAGTTATTCTCTCTTCTTTTTGACACTTATCCAATTGTAATTAAATAATTGTGTAATTAGTTGATATCTGTCTCTCCAGCCCTTCAGAAGGGCTGGGCATGTCTTCTCTCCTATTTCCCTAAATGTTTAGAACTAGGATATGTATACAGAGGTCCTTCAATAAATACTTGAATAAATGCAAGATTATTTGTTTCTCTCAAAAATGAAAACTCTTTTCCCATAACTTCACTTCAAACTTTGGTTTCCATACCTTATCCTTTATTTTCAGGTCTACCACCACTAGTTTACTGTGATTGAATCAACAATGATTTATCAAATCAAATGTTATTAGTCTTACTCTAAAAATGTCTGCAGCAATTGGCACCATTACTCTTCCAGTAATGTCATATACTTTCTGGTAATTCTAATATTAACAACATTCCCTAGCCTGTCCCTTACATGTCAATGTGTTCTTGAGATTACACTTTAATTCTCTCATTTTTTTTCGCTTAATTACTTGTTTTCCCTGAACTCCCAATCTCATGGTAACAATTACCATACCTATGTGTAAGTCTAAATGGAATTAAACATATGGTTATTACTACTGATATTTTTATCTTGTTGATGATACAGTGAACCTCACTTCCCAAGCAGGAAATTGGGAAGTGAGCTTAGATTCTTTTCTCTCAACCGTTCCATCATTCAGTCAATCCTAACATATTGAACTCCAAAGCAGTCCTGTCATTTCCTGAGTTTAGCTCCTCATCTTTGACCTGGATTGTTATCACTACCTGAACTCTCTATTACCAATGCTATTGTGCTTCAAATTACTCTACATAAGTTATTTTCCTCTATAAAAATCACTCTATTTTAAAAACCTGTTGGTTCCTCACCACAAAGTGCCAACTTCTTATCTTGGCTTAAAAGACTTTGACTAGTGCACCCTGGTGGCTCAGAGGCTAAGTTGGCAGCTGGGGAGTAGCCCATATACAGCCCAGGGATCCTGCAACCAAAATGAACAAATAAATAGAAATGCTTTTTCCTGATCTCCCTTCTTTCTGTCTTCCATCTGCTTGTCTTCCTTCCTCTTAAAAAAAACAAACCAAACAAAAAATTTTGAATACTCTAGCCCCCGCCTCTTTCTCCAGTCTCACTTCTTAACCTCCCACCTTAGAGCCCCACGTGGCAAACATCCTGGCTTCGCTTTTCCCTGACTTTCCCACAAAATCATCATAATACCCTTGCTGACACTTTCTCCAACCTGCAACTCCCTCTCCATAATGGAAAACATTCAATCTGAAAAGACTCTATTCAAGAACCACACACACTGTGAAGCTTTACCTACATCTCTAGGTAATTTTTTTCTCCAGTGTTACCAACAGACCTTTTCATGTATTTCGATTATTCCACTTGTCATATACTGTTTTAGAATTATTAGCACAATCTGTTTCCTATTAGACCATGAGCACTTGAAGGTAGGGGCTGTGTCTTACTCATTTTTGTCCATTCTCAGTACCTGTCATTATGTCTAACAGACAGCAAGACCTCAGTAAAGAATGAGTGACCAACACTAAGACCAATGTAAGCACAAGTGACAGGCTGTTGTGAAAGGGTAGGTTCCATAAATGGCATAAACATAACACCAGATTTCCATTTGATGGGAATTGGGTATTACTCCAAGAAGCGTTCCAGTTCATCATGTCAGTCAGTGGTCACTCACAACGCTCCCATACCCGTGAGAAGCCGTCTCTGAAAAACAACTGAGAGGAGGAGCCAGGACCAGGTCTTTGTCGCTGCTCCAAATGGCAGTGGGTAATATACTAAAGCGACCGATTTTTAACTCTTTAGGGGAGAATAAATTCTGAGGTTAGACATTCTTAAAATAGGGCAACAAATATCTTCCCGGCTATGCCGATTAGCCCTTCAAGACATAGCCCTCAGCCCCACCGCGCAGCCCCTCCCTTGTCTACACCCAAAAGCAAGGCCTACACACTGCAGCCCCGCCCCCTCCAATATTTTCTGTCAAGGAAGTCCTTCACAGGTAGGACCTTCTAACCTTAGGGGTTTTGGAGCCATAGATCTTCTCAATCCCGATCCCTCCCCACCACTCTATGACCCCTGACCCCCTCCTCCCCGACTGCTCTTACTGTCCAGATAATGTTCCAAATACATCCCTGCAGCCATCTTGAAGCAAAACAAAGCAACTTCCGGCCCACCCCGGAAGTGACTGAAGACGACAGGCGCTGAAGCTATTATTCTTTGAATTTGAGCTTTTCCGCCCTTAAGAGGAGAACTTCCGCCCGTAGTAAGTTACTTGCGGGGACACGTCCGCCCAATGTTGAAACTTTCCCTTTGGGTAGGCAGCCAAGATAGCGGGTAATGAAGCGCCTAGCGACGGCTTCACCCACTTCCGCCCTTACTGAGACCCCAGTGCGCGACCAAGACAGACGTGACGTCACTGAAGATCGCCATTTTACCTTCTCTAGAAAACTTTTTTTCCCTCCAAAAAGGTGATGTGCGGTCTTGAGAGAGGGGAAAAATAACTTCTTTAGGATTATATCTATAACTGTCTTTTCAACAACGGAAGAATCTCTTTTACCTTTTGGAGAATATGAACTGGTGACCAGTACGGGTCCTGGCTGAATCAAGACTTTCTCCAAGGTTTCTTAAGCGAGTTGGGAAGGAGTAGCTGGTTTTGAGAGATCTAAACCCTCCACGTTTCTCTTCACTCATGCGAACGCCATCTCCCCGGGACTATGGGCATTTTTTTTTTTTTTTAAATCGTTTATAAGCTCTACTTGTAAATACAAAGAATTGCACAATAAAGTTGTAATTCTCCAAACCTTTTGTCAGGGTTCCTGACCTTTGCAACTAGAATATATTGTCACATCTAAGATTAACTAACATACAGTATTTCTGGTCTTGTCTTCCTTTTTATTCGAGTGTATATGCGATGCCAATTAGCATGATACTGGTAGGATTGGGGCATCGAGCGCCATCACAACTGGTCCAGTTGGATGCCAACTTTCATCATAGGGAGCTACAATACAGTGAAAACTGAAAGCAATCAAGGGCATGATAGGTTACCACACTGGTAAAAAATAACTCAAAATTTATAATCTAACAGTCGTATTTGTAGGACTGTGTTATAGACATAGTTGTCACCCCTAAGTCACTTTTAAATAATTTTCAGTGTCAAATGGCAGGCTCTTAATGAAACAATTTTCAGCCACATGATTTAGATCAAATATGTGAAGAAGAGAAGCCCCAGGTTCACTACTGAGTAAGTGGTAAGATACAGCAGCTCCAGATGACTTCACTCTATACCTGTTTCTTCTCTATAAAGTAACAATATTATCCTCAAGTGCATCCTTGTAGATTCTGGTTCTAAAACCTGTTAAGTTAGGGTTATCAGAGCCTTTTCAAGTTGGTGAAAGCAGTGACTTCAGGAAGTTAACAAACCTTGGTACATTTGGTCACATGGTAAGATTGTCAGATAACAGATCGAAACACCATTTTGGTTGTCTACAGAGACCCAACTCTAGTGGGCCTTATCCAACTAACTATCCACTAGGTAATGAACAGTAACCCAGCACTTCCAGAGAGGACAGCCACTAGTTATCAGATATGGGAGATTTGTCACCACCTTTTCCATGCCTAAAGTTTTTAATTCTCAAAAAGGAATAATTTAACAGTTGAAGCAGCATCTTGGCCAACACTGGTTGATGGCAGAGCAAGGGCTGAAGTCCACGTTTCCTAGCCATGTTTCTTTCACTCCTTGGCACAACCATCCTGTATCATTATTCAATCTTGGTTACGGTTTCCACCAGTTTTAGGTGCCATGTGATAACAACTATCTGTATGTACACATTGTCAGCTGGAATGAGCACTGAACCCACCAATGCTCAGGCAGAAGTAAAGTTTCTTCAAGAGGCTGTGCTTCCATTTCTAACAGGGAGCTTAGCTGGTTTTGACACACTTGAAACCTTGCTTTCACATATTTAGTCAATGCAGTACCCATGACAGGACTTGTATATAAGGGCCCTCTTCAAACCAAGATTTCATTTCAGAAATATCAAAGCTGTACGCTTCTCTGGCTGAGGATGCACTCTTGGGCCCTTACCACACAGCATTCATTTTTCACACACACACTGGTGTGAACCTTTGGGACTGGCTTTGAACATCTCCCCAAACAGCTTGTTCCCATGCTCACATCAGTAGCTCCACTGCCTCTGATCCTTTTACACGAATTTATTTCTATACAAGGTTCTAAAAACACCCCTTGGTTTGTACATAATTTTTTTCATTTTAATTTGCTTTATAACAACTGGTTTCCTGATTTTTTTTTTTTCATTTTCTCTTTTCTCTGAAATCTGTCATGATTTTAAAAAAAGACAAAAGAAAATAAAAATGCCATTGGCCAGAAGACAGGGTGGAGAAAAACAAAAAGGACAAAAATAAAACAATATGAAAATTCTCAGAGATAATGCATTTATAAACACAGAAATGGTTACAACAAAGATGGCCGTGATGAGTGGGTATATATATATTTATATATATATATATATTTATATATAAATCCATGTCTGGCAACTGACCATGGCACCGAGGGAGCTAAGTCCAGTCCTTGTGTTTACCCTGAACTCTCCCTTCTCTGCAACACCCCTTGTTTTAGGGTTTCATAAAGAACGCAACTTGGGTTTTGGGATGGGGAGACTGATGACAGGCCCTTGGTTGGCAGAGAAGGGGAGAGTCTTCAAGGAAAACCATAACCCACACTTCAAAGCCACCACTGACCATTTTGGGGATCTCTGGCCCCTTGGGGATCACATCTCAGCCCTTGGCTCTTTACAAACACAAGGGGTCTGACCTGCTGACCCACCCAGATCTCCTCCTTCCAGCATTAGATAGGAAATGAAGTGAGACCACAAAGGTGAAGAAAACGGCTCCCAGGAACCAGGGCACGTGAGAAACCTGTTCTTTAGCAGGCAAAAATAGAACAGGAGGCTGGCTCTCTTCTGGTATCTGGGAGGTCCAGCCTCTAGTCTATCAGCCAGAACTTTGAGGATTGAGGGTAAGGAGCAGGTGAGTGCCCACAATGGAAAAGTTTCTATGAGGTCATAGCAAATCCCTCCCTTGAGCACCAACCCTCAATTTTAAAAGCTATGCTTGGGAGGGGAGATTGCTGGATTACACTACCAGCTCAGTATTCCTTTGCCGATCACGAGGGCTATTGTTCCTTTAGAAGTTGAGAATAAGGATGGTATCCTGTGAAGGAAGGCTGTGCCTGAGGCCCAAGGAGATGGAACCAAGGCCTTTCAAGGAAGAAGAGGACTTTTCCCACCAAGAGGAGTTGGAGAAAGAAGGGACGAGACTCTTCCTTTCCCTTCTTCCCAGTGAATGGCTGCACAGGTCTCTATGAGCTGGCCAGGTGTTCCACCTGGATGGTGCTGGTGGTGACAGTGAGGCAGATGTCCTTATGATGCTCTGCTGTCTTATAGGGGGTCAGGTCAAAGGAACACTGAGGTGGAGGGTTGGGGTTGCTGTCCCCACCCCCCCCACCCTGGGGGGCTGCCCCAGGGGACTGGAAGTGCGGGGGCTGTGGTTGTTGCTGCTGCTGTTGCTGCTGTTGCTGCTGCTGCTGCTGCTGCGATGCCTGGGAAGCTTGGGCCTGGGCCTGGGCCTGGGCCTGGGCTTGGGCTTGGGCTTGGGCCTGGGCCTGGGCCTGGGCCTGAGCCTGAGCCTGGGCCTGAGCTTGAGCTTGAGCTTGAGCCTGGGCCTGAGCCACTGCTGCTGCCGCCGCTGCCGCCTGCACTTGTTGCTGGAGATCAGGAGGGTTGTGTTTGCGCATATGTTTCATTAGGTACGTTTCCTGATGGAGATGGTGAAGAGGAGTCAAGGGATAAAAGAGAAGCAAAGATGTTATTTGTAACGAGCATCCTGGGCTCTTACGTTGCTTTAAATAGAGCAATACTTATACAGAGATATTTTGGTTTCATGGGTAAATTCTCCCGAGGAAAAACTCGCTAGTGGGCAGAGAGGAAAGGTGGACTTTTAGAATCACTGACTGCTTTCAAGTTGGCATAGAGAAAGCTATCACTTTCTCAAAGATCTTAAATGGAACTTTACCCCCTTTCTCTGGAGTCTCATGGAAAGCACCTAATTTAAAATTTCTCCCCCCAAAATTTCAGGTTGCTTTATTTTGTCTTAGGCTTACATAAAATGAAGAATCAGTTTAGCAACCTCTATAGGCTTAAGGGATCAAGGCACCCTTTAAATGTCTCAGCTATGGGTCTACTTCATTTCTGTTCTCTTTACTGATCCTGGTTAAGTTGGAGCTGGGGAGGTAGTATACTCATTATCCAGATCTTTCTCCAGAAAGCTGGGATGGAGTAGGTTACAGTCATACAGGCCCACAGCAAGGACACAGAAGGCACTGCGCACTCACCGACGTATATGCCCGACTACAGATAGTGCAGGTGTACACCTTGGCATGCTTCACCGTATGCGTAGATAAGTGCACCTCTAGTGAGGCTGCGTCTGTGTACGCTCGATGACAGTTGTGGCACTTGAAGGGTTTATCTTTGTTGTGCTGCCGTCTGTGGGACTGAGAACATTGGGAGTGATCAGGGTAAGTGCATGGACTCCTCCAGCCTCCTTGACCTTACTGGAAAACCCTGACCTGGGTATCAGCCCTCCCAGGTTTTCTTTTCATCTAAAGACAATAGAAATAGTTTCAAATGCAACTTTAGGATCTACAGGGTAAGGAAAGAATCCTTCATGTAGCCCATACTGGGATCCTGCAAGTGAGAATGATGACTATGCTCACTCTCACTAATGCAATGATTCTCAATGTGAGGCAGAGAGAATACTAAGAAATACCAAGACCTTCTCAGGGGCCCACAAAAATCAAAACTATTAAAAAAAAAAATATTAAGACCATGTTTCCCTTTTGATTCTCTTTCCTTTCATGATTCCCAGCAATTTTAAGATGTGTTCATATCACAACAGAGCACAGCAGCTATGAGAATCTAGCCAAATTCTGTAAGACAGACATTAATGTCTGAAAATGCTATTATTCTCACTAATTTGTTTTTTTTTGTTGGGGACAGTGTTTGGAAATATATGATTTATGTTAACATACAATGGCTTTGTTATTTTTACACTAGTTACTAACCACCTTTTCAAGTTGCACAATATCTATGTAGGTAGATATTTCCCACATCAGTAAAAGCTCTTTGGGTTTCTCAATAATTGTTGAGTATAAAGGGAGTCTCAAAAAGGGTTGAGAACTGCTGTCCTAGTCAAGTGACAATCTTAGATTCAAGGCCTCGTATAGAGCAAGAAGCATCTACCTGCAGATTGGAGAGCTGTGTGAAGGCTTTCTCGCAGCCTGGGTGTGCACATTTGTATGGTCTATCTCCGGTGTGGATTCTGCATGGGATGAGAAAAGAAGAAAGGGAAAGGACATCAGCAAGGTCACTCAGTAAACCTCAAGGCCACTCTTGCCCTCCTATGAGATGGGTCTCCAGGAGGCACCAGCATTAGCTCCTCTGACAAGTGACGTGGACCAGGCCGCAATGCCTGATTTCTGCTTGCTGCCTGCCAAACTAGGCTCCTCTCTCTGCGGGAGGAGGGACGGACTGGTGGTCCAGTGGTCAAGGACAGGCAGTCCATAGGTGGCACACAGGTCAGCTCCTATAGTAACTGTCCCTAATGACTGTTCAGAGAAACATAAGGTAACACAACAATAAGAAAAGAAAACACAAAACACTTCTTCCTTGGCCCCCACCCTATAGCCAGAAACTATCCCCGCAACTTTGAGCACTACTCCCAGTCTGGTCACAAAGAAAAGCAGAGCGTACGCTAACTGTGGAGAATAATAGTGATATTAATACTCATGGAACCTCCTTGGGGCTTTTCCCAGTCCAGCCCCCAAATGGCAGGAAATATCTAATTTAGTACCAATTTGATTTCTTCCCCAAATGCTAAACAGCCCTCCGCTGAGATGAGCCAAGAACTTGAGGGTGTGTGGACATGTGCTCTCATCAGGGACTTCAGAACCATCTTCCCGACCAGGTGCTTTTCTGGACCTCTGATGTAAAATCCCGACATCACTGGACCCATCTCCTCTCTGTAAGGAAAGCCCAACTCCTCTTCAAAAAGCAAGATGTCTGGCCACTTTAAAAGGGATCATCACATCAAGAAGCAGCTGGGTGAGAAGACCTATGGCTGGCAAGTGTCTAGATTCCAGTTCAACGCGAGATACACTGAGGGAGATCATCAGTTCTTCTAGTAGGTAAATTCACTTCCACCTAGTTGCTTCAGATTCATAGGATGAACAGTGGGCATCCTGACAGAAGTATGAGCTTTCTCATTTTGTTTGTGGGTTCTTTGTGAATACTCAGGACATATTTTGTTTTGTGTGCTATTCCAGGCATCCCTTGAAGTATTGCTTGTTGCTGTATCACCAAGCCAGTACCCAGTCAGTATCTGATTATATCTCCTGTTCATAATTGATGCCCTAAGGGCTACAGGTATGGTCTTCTCCAATCAAATGCCCCTGCTTTAGCATCAAGGAGAAAATCTTGTAATATGTGTGCATGGTTGTTTTCAAGGAGGGAAGCGAGGGAAAGAAAAGCTGTCTCTGCTCCAGGTATGTGTCTTCCTCCCACGGATCAGGTAATAGCAGTCATGACATCGCCCCAATACAGTTTCTGCCCCAGAAAGGCTCTGAGTGTCCATTCATGTTTCCAGTGGTGTTGCTTGTTCATTCTCCCAGGTGTCAGTCGTGTTCTCCTCCAGCCAGGTCTCTCCTCCAGCCAGGTCTCTCCCCCGCCCCCCGCATGCGGGTTGTTGTGTGTGTCCAGGGCGGGGGTGGGGAGGGCATGCCAGCGGGGCGGGGGCAGTAGCCCGCCACTCTCCCTTACCGTGTGTGCTGCTGGAGGTGGGAGAGCTGGCGGAAGGCCTTCTGGCAGTAGGAACAGTTGTAGGGCTTGGCCCCCGAGTGGATACGGAGGTGCTGAGCCAGGTAGGAGGTGTTGGCGAAGGTCTTAGAGCAGTGCGGGCACTTGTGGGGCTTGATGGTCTCCGTGTGCATCTTGGAGTGGATCCTGCCGGAGAGGAGAGGAGGGAAGGGGGGAGGAGGAAGCAGTTCGACACCACGGGCTCAGCTCTCTGCTGGGTGAAATGATGTTGCTTGACGGATGAGAGCACCCCCTCCTCCCTCCTCCCAAACACGCCGGCCTGGAGAGGCTAATGAAGAGGACACCCAGATCTAGGTTGTTGCTGATCTTAAGTTGGTGGCTAGAATGGCAGTGAGATGATGAAGAGCTGTAACCCATCGCTCCTGGTAACCTTAAAGTGTTCAGTCTTGTCAACCCTTTCTTCGTCTAAGGTTACACACTAATCACAGGCACCCTGCATCCAAACAGTAATTTGAACAAAGACAATACCACCTGTTCCCCATGGACCTGAAGTTGAATGCACACCTTGGCTATAAACTGATGCATACAGTAAAAGCAGGCCCTGCTCCGCAGAAGATTTCCAAACAGACACAGAGAGAAATCACAAAAATCATTCCAGACCTTGGAACTGGAGACCACAACTTTCCAGGTCCCCACAAACTGCTAGGATGTAGTTTATTTTTCACGGACAGTAATGGGAGAGACCTGAAGCTCCCAAAGGGCAGAGTCAAAAGGCAAAAAAAAAAAAAAGAAAGAAAACACGTGACGAGAAGAGTTGGTACAGACCACTTGGCTTTAGAGTGAGGGGTTCACAGCCAGGTAGTGGGGTGAAACCAAGAGTAGCCTTACCGGGTGTGCTGCTGGAGGTGAGAGAGCTGACGGAAGGATTTCTCACAGAAGTTACAACTGTAGGGCTTGGCCCCCGAATGGATACGGATGTGCTGGGCCAGGTAGGAGCTGTTGGCGAAGGTCTTGGAACAATGTGGGCACTTGTGGGGCTTGGTCTCGGTGTGTGACTTGGAGTGGATCTGCATCTCCGACTTTGAGTAGAATGTCAGTGAGCACATCCGGCACCTGGGCCAAGTGAGGGCAGTGGTTAGAAACCTTCCTGGCGAGAGGGTGTTGCTGAACCACCCTTCCAATTCCAAAGAAGTCAACCTATCTGATCTTGCCCCTATTCCAACAACACTGTGAGACCCTTGAGAGAAAGATCTCTACCATACTCGTCTTTATAGCCTAAGCTATATTATATTATAAATTATATTATATTACAAATTATATATAAATTATATATGTAATATATTATATATAATACAATATATAATATATAATTATATATATATAAATATAAATTATACTATAAAGCATATTATAAATATTTAGTAACTGTTTGCTGAATGACTGGACTCCCTAAGTATGTATAAAAACAAGAATTCAACCAGGTAAGATGAAAAAAGCTTATTATGGGCTCTGGTCAGGAATATCAGCTAACCTCTGTTTCAAACTTTTGAAGACCGCCTTTATCCAATTTCCTGTGTATAAAGCATATTCCTCAGGCACTCCCAAGCTGATAATGAGGACAAACCAACTAGATTCCCCAGGAAGATTTCTCTTTTGTCTCCACGTAATCATCTTTTCTAAGATTTCCCCTACTCCTTTTTGCCAGAGGTTCCTGGAGGGATGGAGGTGAGGAAGAATCAGAATTATTTGGAGGGGCTTTTCCAAACCATGTATGTCAAGGTTCCATACTGTATCTGATATTTCTTCAACCACCCCCACCTCCCAGTCACTTGGCATTGAATCAAATGAGAACCACTTTTGCTATGAGCCAAGGGAACTGTTGGGAGTGGGCTGTATCCCTCAAATACTTCAGGATTGGCAAAACACTGAGCTTCGAGCCTAAGTTGTTCCTCTTTCCTGCACACGGAGACAACTTTGGCACCTTGGGATAACATTCAATAGCATCTGAATATATTTTCACTCCTCACCTGAAGTGATAATCCTTCTTCCTGCTAGAACATGCCCCAAAATATCAAATAAGGAGACTTCTGAGCAAAGTTAAGTCCCAACTGTTCACAGACTTTGTTGGGTAAAAGTTATTTATTAGTGTAGTTGGAACCCTGTCATTTTCCCAAACTCACCAGCACACAATGTGGGCTAGTAGAAAGGGTTATAGCCTGGAAGCCGGGCACCTGAGTTAAGTCCCTCAGCTTTGAATACTCAACTTATCGCTAGAAGAGGGACTTTTAATGGTATGGGATGATGATTGCTTTTTTCTGGTCCCAGGAGAATTTTTAGAGAATGACTGAAATCAACAGTAAAATGAACTCTGAGCTCATCAGAGGAAAAGATACCACTGTTAGGGTACAGTCCCTATTTTAATGCTTCTATTAATGCCTCTACTAAAATTTCAACCATCAAAGGTCAATTTCTATTGGCCTTATTGCTCTAGTCACTTGGTAATGCTGAGAAACACCTAATGACTGTTGATTGAGATCACTGTATGGAAGGTGGGAGGGTCTGTTTATACTCAGTATGGTCCAAAGGACTTGGGCTTTACTTGGGTTCAGTTATAGGTTTGCTCATAAACTTAGACCTCAATTTTCTGGTCTGTAAAATGGAGAGATAAATATTTGCCCCTAGAAGGACTAGCAATCATCCAGGACAGTCAAAAGTAAGCCAAGTGTTCTCTAATAAAATTGCATTGGTATTAACAGCACTGAATGAGAGCATGGTATAATGTATTTCACTAAGATGAGGTTGGAAACTACACACACTGTCACTTGCAAGGGGACTATACCAAAGTTACAAGATAATTTCTTCCTTGGTTGCTAGAATTTCTGACAGGTAGAACGATGATACGCTAATTTTAACTTAAAATCTCATTAGTTTGTGTGTGTGAATGCTGAACAAATAGCTGTATCTTTAATATGAAATTAGTTATAAAAAAAAAAACCAAAGTAACCCTCTGTATCAGTTTTCAACTAGAGAAGCTACAAAACTTAAGCTCATCAATAAATGTAACAAAATGAGCCATCTCCAAAGGTACTGATGATGACAATAGTTGCCACTTGTTGGGGCCCACATTGACAGGCAGGGAGTCAGGGATCTTAAACACATTGTTTCTACTCATCCCAACAATCTGGCAAGTATTAGTCTGGTTTTACAGAAACACTAGGCTCAGAAAGGTTAAGTAATCGCCAAAAGGTAAACAGCTCCTTACCACACAGCCATGAGTCTAACCTAATTCAAGATTCCTCATGCTAAAGGTACTCAAACAGAGTCTGGCCAACAACCATCTGCCAGGAGTGTGCCAAAGTCTAGAACTACAGAAGGAACTGGCTAAGGTGATCAATGAAATATTTCCAACTCTAAGATATTATGAAGTCAAATGAAAGAGCACAAGTTCTATAGTGGAGGTATTGGCTAATGGGGAAGAAATCCGACTTAAGACACAGAACAGCCACCACCCCGTATCACTGAGTATAACTCCAGAGACACAGTCACAGCCAACACCAGAGTGGTGCCCTTTTAGAGACACGTAATGCAATGGCCGTGCTTATAATAACCACCTTGAATTATCATCCCCTCACCATTTTTTCCCCTAAAATACTTAAAAACAATTTCAAATACAGATTTTTCCTCAAAACATTTCCATAAGATAAACAAGATAAACATGACTGACCTTCCCATTTTACACATTAAGAACAAAGAGCTAGAAATAAGTTGACTTGCCCAGAGTAACAGAGCCCAATTCCTCTAACATCTGGTGGTCAAGTACCACTGATCAAAGGAATGGATACGGTTGGCCCAAACATGAATCGAAACAGGGATTCTTTGTAGACAAAGATTCCTTTGGCACATCAGAATTCTGCATTTCTGAAGAAATTCTGTTAACCTAGACTACAATTAATCCCCCTTAAAATTTAGAATTCTCTTAGTCACATGAGGCTGGGGCCTGTCAAGAATTTCAAAAACAAAAAGACCCTATCAAGGTTTCCTTTCAATGGTATATTCACATTTCTTTCCATACACACAGCTTGGGAAGTCCAGAGATAGCTTTACTGTGGGTAAAAAACAAACAAACAAAACAGCACAATCAGAGGACCCTTATTCAAGTGAAGGGTTCCATGGGGTATCAGAGAACCCTCCCACTATCCTAACAACACATTTTATATCAGTGTAGCTCCATGTCACAATGATCTCACTTATTTAAGCAAATACATAAAAATCCAGATTTCTACAAAATAAACTTAAAAGGGGATTTTTGTTTTATGAAATATATAAAAGAATGCCTTTAAATGAATCAAACTTGTCAGGTACCTTCATAATATGATATGATGTAAACATTTTCCAGGAGCACTTTTATTGTATAAAGTGGGGTATACCTGTAATAATAAAGCTGCAGTGAACTTTCAGATTATGAGCTAGAATTCTGCAGTGCTCAATACTTTCTGCATAGTAACACTCCTTTCACTTCCACTTAAAAAGAGGGATTTAAACACTATGTAATTGTGGCTTCCATGACTGAAGTATACGACACAAATAAAAATAAATGCTAAATGATAACTATTTATCTTTCTGAAGTTCCCAACATTTCACACCATATCTGATATATACTCCCAACAAATGGGAGACATAAACAGAATTCTCCCCATTTTACAGATGAGGAAACTGAGGCCCAGAGAGGGGAAAAGGACTTGCCCAGGGTCACACAGCAAGTTCGTGGTGGAGCCGGGAACTGAATCCATGAGCCCAAGGCTCTGTCCATTTCCTGTGCCGCAGTTCCCTTCGCTCCTAAAATGGGAACAACATTGCCCATCTCGGTACACTAAGGACAGACCCAATCTCCCAGCCATGCATATCTGCCCCTGTCTGCGTCAAAGCTGTGACAATGGTCAGCCCACTCTGTACAAACTTCCCAAACCCACTAAGGCCCTTGATAGTTCTCAAGGGGATTAAGAGATATCTGACTTTCAAAGGACAGGGAGTTTACTTATGTAACCTTTTTCTAGTACCACATGCAAATATGCACATAATAATGCTTCTCGGCAATGGACAACTTAGCGGAGGTGGAGAATCAAAATGACTTCCAAGAATTACAGAAAGTGAGCAAATAAGTCATTTCATAAGTGCATATATAGTCTAAGGAAGCGGGGGATGGGGAGGTTATCCTATTCCTCCTACCTTTTTATACAGACCCCTCCCATCATCCCAACCATGCAGGGTCAGGCAGGCTCAGTGCTCAAATATGGCCCAAGAACCAGTAGATGGCACACAGGTTAAGGTTAGGGGCTTCTCAGAGAGTTTTCTTAGAAAAGTAATAGAAAATGTAGAGAGCAAAGAGGAGCTGAAGACAGTCTCACGCCCAGTCTAAGGCCTTATTACAAGTAAGAAACTCTATTATGCCACTCAAAACCAAGTCAATGCTGACGACCCCCCCAAAGAAGGGGTGAAGCACGTCTGCATCCTGAGGGGAGAGGCACTGGAGAAGTGCTAGAAGCTCTACCTCCACCCCCACAACAGAACACCTGACATGCAAGTGGATCTGAGGTGAAGGCTGGCAGGGTGTGGAGGCTGATTAGGGGCAGGACACAAAGCAGGTAGGGAAGCTGAGAGTGAGTCTCACCCCATCTTGTCCTGCTCTGATTCTTACCTGTAGGTCTTGCCGTCTTTCTGATGATCATCATCATCCTCAGGGGAGAGAACATAAGGGTCACTCATCTCAGGCAGCCCTGATTCCAGCATCCGCTTCTTCTTTCTGCCCCGAGGGGGCTTAGGAGCCACATTGCCACCTCCACCACCACCGCCACCGCCTCCTTCCTCTGTTAGGGTTGCTGCTACCTTCTTGGAGAGATCAGGGACCACCTGCAGGGCTTGTGAGCCAGGGGGAAGAGCTGAGACAATCATGGGAGCCGAAATGGGGAAGGTCTGAGCTGATGAGGCGGTGGTCACAAGGGAGCCTGAGGGGGATGTGATTACCAAACCGGGACCTAGGATTGGGAGAAAAAGGAGATAGTGTCATGTTGTGCAGTGTCAATCCTAATCATTTAATTTCCCCCAGATCACTGTTTTAATTAACCCCTCACCACCACCCCTCAGCCCAGAGTACATAGGAAATCCTAACCCCTGTCCCCACCCCAACCCTGGTAACAGTGAGATTTACCCCTTGATTGACTCCCTTCTCTTCTCCACCTCTGAGAACAGGAGACTCCTTGATTCAGAGAAGGAAAGAATGTCACCTCCTCAAAGGCAGGGACCGCATCTTCTACTTCTTTGTATCCCCCACAATGCCTAGCACATTGCTAGGCACACAGTAGGCACTTAATAAAAATTTGATTGAGTAATCAAACACATATCCCACTCCCCATGTTCTTGGAGCCCTCCAGCCTGGGGTACTGATCATGGAAGATCAACACCTCAGATTGGAGAAGAGCAGAGTTGCTCACCAGCAGTCATCAATCCCGTAGACGGCACAGGGACCACCGTGATATTCTGGGTAACAGACGCCTGACTATGTGGGGTCAGTTGGTCTGACTTGGACTCTGTGTCCATACTGATGCCCGAGGGGAGGGACACTGAGGCAGGCACTGTCAGCAAGGTAGGGTAGTGGGGTGGAGGCAGCCCACAGCCCTTCTCTGGCAACAGCTGATCCTTCATCTTGTTGATGAACATCGTGTTCTCGATCTAAAAACAAAAAAAAAGGAAGGCGGGGGAGCAGCCTCTTCAGGGAAGAGTCTAACTTTGTCTGTTCCCTAAGTCCTTTGCATTGTCTGTCCTCTTCCTTGGAGATCAAAGAATAAGTAGTTAATACAGCTGACTCCTGTCTAGGCCACTGCAATAAATTGACTATTTGTCATTAAGTGAGGTACATGAACTTTTTGTTTTTCCAGTGCATATGAAAGTTCTGTTTACACTAGGCTGTAGTCTATTAAGTGTGCAATAATAGCAAACATACCTTCATAAAAAACTACTTTATTGTTAAAAAATGCTAACTTTTATTGCTAAAAAAAATGCTAATCATCAACTGAAACTTCAGCAAGCTGTAATCTTTTGGCTGGTGGAGGGTCTTGTAAAGATGCAGCATCTGTGGAGCACACTAAAAAGAAGTATGCCTATATCTTTGTGCTTCCAGAGAGAAACCAAGACAAAAACACTACATAGTTCTCAGTGTTGGGGCACTGCTGAAACAGCATGCGGTTTATCTTGCTTCAGTTTTCACAGCAAGAAAACTAACTACTCAAAGTTGAAAAAGGACACGATGAAGTAGGAGCAAAATAACCTACCTGTCCTGAGACTGTGGGGATAGAAGGCCAGAAGTACGGGTTAGAATTGAAGTGAGATTCTTCCATTCTACCTGAAGGAAAAAAGAGACCACATCACACTGAGGGATCCATCTGTAGATGCTGAGCAATGGAGAAGGGAAGTTGAGGAGTTCCTGGTCTCTCACGTAACTGACCATAGGGTCAGGAATTAGCAGTCAAGATTTAGGACTCTAGCAGTGTATTAGTCCCTTTGGTCAGAGCCACTTGTCACTATATCCCTACCCAACAGAGGCAATCCTAGTTATATGCTTGTGGAAGAACTTATACACAGCTCACTTCCCATAGGATGTTTCCCATACCCCAAAGAAACAGAATTGGTATTACTTTCCTTTGCTGACAAAAAGAAAAACTGGTTGCGCCCTAGTGGAGTAGTCATTTGGTCAACTGCCTCTGGACAAAGTGCAAGCCACATACATCCCAAGGACCTGGGTTTGGTCCCAGGCCAAGGAGAACAACCAAGATGTAAAACTAAATAAAAAATAAATAAAGTGCTTCTCTCTCTTCCTGCCTGCCTACTCTCCTTCATTCCTACCTGTGCCTTTCTTTATTAAAATTAAAAAAAGAGAGAAACTGAAGTAATGAGGGGACAGGATGTACCCAAGGTTACATGAAACAAATAACTGATTAGTCTGAAAACAGCGACTACTTATCATTGTTCCTCTATTCCTTCAAATCCAGCACCCTTGAAGAAATCTCGAGTTCCAACTGATATACCTACGGTTCTCTGGGGCTTGCAAAAGTTCTAGATCAAAACACAAAATGTCCAAAGCCAGTAAATAATGAAATCAGCAGGAATCAGAATCAAGGTATTTTTTGGGTAACATGGTATTTGAGGACCACATACCACTGATTCCCCCAAGGTGGTGCATGGGGACCATGCATGCTGGGCTCAGCAGTAAGAACCCAGGAGTTACCATTTTAAAGAGTTCCACATAGCAGCAGCAGTGGCCGCCCAGATTTCCATGTAAAGGGATTCAGAATAGGGACAATGGGCCAGAACACATACAAGTGCTAGACTCCTGCTTTGTAATTCTCAAATACTATGCTTCTGAGAGTTCGAGTTCTTCTCTGTACACAGATGATAATGAAGCTAAGAACTGGCAATGAGGAATAAGAAGAAAAGTAATCCCTCAGAATTACATTGCAAGTCACAGATGAGTACAGAACACAGGTTCTTCACTCATTTTCACTGATCACTTCTAGCAAGGTTTCACTGGCAGTGTGTTGGTGGTGTAGCTTCCCCAAATCCTGGGCCAGGAAAGACCAATGCAGCAGAGGTCCAGTGAAGAGGGAGTATGAGGAAGAGCAGGAAATAAATATTATCAGCACACTGCTACTGTGAGTCAAGAGTAACCAAGTTTTAGTCAGGGAAGAAGGACTGTGACTTAGAGTCATAGATGCTGCTGAATTTGTACTGGAGGCAGATTTGGAGACACGAAAAGCTGGAGGTTAAACTAGGAATGAAAACTGGATTTCAAGTAGTGAGTGATTTAGAAAATTAGGAATAATTTTCAATAAAGGCACCAAAGCAGAAAGGGTATCACTCTCAACATAACTCTGTTCCTTATCCTTCTCCAAAAGTCTCATCCTATATTTTTTGCTCCCTGGTAAGCAGTACTCTAATTTTTTTTTTTTTTTTTAAGGAAAGATACAGGCAAGAATAAAAGTGAGCAGACAGGTAGGAAGAGAGAGAAGAGAGAATCACTTTATTTTTGTTTTTATTTAGTTGTTCACATTGGTTGTTCCTCAGAACCTGCGACACGAGCCAGAGTCCTTAGGATATACATGCCCCATGCTCCTTTGGAGGCAATTAACATAACTGCTACTCCACCGGGGCACACCACCATTCATAAAATATATGAAAGAAAACAGAACTGAATTTCACCCCACTTTTTCCAAAAAAGTCACAAATGTAGAGAAGAATGCCCCAAATTTGTGACTATAAGAGAGTCAGAAAAAGCATTAAATGACTCGGAAGCAACCACAGGCAAACCCTGCTCCCGGAGTCATAAAATACTCTAAAAACCAGATCATCTCTGACACAAACACTAACCATTTTTTACCTCCAGCACTAGTTTTATAAAGGGCCCTCAGGTCCTCCTCAGACAATATTAGTCAAGAGAAAACCAAATTACAGTATAAGGTGTTCTAATCTTGTCAAGCTTTGGGAAGACAGGGATCATATCCTGTATACCTCTCCAGCCTCTAACACAGGATTCATCACCCAGTAAGCAATTCCATATTTAATGAACTGAATGACAGTGTGCTCTACACATACAGATTTTGAAAGCAATGATGGGGCTCAAACTTAACTCACAACCCTGTTTGTCTACCCTTCTAGCTAAGAGAAATGAAATACACAAGACTGGTGACAAATGTAGAAATGAAGTTGAGAATGAATGGGAGGATAAAAGAAGGAGAGTCTAGTGCACTTTGCTGGAGTAGCAGTTGGGTCCGCTGCCTCTGGCTGAGTGCAGTCCACATATGTCCAAGGGGCCCAGGTTCATTTCTAGGGCCTTGGAAACAAGCAAGATATACAACTAAAATGAAAACGCTTCTTCCTCCTCTCACTTCTTGCCTGCTCATTTTCATTTTTCCTTTAAGGAGAGAGGGAGAGAGAGGAAGAGAGGAGAGAGGAGGAGAGAGGGGGAGAGAAGGGGAGAGAGGGGGAGGGAGAGACGGGGGGGG
>RJWH01002566.1:100672-172801 GCA_004363575.1 Solenodon paradoxus | reverse complement strand
CTCACCTTCACTCACGCCTGCACCTTTCATTAAAAATATGTAATCTATATATAGATACCTATATATATATATATAGATAGATAGATAGGTACATATACACACATCTATACATATACACACTATCTATATATATAGATACACACACTAACTATATATACATCTATACATATACACACTATACATATACACACATAAAATTTCCCCTAAAAAAAAGAAAAAATCAAGGAAGTAAAGGCACTTCAGATGTGAAAATTTAGGAGGAAAATAAGAATGTTCTCAGATAGGATTCCTGTGAATAAAGCCCTTCCCCAATAAAAAGTTACATCCATTCATACTATCCTGTAAATGGATCAGGTGAAGCAGTTTCTGAGCAAAATATTCTTTGCAGGTTCTTATAAAGGGGCACACAAAGTGATGTGGTGGATAGCATCACCGCCACCATGACTAATAACATCCATAAGTACTATGGTGTCCAAGGTACTATAAGCATTTTATAACAATCACATCGTTTAACCCCCACAACAATTTTATGAAGTAGGTACAGTAATTCCCATTTTTCAAATAAAGAAACTGGAGGCATAGGGTCAAATAGCAAATAGGAGAGTAGGCATCCAAATGCAGGCGTCAAAGAGTTACTCAGGGAAAGGGACTCTACAAGAGATCAAAACCACACAAGTGAAGCACACACTCTCATGACACTGTGGCTTGATTCATGAATTACAACCAAAAATTATCTCCAGGAATGGAAATAATATACATTTTAAGGTAGTTATCAATAAAAGGTCTCAAAAAATGAAATTTTTGGCATGTCCTGGTATTGCAAGCAACTGGGCATAGTCCACATACATCCTAGGCCTGGAGGGACGGTGGGAACAGCCAAGATGAACAGCTAAATGAAATAAATAAATTCTTCTTCCTCCTCTTTCTGCCTGCTGGTTACCTCTGTTCACCTTCCTTCCTGCCTGCACCTCCTTTTTAAAAAATAAATAGGTATACCCTGGTGGAGCAGCAGTTAGGTCAAACACCCCCGAAGGAGCAAGCCACATATCCCTGAGTTTGAGTCCCGGGTCTGGGGAGGAAGCAGCCAGTGTGAACAACTAAATAAAAATAAATATGCTTCTTCCTCCTCTCTCTTCCTGCCTGCCTGCCTACTCACCTTCATTCCTGCCTGCACCTTTCCTTTAAGAAAAAATAAAGGCGTATCCTGGTGGAGTAGTGGTTAGGACAATAGCCTCCAATGGACACAGGCCACATACCCCTGGATTCGAGTCCTTAGTACGGAGGGGAAGCAACCAGTGTCAACAACTAAATGGAAATAAGATGCTTCTTCCTCCTTTCTCTTCCTGCCTGCCGACTCGCCTGCATTTCTTCCTGCACCTTTCCTCTGACAAAAAGAAAAAGAAGAGCGCTGCTCTCTTTGTATAAAAGATGGCCCACCTCATGCCAGGTCACCCGAATACCTGTTCGCTGTCCTTCTACCACTTATCCTCCTAACTCTCTTTCAGAGAGGAATGCTCACCAAGCCATCCCAACAAGCAGGAACATACCAACATTCTTTTTTACTAAAAGAAAGAAAGAAACGACACAGGCAGGAATGAAGGCTAGGAGGCAGGCAAAGAGAGGCAGAAGCATTTTATCCATTTTTATTTATTTGTTCACATTGGCTGTCCCCTGCCACTCCCTGAGTCTTGAACCAGGAACCTTGAGATGTATGTGGGACTACTCCCAGGGTTACTAGACTGCTAGGCCACCAAGGCATGCCCACACCAACATTCTTAAAAGCCAAAGAAGTCCAGTGATATTACAGGGAAAC
Organism: Solenodon paradoxus; assembly: GCA_004363575.1. NCBI lineage: Eukaryota > Metazoa > Chordata > Mammalia > Eulipotyphla > Solenodontidae > Solenodon > Solenodon paradoxus. Next base: position 170,988 of record RJWH01002566.1, on the reverse strand, counting down.
TTTATCTCTACACAGAATGTCAGTTTTGATGATAATGCCATTATATTAAAAACAAACAAAAAACTGGCTGACCCGAGACTGGGAAGGAAGACGTTTCTATTACAGCCCCAAAGAGCAAGAATGAAGGAAAAACATAATAGGTAGAAGAATGTTGGCAGATTGAAAATCCAGGCTCTAATTTTAACTTTACTACTGCACCATGCCTCAACTGTTCTGTTAATAAAAAAAGGAAGTTTACTATAATTAAGTTGGATGCACTATTCTTCCAAGATGTTCAAGGACTACATTTTCCTTTTCTAATCTCAAAAGAATCTCTGAAGCACTGAGGTGAAGATAAAAGACAGTATTAAGTAATATCTATGTAACAAAGTAGAACTTGAACTCTTTTTTTTCCTTAAAGGAAAGGTGCAGGCAGGAATGAAGGTGAGTAGGCAGGTAGGCAGGAAGAGAAGGAAGAGCACTTTATTTTATTTAGTTGTTCATCTTGGGCATTACTCCTAGTCCCAGGTCTTGAACTGGGACCTTACTATGATTGTGGACTGTGTGTGGCGTACTAAACCACTAGGCCACCAGGATACACTGTGGACTTGAACGCGTACCAGGTTTGTCCATCTGTCTGTTCTTTTACAGTGCAACCAGTCATAAAGGGATAAAAATGTCACTGCCCCCAACTTGTGGTTTTGGCAGACATGGTAAAGATCACCTTTTTCCTGGTACTATAATTTTTTATTGTTTTTCAAATAAAGTGTAATTTTCTTTTCTCAAGAAAATAGCATTCTCTTAAAACAACCAACTTTTAGAAAACTATTATATACGTCGACCAAGTTCAGTATCTAGAGAATGGAGCTAGGAATCAAAATTTCTGCACTCTAATTCTAGGTCTTACATTAGTGAATGTCTCTGAATAATTTCTTACTAAGTTTCTATTTGGATAGAGGGTGGAGAATAAACTTCTTAAATTCTTGACACCCTGGTGGAGTAGTGGTTAAGTGTAACTCCTCTGGTCGAACATAGTCCACAAACATCTCAAGGACCTGGGGCCGGAGGAACAACTAAATGAAAATAAAGTGCTGCTTCTCTCTCCTTTCCTGCCTGCTAATCTACTTGCCTTCATTCCTGCCTGCACCTTTCCTTTAAGCAAAAAAAGACACATGGCATAAGAAAAGGAATAAAATGATCCAAATGCTCCTGAATGGAAGACAGAGAAATACTTCCATGTGATGAAAACTATTAGAGACAATTAGTGAAAATTACATAATTATACAGAAACTACCCCCAAAGTATCAGATCTATAGCCTCCGGCTTAGTAATCATCAACTAGAAGCACTAACAAGAAATAGAGATGCAAAGAACAATCAACTCAGAAAGAACTTGACCCATGAGTCTCAGACATTCTATTGAGAAAAAGTGTTCCAAAATGCACAACTGCAGAAAGGTTGCAATACTAGCTAAGGACTTGAAGTGAAGAAACAGAGATCTTTTTTTTTTTTTTTCAGTAAGGAAAAAATATTTTTCTCAGGTTCTAAAGACATTCAAGAAAGGCTATCCCAATATAATTTGGGGTCTTTCTCTCATCTTGTGAACTCTTCCAGGTATAAACTCAGAAAAGGTTCACTATCAGGAAAGACTATCTCATGACGGCCAAAGAGATCAACAGGACTACTGACACCGCATAGCTGGCAATCTAAGCCAACAACTTCAACCCTGGCCACTGCTGGACCCCTGTAGCCTGTGGGTAGGACAGCAGTTCCATTTTTCTTGCCTATACCACTAAAATGATGGATCTGGGTAATGTGAGAAGAGGAAAAAAACTGAAGTAGGATATGCACCTTGGCTCCGAAACCTATGGAGAATAAATTTTATAAACGACCCTGGAATTGGTTCTTACAAGCTTTGAATTCAAATTCTTTTGAGTTGATACACTGTCATTTTCAGGTTACCTAAAACTCCATCACTATCAAGTCTCATAATTTGCATGCTTCCAGACCTACTTCTGGAGTCCACTTCATAAGGTTTTATCCACTTTACTTCAAATTACCTGTGAACCAGTTTTCTTTTCCTGAAAACTTCACCCTGACACATCAAATTCAAATAACCCTGTATCACAAAGTTCAGTCGTTCAATAGATCCAGTCCAAACACCCTACTGCCATAGTAAGGATATGCACTCACTCTGAACTCAACTCTGCCTGTCGCAAATTCAGGAAAGCTATTCTATAAGCTCCGCCACCATGACTATGCTGGCAACTAAGGCCCATTTGTCCCCAAAGCAGAATAAATTTCTCCTTTGGACAGAATACAACACTACTTAGTGATTTCACCTGAGCATCTCACATTTCATTCCTGAAGAGTACTGGTGGGAATGGAAGGTGAATGGGGTACAGTTTCAACTTTTCACAAAAAAACTTCCTAGGTACCAAGAGATAATAGTAAAGGGCTAATTTTTCTCCCATAGCAAACACCAGTATTACCATTGCTATTACTTGAAGAATTCTGTCCCATAGTCCAAAAAAAGCTCATTTGATTATGACCCCTTCTCCCCGCAAACCAGAAAAACCATTAAGCCAAAATTGTCTTACCCTCTCTCTCTCTTCCTCCTGTCGTCTTATTCCTTCTCCTTTCCAGGGCTCCTGAACTTTCTGTAAATAAATTGTCTGGGTTACAGGGGCCAGTAAGGGTGAATTGTGGAGGACCTCAGGAATTCTTTGACTATCAGCAGTCTGTCGCAAAGCAACCAAAAACAATCCAAGACGCAAGGAGTGCAGAGCCACCACTATATGGATACAAGGGAAAGCAATCCAATTCCCAGAAACTAAATGAACTCTAGCACCACTATGTGGGTTCCTCTTCTGGGTTGGGACACTAGTTCTTCACTCCCCAGGGCCACAGATAACTAAGGGTCAGAGAACAGAAGAACAGAAGAGTTGGGAGAACAGAAGGGTACCTGCCCCCTTGAGGACTGACTCAGAGGCAAAGCTGAGGACTAGGGGGATGCAAAAGCCCCTCTGTCAGGCACAGTGCCAGTTCAGGCCCAGTCACTTCCTCTGGCCTCCCCCCCACTTCAGCGAGGACTTAGCTCCTGCCTACCCAAGGCCTTGTGCCAAGAAGTACCTCCCCCAGCCTGCACAGTGGTCTAGCTATTGGAGACCCCAGCTGTCCCCTCAAAAACCTTCGCTCCCTGGAGACAGTCCTTGGGCGACTTCTCCCGATGTTGTCCCCCACCCCTTGCTCAAAGACCCTTCTTTGGGACGTCCCTCCCTCCCCTCCAGGGAGCTGAACTCTGCCACCCACCAGGCAGACACCCGCCCCCTAAGCCCCCCCCATTCCGCCCCATCGCCCGCTCCTGCACAACCACTTCCGGTTCCGGGAAGGAAACACATACAGGCACACCGTGGACCCCCCCCTTCCTAGCCCCCCCAAGGAAAAGGGGAGGGGGAGGAGCAGAGAGCTGGGCGCGCGCCGACTGCAGCCGCGCGAGACTCACCCGGCGGCGACGGCTGCGGCGGCGCCAGAGCCAGACCCAGAGCCAGAGCTAGAGCGCGGGAGGGGCGGCGTTTACGGGGAAAGGAGGGAGCCGAGTGGGGTGGGAGGACCCGCAGGGGAGAGGGGAGGGGGAGAGTGCTAGGCGGAGCGCGCGGGCACGCACTTTAGGCGCGAGACAGACCTACACGCTCACACGCACGGAATGCGCGCGAGACACCCGCAGGGCGGGGGCGCGAGGCTGTGGGTGGCCCCCTCCCTCCCTCCGCTAACACTCACCCGGAAGTGGTGCTGCAGCTCGCTCTCCCGAAATCCCCCAATACTTCCACGCCCCCTCCCTCCCTCCCCCCACTGGCTCGGAATCGAGCCGCCGCGGAGAGAAGGCGGGAGCACCGGAAACGAAAAGGGGGGGGGAGGGAGGGAAATAGCAGTGTGGGGGGGGTGGTAATGGGGAAAGTGCGGGGCGGTGGTGGGGGGGAGGAAGCAAAGGTCGAGTCACTTCCGGGAGCAGCTAAAGCATATCCGGCGCTGCGAGCCACTCCGGTATAGTCAGGGCAGAAGTTACGACGAGTGTGGGCGGAAGTGGCTTCTGTGCCGGGATGTATTAAAACCCTCTGTGGATGTGACGACACAACGGAAGTGAAGGCGGGTTCTGCTAAGGGCAGAAGGGAACCTTTTTATCACTGCGGTACGGGTTCCGGAAGAGACTTCTGAGGAAGTAGGAGGGTGGAGATACGACAGGTTCATGAATTATGCATCATGGAACTAGAGGAGGTGTGGGTTCTTTGAAGACCGGAGTCCCGTTTCCCTTCCCTCACCGTGGAATAGGCTTATGTAGGAAGTTACCGTTATTTTTTATTGTACTCTCAAGAATGTCTCAGTACTTTCAGTCTGCGGGAAAGGATAAGTCAATTTTCTGAGGTCCCTACTTAGACTCGGTTGGACGACCACCTCCAGCCATCAACACCTGCCTGACCATCTCCCTGATCACACCTCTTATTCTCTTAGCTTTGGTCTTCACATAGTCGTTTCCCTCATCTGTGTAGCCTCACTCTGCATACACACATACACACATACATATACACATTTATATATGTATATATATGTGTGTATATATATATACACACACACACATATATAGGAAAGGACAGGAAAAAGCCTTTTTATGTATTTAGTTGTGGTTCTCCACCTCCCTCCACCCCTATCCACGTCACTAACACAGGCCCTGGGCTTTACCTGGTCCACACCCCAGCATCTCAGCCCCCTCAGCTACCAGGATGCGACCTGGATTATTTTTAAATATAATTCATTACTCCCTGATATTATCTGCTGCCCACCAACAACGAATAGAAAACTGACCCATGAGGGCAAGGATTTTAGCCTGGCAATTAGTAACTAGTCAGTAAATATTTTTAGCACAATGGAACACTTAATATGAACTCTTCCAGGAAGTCTTCCCTGATTGTGCCTTCACATAACCACCTTTTTCTGAATTCCCACAGCATCTAGTCTGTACTTGTTAACAGTTTCATATATGTGACTCCCTAGTAAGACTGGCAGTTCCCCAGAAAATAAACTGTCCCAGTAGTTTGCTGAGCACATAGTAGATGATGAGTAAATATCTACTATTGAGTAAATGAAAGCTGCCACTAACCTACACTCACATTGGACCAGAGTTCTTCTGGAGTCAGGTCTGTTTTGACTGAAGCCTAATTGAAGTCCCTCCTATTAAAAGCAACAGCTTATTACTTAGAGAGAGAGAAAAAAAACAGTAATAGAAACAATATCATTTTACAGATAATGTAAGTAAGATTATGAAGATGTAGTGATTTTCTCCCTAAAATCACATAACAAAGAACACTTAACAATAAACTTTTAGAAATTTAAATAGAAGATATTTATCTTTGCCTTATAATTGTAGTTTATGAAAGTGTCTTTCACAATTTTTTGACTCTGCTCTGAATCTAGGTTAGCTAAGTAGCAACAGTTGGCAGGAAAAGGTGCTTAAGGGCTCAGATGTGACCAGCCCTAGTTGCTGCATGGGTTAGATTGCTGACTGGAGAAACCTTGACTTTGGGGGTTGCGACAGAAAGGTGGGAGCAAAATCGTAAGTAATCAGTGTAAGTGTTGGTTCTCTTGTTCTTTCCCCCATTTACATTAACTGGCACTCCTTGGTCCTCAGTATCTCCAACTGTCAACCTTTGCTGTAAGAACCAAGTTTTAAGTGCTTTGAACTCCTTAGAGAAAAGCTTTAGAGATAAATGCGGGGCGTAGTGGGGAGGAGGGTTGTTAATTTTAGCCTAGGATTTTCCAGCTGGCACACTGTTTCCATCTTGAATCACTTCCACACCCTGAGCTCTGCCTGGGAGATCCCTCCTCCTGGGGGCTTCCCCATTCCCTGGTTTGGTCGGAGCCACTTTGTTAAGCATTCCAGAAAAATGCTTAAGAGTAATCCTGCTGAGTCATGTGATACACAGCTCAGGGGGTGAAGAAAGTATGAGGATAGAAGCTGGTCCCAGTGGTGACTGTGATGTGTGGTCTTTAAGAACCAAAGGACAGAATGGTCATTGTTTAGTTTTTGGTCTGTCACTCAGTGGTGACTCTACCACTTACCATTACAGCCTTCTGAGGCCCCCAAGGCCCCTGTCTCCAGGAGAGATAAAGGTTTGGATCCTTCCCCAGGGCATCCTGACAATGTGATTTCATTTGAGATAATTCCTTTAGGATGACTCAGGAGACAGGAGATCTCCTTGCTTCTCTCTTCTTCCTTGTCATTTGACTTTTGAGGGGAAGGGAGGGCATGTAGGGAGAAGGAACAGGAGGATTTCCAGCATCTTGCTGGTGTATTTTAATGTATTTAAATTTAGAGAAGCAGCAGTCTAATCAGGGAATAATTAATTCCCTCTTCATTAGGGGCCTTCATGTGTGCCTTTTGCATATGGATAAGCGGTGGGGTCACACTGTCCCTCTGAAGAGAGACAGTCTGGAAGGTGATAGAGCCTACATGCTGTCTAATCTCCTGAGCCCTATCTCCTTCTGGGCCAGGCCTCCTCTCCCTCACCACTCCAGGCAAGCACTGGATTCCTATGGGGGCAGGGGCTGAGGTAGGGGAACTTAATAAGCTTCCTCTCCTGTCCTCCAGCTCCTATCCCTTTTTATCCCCTTGCACCTCTTCCTGCACCCCAGGTTCCATCCAGCCCTCTCCCATCCTTCCCCAGTGGCAGGATCTCTTTGGAGGGGAGGAGGAGCTTGGGTTGCGTCTGAGCCCTTCTCACCTGCTTGTTTGCCTCACACCTCTGCTTATAGGTGGTTCGTCACTCCTTGGCACTGCTCTGCTTCTGTGCTCTGTTGCAGTCTGTGTTTTCTTGGGGAGTCTGACACTCTGAGAGTACATGGTGCTGGGGTCCTGAGAAACACACTCTCTCCTCCCCGTTCAGGATCTCAGGATGGTGTGCTTCTGTGTGTACTCAGCCACACTTCCCTGAGTGTGCGGTAAAAGCTCCCCACACCTAACACAACTGTCACACATACATTCCTGCTTCTAGCTGCAAGGATACACAGAGGCATACACAGTCTAGGGGGGCCTGGGCTGCCCTCCAGCACATCACAGTCTCCTCTCCTCCCTGGAGCTACCCCATTTCCAGGGAGCAAGTGGGGCACAGACAGGGGTGGGGGGAGTAATGAGACCTGGGTGGTTACTGTGGCAACAGAGCCTAGCAACAGCTGAGAGGCTGATGTGTGGGCTTTTGCAGGGCGGCTACAGGAGCCAAGCTAGAATCTGGGACTCAGGGGTGACTGATCCCAGCTGGGCATCCTGAGTTCCCTCCTCCAGACACACCCCTTGATTCCACCCCCATACCCCAGAGAGGGCAGAGTGGGGGAAACTAATGAGAGTTAATCACAGGGCTTCTAATTGCTGCATAGCTTCTGGGGGGGCAGCGTGGGTGGGGGGCAGGTTAGGGTGTAAGGCTAAAAATAAGCCACGCAGGATAGCCTTTTTTCTGCAGCTACCTCTCATCTTTCCCTCTGCTCCATCTTTCTCTTCTCCTTTCACCCTTCGCCAGCCATCTGTCTCATCAGCACTCTCACCTTCGTTTTCTTGCTTGTTCCATTGCCTGGCCTATAAATTCCTTTTCTTTTGTCTTCTTTCTTCTGGTCTCTGTGACCTCCATTGGCAAGTAGTAAGCAGACCACTCTTGCAATTTCTCTCCGACTGCTTCTGATCAGGACTGCCCCTTTCAGTTCCATTGCTTTCTTTCTTCCTCCCATTCTGTCCTGAGTCAAAATTCTCCAATCCCAACTCCAGATCAGAGCAGGTCAGATCACATTGGATGTGGGGGAGGGTGTCATTTCCCCCCACACCCCGTGGCCTCTCTATGGGGTCATAAGACAGAGCCAGGGGACTCGGGTATCTTGCAAAGGCTTTATTTGAAAATTTTGAAACTTACATCCCACAAGAATTCAAGATTATCACCACAAGAAGAAGAGATAATACAAAAATATATATCACAGCATAGGAGCCAGGTAAGAGAATAAGGAGGAAGGGTGCAGCGAGAAGGGGAGGGAAGGCAAAAGGAGGAGTAGGGAAGAACAAGGAGGGAGGAAAGGAGAAGGGAGGGGGAGTCTGGGGAGGGGAGGGGTAGATTGGGAGGCAGAGCTCCCGATGGCCTTGAACCAGCTGGGTCCAGTCCCTGGCAGCCTAAGTGGAGTTAGGGAGGCCCTAGAGGGGCTGGGAAGTGGAGGACTGGCTCAGGGGGCTCTGAATTCCAGAGAGTGACACACACACAGAAGACAGCCAGGACAGACAAAACAAAGGGACTTTGGAGAGGTAAGGGCAAATGGGAGCCTCTTTCTCATATAGTGCAGCGTGTGACTCTCCAAACCCACCTCTCAGACAACAGAAATTAGCAGTGAGACAGTGGAGGGGGACTTTGGGGCCTCACTACCCCCATTCCCAAGGGGGAGCCCTCAGGGTAATGAGAGCACCCTTGAAGTGGGATGGGGAGACAAGAAACACGTGACATGGAACGGGATGGGACCATGACAGATGGGGGCACCAGGAGCCCCCAGTTCACCTCCCACCCCCCTCCAGGGCTGCATGCAGGGGTCACAGAAAATAGAGCAGTGGGTGATCATGAGGAAGAGGTTGAGCATAACACACAACAGCACAACATAGGGCCAGGAAATGCACGTGAAAGTGCCGGGTGAAGTCACCACTGACCAGAGTGACTGAACCAAGCGTGGAATGTGGGCAGAAGAGAGTGAAAAATGAGACAAAGAGAATGTGAGATGGGTGGGGGAGAGACGTGGGTAGGAGAGGGCACAGAGACTGGCTGTACAAGAGCATGAGTGTGTGCAAAGGTGGGGGCGGGGCCCAGAAGCCATAATTACTTGAGGCCCCCACCTGAAGGAGGGCGAGCAGGTAAAATGGCCACTGGGGGCCATTGGGGGCTCCAGGGTGGTGTGCAGGGCAGGAGCCGGGAGCACCTGTGGCCCCAGCTTCCACAGCTGCCCCATCCTCAATGGGATGAGGGCCAGGCCAGCCCCTTGGCCTCCTGCTTGGTGGCACCCCAATATTGTGGGAGCATCACAGATTCACCAGGGGAATCCTGAGAGGAAGAGGGAAAGGGCATAGTCAGGAACCAAGGGGTAGGCCAGTATCAAAAGAGAAGTCCAAGACAAAGAAAAGGAGTCAAGGTGAAGGAGGCAGAGCTGGAGTTCAATGCAGCATGAGGACAGGCCGTGCATCCACAGAGAGCAGGACAAGGGAGGGTCCCCCAGGGAGTTGCTGATCCAGTCCCCTTGGGAGGGCCAGGCCTGCCTCCTCCCACTCACCAAGAAGGAGCACCCCAACCACAGCTCAGGAAGCCTAAGTTTCCTCCCTCCCCACCCTCCCGTCCCTTTGCCCATGCCCTTGCCCTCACCGGTTCAACTGGAAGGCTGGAGCCCCCTTGTGCTGGGGCATCCCAGGCCGGGTTCCCCCTCGGGGCTCCTCATGGTCAGGGGTGGGGGTAGGTGAGTCCCCGAAGGCCCCCAGCACAGTGACCCCAGCAGGGGACAGGTCTGTCAGTGGCTGCTGGCTCTCCTCCTGCCTCAGGGCGCCTTGCTGTCCTGAGGGCCTGCGTCGCTTCTGGCTGCGGTCCCAGCTGGTATACAGGAAGGAAAGAGGGTCTCGCACACACTTAAGAAGCCCTCATGCCAGGCCTGCAGTGCTTTTCACCCTCAGCCTCCCTCAGAACCCCCCACACACACACACACACCCTCCATCAGAGAAACTGGCATCTTAAAGGTTCCTTACACCCAATTTCCTGAAACCATGTGTCCTGGAAACCACTTCCTCTATGTCCTAGGGGGTTGGGGATCTAAACCATCTTCTGATCAGATCTAGACCCACAGAACTAGCACTTCCTCCCCACCAACACCTGGAGTCCTCCGGCCCCTCCTCCATGCACACCCGAAAGAGTTATTTCTCTTCTCAGCAGGTGCCTGGCAGGTTCAGTTCTAATTCCAAGTCAGCTAATGACTTGGACACCTGAGCCTAATGATTCTCTCAGTAGAGTGGGAAGGACTGAGTGACCCATTATTAAATGCATACAAGAAAGCTCCAGATGCTCTCCCTCCTTCCCAGGCAGCCATAAGAAGGGGGTCGGCAGCCATAAGAAGGGGGTCTGCAGCCTGGGTCTGTTTTCTCTGTCTTGGTAGAAATGGGGATAAGGGATGTCCACCAAAGTCCCCAGTGCACAGAAAGAATTCCCCTCCTGTTATCCCTGTATTTCCCTGGTAGAAGCAATCTGCCCTTATCTTTCACTATTTCCCCACCCCACAAATTCTCACTACCCTTTCCCTGAACTTTCATCCCCGGTTTTCTATCCCACCTCCAGCAAAATTGGCCCTGCTACCTCCAGTCTGCCAGAAGCCCCTCCCCAGCTCACCAGAACTTGAAGATGATGCCAGTAGCCACCAGAACAATGATGATGGAGATGGTGATTGTGACGTAGAGCTGGGGGTCCACACCTGATTTGGGTGGGGAGAAATTATTAGGGAGGCCTGAGATGGTAGGAAAGAGGGGCTGGGGTTAGGCTGTGGGTTCAGTAAACTTAAGAAGTATTGCCATTTGGATCCACTTTGCCCAACTGGTTCTGTTTCTGGCGACACCCCCTTACTGTCATCATCAGTTTTCCCCACAGTGTTCAGCCTTTTTCTTCCCAAATCCTTTCTCTCTACTTTCCCAGATCTTCTACATACATGCGATGAGGAGGATGCGAATCAGAGAGAATCCATCTCTCTGCATAGAAACTGAGGGCTGGAAAGCCATCTCTGTCCCCTCCGCACTGCCATACCACCACTAGCCTGGCTCAGAATATCTGAGCTCAGATGTCACCCTGGAGGTCCCTTTCATCCATCCATTCCATTCCACACTATCTTCAAGTTTAAGTTCAAATGTCAATTTTTGGAAGGTGTCCTGAGCCCCAGGCCAAAGTGGCCACTCCCTCCCCTTTGTGCCTCAACTGAAGCATTTGTGACACCAACTCTCCCCAAGTATTTATACATCAAGCTTCTCTGGTAGCCATGGGCCCCGCAGGGCTCATCTTTGTCTTGGTCTCCTGTGCCAGCAGAGTACCTGACACTTTTGTGAAAGGAGCTAACAGACAGGCCTCTATTGCTGCCCTGAGAGTATTCAGTAAGCCTCCCCCACAGCTTCTTCCACTCCCACTCACCTTCCCCACGGCCCCCGAACAGGAATGGCCGCAGGGTAGCAGGTGCTTCTCCAAGACTGAGGCCATCTCCATCACCCCGCATGGAGTCTGAGTTGGGGTGTGGGGTAGCCAGCCCATGAGGGGCTGCAAATCCATAGTCATGGGGCAGAAATCCAGGATTGGCAGAGTTGGGGTCTCCTCCATCCTCTCGAGACACTGTAGGGCCCCAGACAATAGCCCAGGGGTACTGAGAGGAGGGTGGCCCCTCCTCAAAGCCTGATGGGGTGGCAGGGGGTGCTGTGCCTGGCAGGACTTGCCGTCGTGATCTTGGAACCCGAGGGGATCGGCTTGGTGGGGGTGCCCGCTCCCACACACATACATGGCGCGGGGCTGAGGGGCCTCCCCGGGCACATGGGGGACGAGCTGGGGCTGGTGGGGTTCGTGGGGAGGAGGAGCCATGAGCAGGTGGTGGAAGGGGCAGCAGCAGCAGCAGTGGCCAGAGAGAGAGAAGGTGGGACAGCAGCAGTGCAGGCCTGCAAGAAGGGAGAAGTGACTGAGTCTCAAGCCCACCGGACCTTTGTGCGGGAAGGACAGGCTCATACCAGAGATCCCAGGCTGCCCTCCCTCCAGGTTTCTCTGCAAAAGCAGGTGGGCCTTGGGAAGACTCTGACCTCATTTCCTATCTTCCTTGGGTCTAGCCCCTGGGAAGGAAAGGGCCAAGTCCCCAGGGAAAGTGGGTTCCAGGTTCCCTCTATGGTGCCAACTTACCACATCCTGGACTCCATGTCTGAGATGTTCCTCAGTTGCGACCCAGATTTTCAACCCTTACTGAGTGAGAAAAGGAGTTGTTATATCCCAACCCTGACCCAAGTACTTCCCCCATTCATTCAGTTTATTCATCCCCCATCTCTCCAATCAGGCTGCCATCACCCAGGATCCACTGCTTTCTGAGCATCCTTTGCAGGGAAAACTCCCAGAGTGGATCCCTATCTAGCCCCCAGCCCCTCTGTATGACTTCCCAGGTCTCTTACCACCCCACTCCTGGGGTCTACTCTCACTTCTTTGGCTTCCTTCCTTCTCACTTCCTCTGCCTACAGCTCCAAAGCTTTTCTTGGATCTTAATTTAGAGTCAAGAACCTTGTGATTCCTTGAGCACCTACTGAGAAGGAGGGAGTCTGGGAGTGGGGGAGGGAAGAGGAAGTCAATCTTCTGGCAGAGAGAGATGGGGAGGGTGTGGTGTGTGTGAAATGCACACGGGGAGTGCCGCCTACCATCCTACCATCCTACCTATTGTCCAAGGTATTTATCTTATGATTGGCCCCAAGAATCTGTATCTTCAGGAGGATGTGGGGAAGGAGATGGAGGGATGGGAAGAAAGAGAGAGAAAGAGAGAAATGGGTGGGAGAAAAACTACAGAATATAATGTTTGCTCTATGTTTAATCATCTCGATGCAGGTGCCCTTTGAAGCCCTGAAGAGAGGTGGAGTCAGGAGAGGCTACCTTCTCAGATATAGCTCTCCTGGGGAAAGAGTGCTGGGAGAATCAGCTTCCTCTTGTGAAAGAGGAAGGGCATGTTCTCAGAACTGAGGGTGATGGGGTGCGGGGAGACTGCCCAGAGTGAATGTGTCCTCAAATCTGTACACAGGAACAAGATGGGAAAGGCTGTGGAAGGGAATGGGGAAGTCAGCAGTGGGGAGAGAAGGGAAGAAGTGAAGGCGAAGAGAGGGAAAGTGGGTTGGGAGTGAGGAGAAAGTGGCACAGAATACAGGGTGGAAAAAGGACTCAGTCCTGATAAAGCTGAACTAGGGTTGAACTGGGAAAGGGCACAGAAGATCCAGAGCTGAAGGAAATCCAGACTGAGTAAAAGTCAAAGGGGAAACTGAGAGCTCAGGGGTACAGGAGCAGGGCAGAGGGGGGAGAGCAGGAGGAGAAGGAATGGTCCAGGGAGGAGTAGAGGGGGGAAGGGGAAGGGAGGAAAGAGGTGGAGAGCCCTGGGATAGGGAGAAAGGACAGGGATCCAGGAGAGAGCTTAATACTGAGGACCAGATGAAGAAAGGGACTGGGGGGTTAAAGACCCAGACAGCAAAAATGGAGGATTTGTAAATTGTTTCTTCACATGTAAAGGGATCTGAAGCCAAGGGAAGAGAGGGATGGGGGCATATTGGGAGGAAGGGCCAGAGGGAAAGGAGGAGGAGGAGGAAGGCCTGTGAGAGCAAACCAGTGGAGCGAAGAAGGGTTCACAGGGACATCAGTGGCCAGCTGACTCCAGGACTCATTAGCCTCTCCCTCCTGGTGTATAATCCTAACCTCCACCCCACCCCACCTACGTCAACTCAGTCCCTGCACCCTCTTTAGCCACCCTCTCCAGGAAGCCCGCAGTCCCCAGCCTGGCGCGCCACCCCCACCCTCTCCTAGCTTCTCACCGACCTGTTGTGCGCAGGAGACTGGCTGGGGGTGGGGCAGGAGTCTGGGGCTGGGAGGACTGGCCCCCTCTACAGCGAGTTCTCATCCCACCCCTCCCACAGGCCTGCGCCCTCCTGGACAAGGCTGGAAAGCGGCGAGAGTCGGGGGAAACGAGGATCGGGAGGTCGGCGAAGGGACTCCGAAGAAGAGAGCGTCGGGAGCAGAAAGGGATTCGAGGCAGGAGGATGCTAGGAGCCGAGGGTTAGCCGAAGGCAGGATGGAGGGAGCCGGGGACAGTGACCGCTGCGCCAGGAGGGCAGGATGGAGTCGGGACCCGCGGAGGGATGGAGAGCACACCAGGGAAGGACTACTCAGGGTCTGGAGCCCTGAGCCCGGGCGAGGGACGACGCTGGGAAGAGCGGGAGGCAAAAGGCGAGGAGTCGGGAAAGGGCTGTGCCGGACTCCCTTGGGTGGGGGTGTGGGGGGGGTCCCTCTCGCTCACCTGCAAGCCTGGCGCGGCGGCGCGACAGCTGCGGTCTTTCAGGGCTGCGCAATGCTGGGGGGTCGCAGGAGCGGGTGGGGCACGGGGCATGGTCGGGGGGAGTGTTTGGCCGGCGGCAGGGCGCTGGGGTGGGTGGGGGTGGGCGCCCGGGGCGCCGGGCGGCGGCGGCGGGAGATGCTCCGCTCGGCTGGGCTCGGCTCGGCTCGGGATGCGCTCGGCTCGGCTGGGCTGTGCGCGGCAGCGGGAGCGCTGGGTCTCCGCCTCTCCCCCTCCCGCCTGGGAGCCTCGCACGGTTTAACCCTCCTGCTGCCAAGCCGCCTGCTCAGTCGCGCCCAGCTCTGTCCTGGGGGAGGGTTGGAGAGGGTAGCAGGGGGTGAGCGATGGTCCGGTTCCCCGGGTTGTGGTGGCGGGCTTTTGCACCCCTTTCACCCCAATTGCATGGACACCCATGGTCTCCCCAATCCATTTCTGAGATTCAGAGTCACCCAATATTCTGCGACCCCAACTTTCGTCCTTGGTGCCAAGTGCCAAGGATCACCGCTGGGTTTGAGGTGAAGACTTGGCACCATCCTTGGATTATGCCAACAGCTTGATCTTGGATTCTACTCTACCCTACTACAATACATTCTCCATGATGCAGCCCAGCCAGATGATGTATACAATAAAATCGAGTTGTATTATTCAGCTTTTCTAGAACTCAGAATACCCACACTCCTTACTGTGATTTACAGAGCCCTAAATGTTCTGGTTCCTAGGTATCTCTCTAAACTCTCGGAAGACTCGAGGTCAGAGCCCTCCTGATCAGGGTTCCCAGAATGGATGAACTTAACCTGCCAGGGGCCCTTTGCACTTTCTGTCCCTGCTGCCTGGAATGTTTTCCCTTGACTTTTCACAATGACTTACTCTTTTCATTAAAATATACAATATCACCTCCTTTGGGAGGCCTTCTTTAACTTCTCAGTTAAAGGTAGTCGCTGCCCCCACTCTTGCCCCATTCCTCTATCGCTTTTCCCTATTTTATTCAGGCTGTACTTCTAGGATACCTCATTCTCCTAGTTAATTGCTTTCCAGCCTCATTGGCTTCTCCTCAGACTTCTGCTTGACCTCTAACGTTAGAGTTTCCCAGGACTTAGTCCTTGGCCGTCTTTCCATATTCTCCATCCAGTGATGTCATCCAGTACCAGGGATTAAATACTTTGTAAATGTCAGTGAGTCCTAAATTTATATCTAGAGCTCCAGACTCATTTATTTAAACAGCCTACTTGACATCTCCACTCAATGTTCTTGATGTCTAATGGCCATGCAAAGCTAATGGGCTGAAATAGATGCCTTGGATTTCTCTCCCCAACCCCAATTCATTTCTCTTCTAGTGTTCCCCATCTTGGGACAGGATGATTCCTAGTTATTCAGGCTAAAAACCCAGAAAATATCCTTTGTCTCTCTTATCTCACTGATTCCTATCCTGTATGTAATTCACCATCAAGTCCTGTGAACTCTGCATCCAAAATATATTCCAAATTCATCTACGTCTCTCCATCTTTGTTGCTATCACCCTGGTTAGAGCCATCCTCTCTCATCTGGAATACAGCAGTAACTTCCTAGCTGGTCCCTTGCTTCTGCCCTTGTCCTTTACTAACTAGTCTTCATAATATCTAGCAATTGCTCAAAAATCTAAATCATATCACTCTTCTCACTGCTTAAAATATTTAAGTGTGTGTGCCCTGGTGGAGCAGTGGTTGGATCAATCTCCCCCAAGGAGCACAGGCCATATATACTCCTGGATTCAAGTCCCAGACCCAGGGGGGAAACAACCAGTGTAAACAACTAAATAAAAATAAAATAAAATGATTCTTCCTCCTCAAGAATAAAATAAAATAAGAGTAATTTTTCATTGTACTTGGAATCAATCTTTCTTAGTTTGTAGAGACCCTCCAACTTTTATATCTAATAAATAATTCTCCTGTCAGATCAGACTTTTTGATGTTCTAGAAAATCTGGTCATTCTCTTAGCACCCCTGCATCCTGGAATGCTTTGCTCTCTACACACACACACACACACACACACACACACACACACACACACACACACACACACATAACCTCCATCTTCACCTGGTTGATTCCCTCTTAATCTCTTGTCATTCAGTCACCCACTGTATCTCATTAATAGGTTTCATTGTTTTTCCAACTCATCACTCTGAAATGCTCTTATCTTTGTTTACTCTTTATTGCCTCCCCACCCCCACCTCCCATACACTAGAGAGCAAAAATCACATTTGTCTTTTTCGCTGTAACCCAGCTCTACCACAGTGCGTGGCACATAGTAGATACTCAATATTTATTGCTTAGTGAACTTTCACCTGGGACCTCCACCCGCTCTGCCCTCCCTGATCTCTTCCCTGTGCCTAGTGTTTTAGGCTGAGTCTCTGCTCACACCCACGCCCCCCCACTCCCCACCCCACTTCATCCTCTGCACTATTACTATCATTAGCTTGGCACTCCTGCCTCTTGGGAGGAAACCTGCTATTCTAACCACTATCTGCAGTGGCTGCGCTCTGGCTTGTTTGTCCTTGACAGCCCTTCATTCAGAGGTCACTACAGCAGTGTATGAGCCATCATCCTTGAGTCTCCCAGTGGCAGGGGAAAGATAGTGCACATTGAATGTGCACTGGGCCATGTGAGACAGAGTGTGCATATCACACCATATCCTGGGTCCCAGGAGCCACAGTGCATCCTGAGGCTATGCAGTCAGAGTGGAGGTAAGCATAAGTGGGGATAGGCACTGCGTGATGGGTGGGTCAGTTTATCAAGTGAATTTTCACCAACAGTGTAAGTGCCTTTTACACTGAGGACTTTGGGTCATTTTCTGTTATCTCTAGTCCTTTTGACTCATTCTCTCAACAACTCTTTTTTGAACATCTACAACATATTGGGTACTGTGCCATGGGCTGGGTACAGTAGAGAGCAAGAACAAAGTTGTCACTATCTTTGTGGAACTTCAAATCCAGTGAGAGGGACAATGAGACCCAGAGTGATAAATGTGTTTTTTCTGGTGAGTTTGAGGACCTGCCCACACTCTCCAGTCTATAAATCTCTCTCTGTTCCTGCCTCTGATGTCTTTATCATTCTCTCTTGGCACATTTGGGGTTAGCAGTATTTGTCAGGATAACCCAGGACAAAGCATTTTTCTATCCCCAAATGTCCAGTGTCCTTTTTCTGAACTCCTCTCACTTTCATCTGATGATCTTGCTGCTTTTCTGAGAAAACGGAAGCAGACAGGAGAATTTCCACCACACCCAACCCCACCTCTCCTGTGTAGCGGCACATCAGCTTGCTGGAATTCCTAGCAGCTGGAAACAAACACTCCTCCTCAGCTTCATATTCTCCAGTATCTGCCCTTCTCTGTCTCCCTTTACAACAAAGCGTCTCAGAAGATGGTCTCTTTTCGCCATCTCTTGCACATCTCCCATTCCTTCTCTTCCTCTTTTATGAACTTAAATTCAACTATTTTTGTAATTCATTATTTGAATTTACATGTTCAAAAATCACTATATATAATATATAATACATGTGGTATTATATATAATATGTAAGTATAACATATAATAACATGTTCAAAAAGATATCTATCATATATAATTTGATATGTTATATATAACATTAAATAATACAAATGGCATGTTCAAAAAGTTATATGTGTGTGTGTGTGTGTGTGTATGTGTGTGAGTGCACATAATTTTATATACCAGGGAGGGATGCTCACCAAACTCAGAAGAAGAATGAATGAGCAAGTGAGATATTCAAACAAGACAAGAAAAAATACCAAACAGAAATCACAGATCTGAGGAATTTATTAACTGAACTAAAAAGTACATTAGGATGAAAATAAGGAACAGACAAGTGAAACAGAAGATATAGTATATATATATATATATATATATATATATATATATCTTATATAGAAGATATAAACAGAGCAGCAAATGGAAAAATGAATTTGAAAACATAGAAATTACCATTAGGAAATATGGGATAATATCAAGTAGAATAACATGAGAATTATGGGACTTCCAGAAGGAGAAGACAGAGGGAAATGGGCAGAAAAACTATCTGGAGAAATACTGGCTGAAAACTTCTCTGATTTAGGGAAGGCAACAGACATCCAGGCCCAGGAAGCACAGAGTTCCAAATAATAAACCCAAGAGACCCTCGCCAAGACACATTATAATTAAAATGTCAAAAGTTACACATAAGTAGAGAATGCTAAAAGCAGCAAGAGAAAAACAACTTGTCATCTACAAAGGAACTCCCAGAAGGCTGCCAGCAGATTTTTTAGCAGAACTTTAGTATGTCAGAATGGACTGGTATGATATATTCAAAGTGCTGAAAATAAAAAATAACTTCCAGCCAAGAATACTCTACTCGGTAAGGTTATCATTCAAAACTGAAGAAAAAAATAAAGAGCTTTCCAGAAAACAAAGCTAAAAAATGTCATCAGTGAAAACCAGCTTTATAAGAAATATTAAAGGAACTTGTATAAACTAAAAAGAAATGGCTTAAGAAGCAACATGAAAAAATAAGAAGGGAAAAATCTCACTAATAGAAGTAAAGGTATAAGCGTGCCCTGGTGGAATAGTGGTTTGGTCACCAGCCTCCAGGCAAAGTGCAGACCACATAAATCCCAAGGACCCCAACAGCCAAGATGTGTAACTAAAAAAAATAAAGTGCTTCTTTCTCCTCTCTCCTCCTGTCTGCCTGCCTACTCGCCTTCGTCCCTACCTGCACCTTTCCTTTACAAAAAAGAAAAGAAAAATGAAAAGTAAGTGTATAGCTAAAAATAACATGAAAGATACAAGAAAAAAGAGCAATATTTATACAACTATAATCACAGGTTAAGAGAAATATCAAAAGAGAAATAGTTGATTCATCAGATGCTAATATATATGTTAATCATAAAGTGAGTACCTATAAACCCACCACCTTATCTAATGACTAGAAAGTTACTAATAACTTAATCTCTGTGATCCCACATCTTCCCATTTCCCTGCTTCCTCCCTATAATCACTCTCTCCCCACTGTTTTTGTTATTGTGTTTTTTTTTTTAAGTTTTCTCATAAGTGGATATAAAGCTTAAACTATATAATATATTGTTTAGTCTTGTTTATTTTCAAGTTCTAAGAAATGATAATTATATGTACATGTTTGTTTCTAAGATTTATCCTCATTGCTGCAGGTAGCGAGAGTTCATACACTGTCACTGGAATATAATGTGCCTCTGTTATGTATACCAAATACACCATAACAATAATTCTTTCTGTTAATGAATTTATAAATTATTTTCTTTTGGGGGGTGAGTGGCTATTTAAATATTGTTACTGTCAACATTATTGTGTTTTTCTCTAGAAAAACGTATCATATATCTAGCAGTGAGGCAGCTAAGTTGAGAGGTATGAGAATAATCATCTTTGAGAGAGAATGCTGAATTGTATTTCAACTTATATTCCTATAATCAATATTTGTGTTCCTATTCATCTACCTTCCTTCCAACTCTTGCATTTTTAGATTTTCTGTATTTTGCTAATCTACTAGGTATATAGTATCTCACTGTAGTTTTATTTGACATTTTTATGGTTGATTATCTTCCTTTGAACTTCTGTTTCTAGAAAATGACTCATTTAAATTGTTTTTCTTATTGATTTGTAGAAATTCTTTATACATTCTGGATATAATCTTTTGTCAGTTATGTATTTTGCAAATATCTTCTCCTTTGGGAAGATATTTGTGACTTGTCCTTTCATTTTTTTCATGATATATTTTGGTCATCATAAGTTAATACACATATTTATCAACCTTTCATTTTATGATTATGCTTTTTCTATCTTGTATTAAAAATGCTCCATTCTCCTGGTGAGAAAAATATTTTCTTACATATTTTTCAAAAGATTTTAAACTTTTGCTGTATATGCTTAAGTCTTAATTCTACTTCAAATTAGTTTTGTGTATGATGTGTAGTTAGGATCTTTTCTTTCTTTCTTTTTTTTTAAGGAAAGGTGCAGGCAGACCAGAAGAGAGAGTAGGAAGAAGCACTTTATTTTATTTAGTTGTTCATCTTGGTTGTCCCCCACTCCCCTCCTCCTCGGAGGCTAACCTGGGTTCTCAGGACTATGCTATGGCAGAATTATCCACTAGACCACAAGGGTGCACCTGTATTCATTTTTAAATATGGAAAATCAATGATCCCCTTTTATTTATTAAATAGACTCTCCTTTCTACCTGATGTTTTTTGCTAACTTTGTTACATATCAAAGTTTCACATATACCTGGAATTGTTTCTGGAAACTCTACTGATCTACTAATCAACTTTTTAAAACCTGCACCAATAATATTTTCTTAAATCCTCCAGCTTTAAAATAAATCTAGATATCTCTTTGAACAAACTACCTTGTAAACAGACTCTTGAATATCTTACCAATTTTTGGCTTTTGCTCTGTTTGAGAATTAACATATCAAAAAGTTCTACAAGATTTTGTTTGGAATTATATTGAATCCAAAGTCCAATCTGAGACAAACTGACATCTTTTTGATAATGAAACTTCTTATCCTGAGTGGGAACTATCTCTTCATTTCTTTAGATCTTTAATGTCTACTGACAAAGTTATATGGTTTCTGCATATAGATAATACACGGCTTCCATTATATTTTTTTCTATGTACTGACATATCATCATAACTGATGTTTTTAAAGATTTTTTTCTAAATATTTTCTTGCTGGTATATAGAAATACAATTAATTTCCAACATTCATTTATTTTATTTTATTTTTTTAGAAAAAGTTCAGGTAGGAATACAGTCAAGCAGTGGTAGGCAGGCAAGAAGGGAGAGGAGGAAGAAGCATTTTATTTTATTTAGTTGTTTATCTTGGGTGTTCCTGGTGGCCCCAGGACTTGAACCTGGAACTTTGGGATGTATGTGGATTATGCCCACATACTAAACCAGGGCACGCCTACAATGTGGATTTTTGAGTCAATCACCTTGGTAAGTCTGCTCTCTCTTCATTGTAATTATTATTCTATAGATTGGTTGTTGTATAATTGACACAAACTTTAAAAAAAAATTTATTGCAATAACTTTGTTTACAAATTAAAATAAACTCATATGTATAGGTTCCCCGTATGTTCAGTTTCCCTGTTCCTGATATATGTCAACACACAGCTCTCCACCAAATCACCAAGTGATCTTCATCATTGTCCAGTGAGCTCCACCACCAATCTACACATCATCCCCATCTGATTCCCTATTGCTAACCTCAGCCTTATTGTAAGTGTCCAGTGGTTGATTTCGTTTTGTCTGTTCTTTTATTTTGTCTATTCACATTCCATCTATGAGTCAGGTCATCTGAAATCTATCTTTCTTCTTTTGACTTGTTTCACTTAGCATAATCCACTCTAGATCTATCCATGTTGATTCAAACAACCGGATTTCATCTCTTCTAAGGGCTGTGTAGTATTCCATTGTATATATGTACTACATCTTCTTTATCCATTCATCTGATGTTGGGCACCTTAGTTTCCAGTTCTTAGCTATTGTGAATAGGACTGCAGTAAACATAGGGATGCATAAATCTCTGCAAGTTGAGAGTTTTTGTACCTTTCAGGTAAACACCCAGAAGTGGGATGGTGGGATCATCTGGGATTTCATTTTCAGCTTTTTGAGAAATCTCCGTACTGTTCTCCATAGGGTGTATGCTCATTTGCACTCTCACCAACAGTGTAAAATGTTCCCTTTTATCTACATTCTCATCAACAATTGTTGTTTTCAGACTTGGTTAATAGCCGGTCTCAAGGTTGTAAGGTTGTTTTGATTTGCATTTTTCTGCTAGCCAGGGAGTAGGAACATCTTTTCATGTGCCTATTGGTCATCTGTTTAGCCTCTTTGGAAAATGTATCTTCAATTCCTTCTACTATTTTTTTATTAGATTGCCTGTTTTTCTGTTATTTAAGTCCTTGTCAGAAATATGAAATGCAAATATCTTCTTCCAGCTAGTAGGTTGCCTTTTGGTTTTTGTAATGTTTTCTTTTGCTGTGGAGAAGCTTTTTAGTTTGATACAGTCCCAATTGTTTATTTTTATTTTTGTTTCCCTAAATGCTGGAGTTGAGTTGAGACCCCAAAGACCTCCCTGGGCTAATATAATGGAAATTCTTTCCTATGTTAACTTCTAAGAATTTTAGTTTCCAATCCTAGGTCCAAGTCTCTAGTCCATTTTGAGTTAATTTTTGCGAATGGTGTTAGACAGTGGTCTAGTTTTATTATTTTGCATGTGTCTGTCCAGGTTTCCCAATTTATTGAAGAGACTTTCCTTTCCCCATCTTATCATGCTTTTGGCTCTTTTGTTGTGAATTAACTGACTGTATATGTGTGTGAGTCATTTTCTGATGATTCAATTCTATTCTACTGATCTGTGCCTCTATACCATACAGTTTGTTTTTATTTTTTAATGTATTTATTTTTTATTGTAGTAATTATTATACACATTAAAATAACTTTGTATGTCCAGGTTCCCCATTTCTTATATATATTTCAATACAGTATGCCCTCCACAAAATCACCAAGTGTTCTTCCTCATTGTCCAGTGGGCTCCACCACCATTTGCCCCTTCCCGTCCCGTTCCCTTTTGGTAACCTCAGCTCTGTTGCAAATGTTCCAGGACTGGTTTTGTTTCCTCTGTTTCTTTGTTTTCCCTATTCACATTCCACCTATGAGTCAGGTCATCTGGTATCTATCTTTCTTCTTTTGACTTGTTTCAGTTAGCATAATCCCCTCCAGTTCCATCCATGTTGATTCAAATGACAGTGTTTTATCTCTTCTAAGGACTGTGTGGTATTCCATTGTATATATGTACCACATCTTTTTTATCCATTCATCTAATGGTGGGCACTTAGGTAATTTCCAGTTCTTAGCTATTATGAATAGAGCTTCAATAAACATGGGGATGCGTAGATCTCTGAGGATGGGTGCTTTGTATCTTTTGGGTAGATGCCCAGAAGTGGAATGATGGAAATGAAAAACCACAGTTTTTCACTATCATTTTGTAGTATAGCTCAATGCCTGGAAGTGTAATCCCTCTGGATTAATTCTTTTTTCTCATAATGGCTATGGCTATTCAGGATCTTTTGTTGTTCCATGCAGTTTTTAAGATTTGTGTTCTATTTCCTTGAAATAAACTTGTGGAATTTTAATGGGGATTGCATTAAATCTGTATATTGCCTTAGGTAAAATTATCATTTTAAAATGTTGATTATTCCCAGCCATTAGCAGGGGATGTCTTTCCAACTCTTTGTCTTCCACTATTTTTTCTTCCACTAGTTTTTCTTCCTTCTTTCCAAGTTGGATCTGTTTTATTTCTTTTTCTTGCCTAAATGTTCTGGCTAAGACATCTAATATGATATTGAAAAGCAGCGGTGAAAGTGAACAGCCTTGCTTTATTCCTGACCTTAGAGGAAATTCTTTCAATTTTTCACCTTTGACTATGATGTTGGCTCTGGGTTTATCATATATGGCCTTTATTATGTTGAACTATGTAACTTATATCCCCATGTTATGCAGGATTTTTTTTTAATCATAAATGGGTGTGGGATGCTGTCAAAAGCTTTCTCTGCATTTATTGCTATGACAATGTGGTTTTTCTCCTTGCTCTTGTTGATAGATGTATGTATGTGGAATCATCCTTGCCTTCCTAGGATGAATCCCACTTGCTCCTTTTGATGCATTATTGGTTTTGGTTTGCTAATATTTGTTGAGAATTTATGCACTATGTTCATTAGAGATATTAGTCTGTAATTTTCTTTCTTGGTGATGTCTCTATCAACTTTTGGTATCAGTGTGATGTTAGCCTCATAGAAAGTTTTTGATAGTGTTCCCTGTTCTTCAATATTTTGGAAGAGTTTGAGAAGAATAGGTATTAATTATTCTCTAAAGTTTTGATAAAACTCATTAGAAAAGTCATTTGGTGCTGACTTTTATTTTTAGGGAAACGTTTGATTATCTCATCAATTTCTTTGCTTGTGATTGTTCTGTTCAGGTTTTCCAATTCTTCCAGGTTCAATCTTAGTACATTATATTTTTCTAAAAATCTGTCCATGTTCTCAAGTTTGTCCATTTTTTTGGCATAGTTATTTATACCAGTCTCTTAGGATGTGTTGTATTTCTGTGTTATCTGTTATAACTTTTCACCTTTCATTTCTGATTACAGTTATGACAGTTTCTCTCTTTTTTCTTTGTGAGTCTAGCCAATGGTTGTCAATTTTATTTATTTTTTCGAAGAACCAATTTTTGGTTTCATTGGTAGTCTGGATTATCTTTTTTATTTCCATTTCATTTATTTCTGGTCAAATTTTTATTTTCTTTCTTTGGCTTTAGTTTTTCTTCTTTCTCTAATTGTTTTAAATGTAGGGTTAGATTGTTTATGTGTGTTTTTTCTTGTTTCCTGAGGTGGTATGGGATTTCAATGAACTTCCTCTTAGTACTGCTTTTACCACATCCCAGAGATTCTGGTATCTTGTGTCTTTTGTCTCTAAGTATTTTTTAAGTTCCTCTTTGATTTCCTCTTTTACCCCAGTCATTCAGAAGCATATTATTTAGTCTCCAATTAATTTTGGGGTCTTCCAGCTTTCTTTTTGTGGTTGATTTCTAGTTTTAAGCCATGATGGTCAGAGAAGATGCTTGGTATGATTTCTATGTTTGTAAGTTTGTTGAGAAATGTTTTGTGTCCCAATATATGATCTACCCTTAAGAATGTTCAATGCGCTCTTGAGAATAAGTGAACTCTGTAGTTATTGGATGAAGTGTTCCATATATATCTGTTAGACCCTATTATTTCAAATGGTAATATAAAGATGCTGTTTCCCTGTTGATTTTCTGCCTGGTTGATCTGTCCATTGTTATAACTGGGGTGTTGGAGTCTCCCGACTGTATTGTGTTGCTGCCAATGATTCTCATTAGTTCTAATAACACATGGTTAATATATTTTGATGCTCCTTCACTTGGTGCATATATGTTAATAAGCATTATGTCTTCTAATCGATCCTTTTATCATTATATAATGTTCACCTCAGCTTTTGTTATGCTTTTTAGTTGGAAGTCTGTTTTATCCATGTAAGTATAGCCATTCCTGCTTATTTTATTGGTTGCCATTTGAGTGTTGGATTGTCTTCCAACCATTGACTTTGAGCCTATGTTTACCTTCTGAAAGAAGGTGAGTTTCCTCAATGCAGCAGAAGGTTGGGTTATGCTTTCTTTTTCTTTTTGTTTTAATTTTTTTTTAATTTTTACACATTGAAATAAATTCACAAGTAAATTTTCCCCATTTCTCATATATATGTCAATACATCCTGCCCTCCACCAAATCACCAAGTGTTCTTCACCATTGTCCAGTGGTTTCTTCCATCATTTCTCCCCCACTCCTCACTCGCCTGTCGTATTCTCTATTAGTAAACTCAGTTCTATTGCAAGTGTCCAAGGGTTGATTTTGCTTTGTTTCCTTGTTTTGTCTATTCAATTTCACCTGTGAGTCAGGTCATCTGGTATCTGTCTTTCTTCTTTTGACTTGTTTTACTTAGCATAATCCACTCTAGATTGATACATGTTGATTCAAACAACCGGATTTTATCTCTTCTAAGGGCTGTGTAGTATTCCTTTGTATATATGTATTACATCTTCTTTATCCATTCATCTGATGTTGGGTACTTAGGTAGTTTCCAATTCTTCGCTATTGTGAATAGGACTACAGTAAACATAGGGATGCATAAATCTCTACAAATGAGTGTTTTTGTATCTTTTGGGTAAATACCCTGAAGTGAGGTGGCCGGATCATATGGGATTCCATCTTCAACTTTTTGAGGAATCTCCAAACCACTTTTCATAGGAGTTGCATCAATTTGCACTCCCGCCAACAGTATAAAAGTGTTCTCTTTTCTCCACATCCTTATCAACATTTGTTATTCCTAGACTTTAGGATAATAACCAGTCTCTCAGGCATAAGGTGATACCTCATTGTTGTTTTGATTTGCATTTTCCTGCTAGCCAGGGAGTAGGAACATCTTTTCATGTGTCTATTGGTCATCTGTTTATCTTCTTCGGAAAGTGTGTCTCCAATTCCTCCTACCATTTTTTGATTGGATTGCCTGTTTTACTGTTATTGAGTTTTACGAGCTCTTTGTATATTTTAGATATTAAGTCCTTGTCAGAAATACGAAATGCAAATAAATTCTCCCAGGTAGTAGGTTGCCTTTTGGTTTTTGTGTTTTCTTTTGCTATGAAAAAGCTTTTTAGTTCGATGTAGTCCCAGTTGTCTATTTTTATTTTTGTTTCCCATGATGTTTCCTTAAGGCTGATGTCATAGAATGTCTTTCTTATGTTGTTTTTCAAGAATTTTATAGTTTCCAGTCTTAGGTCCAAGTCTCTAGTTCATTTTGAGTTAATTTTTGGGAATGGTCATAGAGAGTGATCTTACTTCATTATTGTGCATGTGGCTGTCCAGTTATCCCAATATCATTTATTGAAAGGGCTTTCCTTTGTCCACCATATGGTTTTGGCTCCTTTGTCATAGATTAATTGACTGTGAGTTTGTCAGTTTCTTGTGATTCAGTTCTATTCCACTGATCTTTGCCTCTGTTATTATTCCAGTACCATATTGTTTTGATCACTGATACTTTATAGTATAGTTCAATGTCTGGGAGTGTAATCCCTCCAGATTAATTCTTTTTCCTTAAAATTGCTTTGGCTATTCGAGGTCTTTTGTTGTTTCATAGAAATTTCAAGATTTGGAAATAAGCCCAAGGGATTTTAATGGGGATTGTGTTAAATCTGTATATTGCTTTAGGTAAGATGACCATTTTGATGATGTTGATTCTTCCCAGTCATGAGCAGGGGATGTCTTTCCATCTCTCTGCATCCTCCTCTATTTCTTTTAAGAAGGACTTGTAGGTTTTATTGTATAGGTTTTTCACTTCCTTTGTTAAGCATATTCTAAGATATTTGACTCTTTCTACTTCTAAATGGTGTGATTTTCTTGATTTCATTTTCTTCTAGTAAGTTGTTTGTGTATAAGCATGAAACAGATTTTTGTGCATTGAATTTGTAGCCTGCCTCTTATGGTATTCGCTGATTAGTTCAAGTAATTTCTTGACAGAGTTTTTAGGTTTTCAATATGCATGATCATGTTGCCTGCAGATGATGAGAATTTCACTTCCTCATTTTCAATTTAGATTCCTTTTATTTCTTTTACTTGCCTAACTGCTCTACCTAAGACTTCCAGTGCGATGTTAAATAGCAGTGGTGATAGTGGACAGCCTTGCTTTGTTCTTGACCTTAGAGGAAATGCTTTCAATTTTTCGCCATTGACTATGATGTTGGCTGTGGGTTTGTTGCATATGGCCTTATTAAGTTGAGGTATGTACCTTCTATCCCCATTTTTTGCAGGATTTTTTTTTATCATAAATAGGTATTGAATATTGTCAAAAGCTTTCTCTGCATTATTGATATGATCTTGTAGTTTTTCTTCTTACTCTTGTTGATAGGTGTATTTACATAATGGATTGATATAGGTTGAACCATCCTTGCATCCCTGGGATAAATTCCACTTGGTCATGATGGATGACATTTTTGATGCACTATTGGATTCTGTTTACTATTATTTTGTTGAGAATTTTTGCATCTATGTTCATTAGAGATACTGGTCTATAATTTTCTTTCAGTGATTTTCTTTCAGTGACATCTCTATAAGCTTTTGGTATCAGTGTGATGTTAGCTACATAGAAAGTATTTGGGAGTGTTCCCTGTTTTTCAGTATTTTGGAAGAGTTTGAGAAGAACAGGTATTTAATTTTTCCCTGATGGTTTGGTGAAACTCATTAGAAAAGCCATATGGACCAGGGCTTTTATATCTAGAGAGACCTTTGATTACATCCTCAATTTCTTTACTTGTGATTGTTCTGTTCAGCTTTTCCATTTCTTCCAGGTTCAGTCTTGTTAGACTGTATTTTCCTAGATATCTGTTCATGTCCTCAAGGTTATCTACTTGGTTGGCATAGAGTTGTTCTATGGTGTAAGTTGTTCTTAGTATATTTTTTATTTCTTGTTATCTGTTATAACTTCTTCCCTTTCATTTCCGATTGTAATTATGAAAGTTTTCTCTCTTTTTTCTTTGTGAGTCTAGCCATTTGTTTGTCCATTTTGTTTATTTTTTTCAAAGAACCAACTTTTGGTTTCATTGATCTTCTGGATTGCCTTTTTATTTTCTATTTCATTTATTTCTGCTTGAATTTTATTTCCTTTCTTCTCTTGATTTTTATCTTTAATTGTTCTTTCTCTAATTGTTATAAAGGTAGGGCTAGATTGTTTATGTGTATTTTTCTTGTTTCTTAAGGTAGTTCTGGATTTCAATGAACTTCCCTCTTAGTACTGCTTTCACTGCATCCCAGAGATTCTGGTAGCTCGTGTTTTCATTTCTATTTGTATCTAAGTCTTTTTAAGTTCCTATTTGAGTTCCTCTTTTACCCCAGAGTCATTCTGAAGCATAATGCTTAGTCTCCAATTAATTTTGGGGTCTTCCAGCTTTCTTTTTGTGGTTGATTTCTAGTTTTAAGCCATCATGGTCAGAGAAACTGCATGGTATAATTTCAATTTTTGTAAATTTGTTGAGATATTTTTTGTGTGTCCCAACATATGCTCTATCCTTGAGAATGTTCCATGTGTACTTGAGAAGAAAGTGAAATCTGCAGTTGCTGCATAAAATGTTCGATATATGTCTATTAGACCTAACTGTGCCAAATGGTCATTTAAAGCTGCCATTTCCCTGTTAATTTTCTGCCTGGTTGATCTGTCCATTGTTGTAAGTGGGGTGTTGATGTCTCTTACTATGACTGTGTTACTGTCAATATCTCTCAACAATTCTAATAATACTTGCTTAATATATTTTCCTACTCCTTCATTTGGTGCAAATATGTTTACAAATGTTATGCCTTCTTGCTGGATTTATCCCTTAGTCATTATATAATATCCATCTCTGTCTTTTGTTATGCTTTTTAGTTGGAAGTTTATTTTATCAGATATAAGTATGGCTGCTCCTGCTTTTTTGTAGTTGCCTTTTGACTGTATGATTGTCTTCAAATCATTGACTTTGAGTTTTTGTTTATCTTTGAAAGGTGAGTTTCCTAAATGCAGCAGAAAGTTGGGTTATGCTTTTTAATCCATTTGGCCACTCTGTGTCATTTGACTGGTGAGTTCAGTCCCTTAACATTTATGGAGATTATTGATATGTAGCTGCTTAGTGTCATTTTGTAATTTATCTTCTGAATGTTGTACCAGACAGTGTCTTTATTCTTCACTTTCTCTTCTTAGATGGTTGGATGTGATAGTGCTTTGATTGGTTTCCCTTTTTATTTTCTTCATTGCTTTTTCCCTGGAAATGTGTTCTGAAGCTACCCTAAGGTTTGCATTAAGAATTCTTTTTAATTTTCTATTTTTATCTGAAAACAGATCAGTCTTGAATTCATTGTAATCATCCACGTTTTTATTCTCCTTTCCTCCTCCCCACTTTTATATTTTGCTGTCTTTCTGCTTATAAATGGGGTTTCTTTACACTTTATAGAGCTTTCTTTAGTATTTTTTTTGTAGATCTGGTTTTGCGATGATGAATACTTTTGACTTTTGCTTATCTGAGAAGCTTTCCATCATCCTTCAGATCTAAATGATAATCTCACAAGGTATATTATCCTAGGTTGAAAATTCTTTTCTTTCTGTACTTTGAATATATCATGCTATTCCTTTCTGGCCTGTAGAGTTTCAGTTGAGAAATCCACTGACAGTCTTATGTGGACTCCTTTGTATGTGACTTGTCCTCTAGTTGTTTTTATGATTCTTTCTTTATCTTGTATTTTTGATATTTTGATGATTGTGTGTCTAGGTGTAGGTCTGTTTGATTTTCCTTTGTTTACAACTCTTCAAGTTTTCACCAGACTTTTTAACTTTTCTACAAATACAGTCACGTGATCTGCAAATGATTGTATTTTTTTCCTTTTCCAATATTATGCCTTTAATTTCCTTTTCATGGCTGGCTAGAACCTTTAGTATAATTTTAAATACATGAAGTGATAATTATCATTCTTCTTTTGTTCCTAATTTTAAAGGAAACGCATCAGTGTTTTCTCAGTAAGAATGACATTTGCTATATAGTTTTTTTTTAATAACTTTTTTCAAGTTTCCTAAGAGTTTTGTCATGTATGATGTTGAATTAAATTCATTTTTGGCATGCCCTGGTGGAGCAGTGTTTCGGACAATAACCTTCTAAGGACACAAGCCACAAACTCCTGGGTTGAAGTCCTAGATCAGGGGTGAGGGGAACAATCAGCATGAACAATTATAAAATGGAAATAAAATAAAATGCTTCTTCCTCTTCTCTCATTTTGCCTGTCTGCCTACTACCTTCATTCCTGCCTTCACCTTTCCTTTAAAAAAATAAAATAAATTCATTTAAAAGTCTATTTTTATTGTGTAATATAACACACATAAAGATAACTTCAATAAAACATGAAGTATAACATAAACAGGAAACTTATAGAGGGAATAGCCATGTAGTCACCTTCCAGGCCAAGTAAAAGAACCTAATTAGTACCCAAAATGACCTATGTGTCTCTACACCAACTTATGCCATTCCCTCCTCCTCACAGGTAAGCAGTGTTATTACTTTTATGGCAATGCATCCTATCTTTTCTCAGTAGTTTTCCTATATGTGTGTATATTCCTTAGCAATATAGTTTATCTGCTTTTGAACATATATACATAATAATAGCACATATTATATATGAAGGCTTGGAATTGCTCCCTCATAGGATGTTATCCACTTTACTAGATAATACTCCATTTTTTTTTTAAAGGGAAGCTACAGAGAGAAATGAAGATAGTAGTCAGGCAGGCAGGAAGAGAGAGAGAGAGGAGGAAAAAAACATGTATTTATTTTATTTAGCTGTTCATATCGGCAGTTCGCCCCACTCTGGTCCTGGGGTCAGTTGGCCCAGGACTCAGGGTATATGTTATGTGGTTGATGTCAGCTGGATGCGCTGTACTTAACCATTAAGCCACCAGGGCACAATTCTAAGCAATTTTCCAAAATGATTTAACCACTTGTAGTTTCTCTTGCTCCATATTCTTGTCAACACTTGATGTTTTCAGATTTTAATTTTCATTATTTGGTATGTATATTTACGGTTCTAGTCTGCATTTCTTTGACTACTAATGAATTTTAGCACTTTTTGATGTGTTTGCTAACTTTGTGGGTTTTCTCTTGTGAAGTCCTGGTTCAAATATTTACATTTAGGAACTTTTTAAAAGAAAGGTTCAGGCAGAAATGAAGGTGAGTAGGCAAACATCAGGAAGAGAAAAGAGGAAGAAATACTTTTATTTATTTTTATTTAGTTGTTCATCTTGGTTGTTCCCCAAGGTCTGGGACACAGCACCTGGGTCCTTGGGATATGTGGATTATAATATACTGGAGGTGACAGACCAAACCACTACTCCACCAGGAAACACCAAGAGTTCCTTATACATCTTTTTATCAGTTATATATGTTGTAAATACTTCCTTCCACTCTGTGAACTCTTCCATTCTGTGGACCTACGTTCCAAGGTGAACAACTAAATAAAATAAATGCTCCTCTGTCTTTCTGCCTACCTGCCTACTCACCTTCATTCCTCTACTGTAGCTTCCCTTCTTTTAAAGAAAAAAAGTTGACTAGAATTGGTCATACCATGGTATGTCTTGGTGGCCAAGTGGTCTAGTACACCCTGAGCGCAGGTCACATACATCCCAAGGTCACTGAGTTCAAGACCCAGGTCTGATGGAACAACCAATGTGAGCAACTAAATAAACATGCAATAAAATGCTTCTTTCTCCTCTCTCTTCCTGCCTGCCTGCCTACACTCCTTCACTCCTGTCTGCATCTTACCTTAAAAATAAATAATATATATTTTTTAATATTAAGCTACCCTTATTCCTGAGATAAATTCAAGTTCATCTTGAGTAGTACCTTTTTTTTTTTTTTTTTTTGCACATGGCTGGATGTAGTTTGCTAGTGTTTTACTGAAGTTTTTATTTCTCTCTCAATATGACATTTCTTCTCTTGAATTTTCTAATTTGCTTTTCTTATTAAAGTAATTCTGGGTATGCCCAGTGGAGCAGTGGTTAGATCAATCACCTCTGAAGGAGTAAGCCACAAATCCCTGAGTTTGAGTCCCTGGCCAGGGGGGAAGCAACCACTGTGAACGATTAAATAAAAATAAAAAATAAAGATGCTTCTTCTTCTCTCTTCCTGCCTGTCTACCTACTTGCCTTCATTCCTGCCTGCACTTTTCCTTTAAAAAAATAAATAAATAAATAACTCAGGCCACATAAAATGAGTTGAACAGTATTCTTCCTTTTTTCCAGAAAAGTTTATATAAAATTAAAATGATCTGCATTTGAAAGTTTGGTGCAACTTGCCTGTATGATATCATTCTTAACAACTCTCTGTCCTTTTAATCTCACATAGAATCCACTTGCAAATTATGTTCACTCCAGATTTAAACAACTAAGAATCCAACTAGTTATCATCTCCACTGTTACCAGGTTGGTTCAAGCCAGCATCATTTCTCACCTGGATCGTGGCAATAGACTCCTAACTGCACTCTACTTCTGTACACGTACCCATCATATTTTCATCATATGGGTCAATATCTGTTACTTCTCCGCTCTTCCGTTAGTACCTATCTCACTCAGCATATGAACCAAATTCCTGATGGCCCTCAGGCCTGATATGATCTGGATGCTATGATCTCTGATCTCATCCTGACTCCTCTCCCCTTTCTCACTCTGCTCAAGCCACACAGGCTTCTTGATGTTCCTCAAACACATCAAGTATGTTTTCATCTCAGAGTCTTTGTACTTATAGTTTCCACTTCTTGTAATCCTGTCCTCACAGAAAACCATATCACATGCTCCTTTTTCTTTTTCTTTTCTTTTCTTTTTTTTTCAAGGAATGGTGCAACCAGAAACGAATGTGAGTAGGCAGGCAAGCAGGAAGAGAGAGAAGGAAGAAACATCATTATTTTATTTTATTAGTCGTTCACACTGGTTGTTTCCCCCTAGGCCCAGGACTCGAAACAGTGGTATGTGGCCTGCTCCTTCAGAAGCAATTGACCTAAGTGATGTTCCACCAGGGCACACCTTTTTCCTTTTGTAAAGTCTCTGCTCTATTGTCACCTTATCAGAGAAGACTTTACTTACTACTATATAAATATCACATTTCACATTTCCCACTCTCCGTATACTATTTATTACCTCCTGACTACGTATGTATGTATGTATATATGGCCTGACTCTCTCCATAAAAATGGAAATATCAGCATGTCCTGGTAGAACCGTAATTGGGTCTACTGCTTCTGGTAAGGTGTAATCCACATATATCCCAAGGACCAGTGTTCACATCCCAGTCCAGGCAGAATAACCAAGATATACAAATAAATAAAAATAAATAAAAAAATAAGAATGGAAACATCAAGAGGGCAGGTATTCTGTCTGTCTCTCTTAGTAGTTAGAACCATGCCTGGCAACAGGAAGTGCTCAACATATACCTTCTGAAATAATGATGAATATTTTTATTTTGTGCCTGATTCCTTGGATGTCAGTCAGTTTCTCTAGTTTTATTTCAGTGCATTTCGTTTGCCATCATTTTGGTCGTGCCTCCCAGCCCCAACCCAGGGTCCCTGGGCTTTATGTGGACTAAGCTCTAGCGCCGGCTTAACTCCTGAGCCACCAGGGCAGGGGGCGCCTTGCTTTCTATCTTTAGAATTACAAGTACAGCACCTGGAGCTTGCCCTTATGACTCAGGCAACTGAGACACTGGACTGCAAATCATTAAAAAGAAGAAGGAAGGGGGAGGAGGAAAAAGCATTTTGAAAGAAGGAAGCATTTTATTTATTTGTTTGTTTTGATTGTTTCCCTAGCCCATGATTCTGAACTCCGTTTCTGGGACTTTACATGGTCTATCATCTAGCCACAGGCTTAGAGCCTGTACCACTAGGTAGCAACCCTAACATCTTAAAAAACAAAAAATACCAGCACCTGGCACATGGCTTTGTACATAATTATTACTTAATAACAAAAGAATAGATAAATATTACAACTCAGATTTTGCTTAAGTTTAATTAGCTATCATACTCCTATCAGAGAACTTTTTCTTCCCAGTTTCCCTTCTTTCCTCCTTTCAATTATTTTTTCTTTCTTATACCTACTTGTTTTCCTCTTCTCTCTCTACTCTTCTAATCTCACATTTTTAGTCCATTCCCTCTTCTTTCTTTCTCCAAAATTTTATTTTCTACTTATTAATTATTCTCTTACTTTTTTTCTCTCACAAAATTATAAAACTGGTACACCCTGGTGACCTAGCAGGTTAAGTCTGCCATCTCTGGCTGGTACAGTTCACCTACATCCCAAGGACCCAGGTTTAAGACTTAGGGCCAGAGGAAACAACCAAGATGAACAACTGAATTAAAATAAAATAAAATGCTTCTTTCCCATCTCTCTTCCTGCTTGCCTGCCTACCCATCTTCATTCCTGCCTGCACTTCTCCTGAAAAAACAAACAAACAAACAAAAAACTGTAAGACATCAGAATCAGAATTGGTCTCACCTCTTACAAAAGAGGAAATACCATAAGACAGAACAATTTGTTTTAAGGTCACAGCTAGTTTAAAGCTGAATTAGGACTATATCTCAGGTTATTGTTCTCCCTCCTCTCTTCTCTCATTCCTTTGTGCTTTTTATTCTCTTTCTTAACACAGTGTTGGAACCAAACAAACTTATATTTGGATTTCAGCTCTACCACTTATACTAGTGAACTTCAACAAATTACTTAATATCCCAGGGTTCTCACAGGTTAACTGAGATATTACTATAGCATGGGGAAGAGGGGGCACCTTGATAACAAGGAAGCAGGATGTACAAGCTATCAGCAAATTAACTAACCTCCCCTGGTTGCAGGCATGCTAAAGTTAAGCCAGTAATATCCAAAACAACTTAGTAACACCCAAATAAGTTAGTACCACTCAAACTACAGGCATGCTAGCAGAAAAGATATTTCCTTATCAACACATACATCCTATTCCCCGTCAACTCATAACAACATGGAAATCCTATTCCCCATTCCCCTGGTATATAAGGCCCTACCTTGGTTTATTCCATTTTGTAGTTTTACTACCCACAGAGATGTCGCTGTCTCTATGCTCCTCCTAATCAACTTGCCATGTGCTATCATAAAGCATCTCCTTGAATTCTTTCTGGACTGACTCCATGCCTCAGGACACATTGTTGCCTGTGCTCACTTGCAACATATTGACCTAAAAAGACTGTTGTAATGATTGAATAAAAATTTGAACAACAAAATCTTTGCAACGAACATCATACTTAATAGTAAGAAACTCAAGTAATTATCAATATACAAGGCAAAGATGCCTCCTCTCACCACTCCTTTTCAACAGTGTACTAGAAATGCTTGCTAATACAAGAAGGCAGAAATGGAAATAAAAAGATATATATAGGTTGGAAATGAAGACATAAAATCGTCTTTGCAGATAACATCATCATTTATGCCAAAAGTCTGAAAGAATCAACTAAAACAAAACAACCAAACTCTCTTGCAACTAATAAGCAATTATAGCAAGACTATAATATTAATATACAAAACTAAAATATTTTGGTAGAAATCCATAACAATATATATAAGATCTATAGCAGGAAAACTGTGACACTCTGGTAAACGGAATCAAAGATCCAAATAAAAGGAGATAGACCATGGATAGGAAGACTTAATATTGTAAAACTGTCAGTTTGTCCTAACTTGATCTATGGAGACTATGCCATCCCAATCAAAAATCACAACAAATTATTCTATGGATATTGACAAATTGCTTCAAAAGTTTATAGAGAAGCAAAAGAAACATGGTATCCAACACAATACTGAAGGAGAACAAAGTTAAAAGACTGACATTATTTGACTTCAAGTCTTGTCATAAAGCTATAGTAATCAAGTGTGGTGCTTGTGAAAGAATAGACAAATAGATCAATAGAACATAATAGACAGGACCCCCAAAACCTATATACTGTATGTGCATATATATGTGTGTGTGTACATATATGTACAGTCAACTACTCTTTGATCATAAGTTCTGAGCTTAAATTCTCTTCAGACACAACAGAAGTCTACTAGTCCTATGATTCCCTCTTAATTTATGCTCTTTTTCCACTTTCTCATCTTTCTGTTTCTTTTAAGTTACTTAATTTCCCTGGTCTTCAGTTTTTCCATCTGGAGAATGGGAACAATAATAGTGTAAGCATTCAGATGAATGAAATAAACCTCTTAGCTCAGTGCTTCACAAAGACCTCCAAAATGTCATTAACTTTATACTCATTTGAATTTCTGCAAGCCTAGTATGAAATATAAAACACTGCAGAAATGTTATTTATTTTCTGAAGTATGATCAAGTGAAAATATGGTTTCTAGTTTGAAAAGATCTGAGTTCGAGGCAAATTGCTGACTTTTATGACTCTTAATTTTGTCATCTGTAAAATGAGAATAACGGCAAAAGCTTTCCTTCCGCCTTGATTTTTTTCCGTCTCTGGGAACTAGGAGTCACTATACAGAAAAGCATCACAATATAAGTACTTGCTATAATCATATAGACAGTGTACTGCGGTCACGATGGGATTCAACGGGATAAGCTTTTTAAAGATGCCTAAGTAA
The DNA here is from genome assembly GCA_004363575.1 of Solenodon paradoxus. Classification (NCBI taxonomy): domain Eukaryota; kingdom Metazoa; phylum Chordata; class Mammalia; order Eulipotyphla; family Solenodontidae; genus Solenodon; species Solenodon paradoxus. The sequence goes on along the minus strand of RJWH01002566.1, from coordinate 134,082 downwards.
GCACTCAATATGTTTAGTTACTTCTTTTATCTTTCCCATTTCCGTATCCTTGGTCCTCAAAAAACAACAACAAAAAAAGAGTGTTCCAATTACTTAATCTCAATTTCCATTATTGATTACTGATCTCAGGCAGTTGAGAGCTGACAGAACCAACCGGACCTGTTAGAGACCAAGGAGTCTCTCGCCTTTAGCCCCTAGCCCTTTTACACCAATAAAGTTTTATTGAAACAAAGCAAAAAAAAAAAAAAAAAAAAAGGCTCCCGTCATAATTCCCTCCATTCAATCCGAGCTCTGAATGTCCGCGTAACTCACCCGCGCTTCCCAAGTCGGAGCGCGGGGGCGGGACCTGTTCCTCCCAGAACCTGTCTAGAAAGAGCGGAAGTACGGCCGGAAGTCAGCCATAGAGTTTAGTGGCCAGAGCGACCCTACAGGGAGGTGGCAGGAAAGGCTCGGAACAGCTGCCGGAGGTGACGGAGCTGCGGTCCCGCCCGGTGCGCTGGAAGAGGAAGCTTCCAGGTAGCGGCCCGCCGAGTCTGACCCAGGGTACGACCGGGCAGCCGGCGGGAGCCTTCAGTCTCTGGGCGGCCTCTTTAAGGGAGGGGGCGGAGCCACGTGAAGATTCGTGGTGGTGAAGTCACGTGGTTGGGGGCACCTTTGGGAATTTGAGGGAGAGTCGTTATTGGGGTGTTCACGGTGTGACAGCCCTTCCCTCACTTCATTTCGAGTCTTGGGGTTCAGTGGGGTGCACATGGTGGGGTTTGGGATTAGTCCCTAGGATGGGGGAAGAGGGTGGGCGTGGCATCCGTCTGTCAAACATGCTTCTCTCAAAGCGACTGATTTTAGGACTCCTAGATCCGAGTTCCTGACTACTTCTCTGATTCCTTATTACAGAAGTGACTCAATGCTTCTGCAATCCAACCCCTAGACCTTGTGTTTCCCATCCTTCCAGTGTTCAGGGACCTCCAACTTCACATCCTCTTTCCTTCCAGCTCCAGACATCCTGAGGCCAGTTACCCCCAACTCAGTGCAGCCATGAGTGCCGAGGTGAAGGTAACAGGGCAGAACCAGGAGCAATTTCTGCTCCTGGCCAAGTCGGCCAAGGGGGCAGCGCTGGCCACACTCATCCATCAGGTGCTGGAGGCCCCAGGTGTCTACGTGTTTGGGGAGCTGCTGGATATGCCTAATGTTAGAGAGGTGGGTTCCTGACCTGAATTGCCCACAGGGAAGCTTTTGCAACCCCATAACCATTCAGTTGAACAAGAATAGGATGATGGTTAACTGGCAGCTTGCACAAGTACACGACTCAAGTAAACCTCTTTATTTCCCTTTGGGGATGAAGGGTTGAAAAATGCTGTATTTTTCGCTTTTAAGCAAAAGAGCATGTGATTTAGAATAGACCTGATTTCACCCCACCTCCACCAACGTAAAAGCTTTGAATAATCATGTCCCCGTGATCAGGTCAGTTTTATCTTAGGGCCTCAGTTTTCTTTTAAAAATGGAGATGATACTGCCTCTCAAAGTTCTCACCATTATTGTAGACATCAAGTGAGATTATGGTGGACTATAAAGTCCAATATAAGTGTAAAGAACAATCATGTAAAATTGTTATGCTCTGTTCTTCCCACTTTGCACCGTTTGCTAGGTCGTTTAAGTTAGGTAAGGTGGAAGGTATCTTTTTCCCCGCAACACATGGCAAGGTGCTAAGAACGCAGAGAAAAAACTGTTTACAAAGAAGTGGCAGAGTTAAGAAGAGGTACTTTTCCAAGACATATGACACCAGACTAAGTCCTGAGAGCAGTATGTGAACAAGTTTTTGAGGGCATGTGACTGAGTCATTGGGTTTATCCTTTTGGAATCGCCCTGTGGTATGGAGAAATTAGTGACTGCCTTCTTTCCTCAGCAGTGGAGACAATCAAGGTAAAGAAAAAGAAGCATTTATTGGTGCCTGTGTAGCACTTGTCATATGGGAATACCAAAATTACTTACCCTTCTGAAACTTACATTCCTGTTGCAGAGATAAGATGAATGGATATACACACATAAGTAATTTATCTAGCAAGTGTTTATTAAGTCAACTATATGCATAACTCCATGAGACCTAAGTAGGATACCAGAATTTGGGTCTATAATCTAATTGAAAAGTAAGATATTCTTAGGTAACACCCTTTGGCAGAGTTTGATTAATTGCCAGAATGATCAGTGAAACAAGGAGAGGAGATCTGGGTGGGTTGTACTGGGTGATGAAAGCTTCCTGGGTTACATGAGTCTGAGGCAGAAGCCACAAATTCCGGGGTGTGCATCTGTCAGAGATGAGTGAGACTGAAGCAGAAGACCTTGGTGAATTGGAGAGTACAACAGACTACAGATATTCAAAGTCAGAAATATTAAATGCACTCTGATGGCTAAACATAATTTGCAATGCCTGATGCATGTATGTTAAAACTGAGCATCCAGAGTGTTTTCAGCTCTGAATTAGAGACATATGGAGGAAGAGGGCATTGGGGGTTGGAGGATTAGTATACACAAAGTATTGGGGGTGGAAATGAGTCCTTCCTATGAGAATGATCAGAGAGGCAGAGAATTCTTTTGGTGAGCTGGAAGAGGTAATGTTAGAAGGGAAAGATGAGGCCAGAATGAAGGCTAGGAGGTTGGGGTGGAGAGCCCTTCCTGTCACCTCTTCTCTTCCCTCATATCCTTGCAGCTGGCTGAGAGTGACTTCGCCTCCACATTCCGGCTGCTCACAGTTTTCGCCTATGGGACATATGCCGACTACTTAGGTAACCAGAGGGGCTAGAGCTCTGGAGTAGTGGAAATGGGAGAAGGGCAGTTTCTGGAAAGATCTAGAAATTCCTGGGAAACCCTACTAGATCTCCTAGGTACACAGGGTCATGGTCAAGATCTGAAATGCCATGAGAAACAAAAAAAAAAAAAAAAAAAAGAGGAAAGGAGGCTAGGGCTTCCCATAAAAATACATAAAATCTATCTTTGTCCTTTTTTCCTAGCTGAAGCCCGGAATCTTCCCCCACTCACAGAGGCTCAGAAGAATAAGCTTCGACACCTATCAGTTGTCACACTGGCAGCCAAAGTCAAGGTGAGTGACAATTTCCTCAGTCCTCAAACAGAGTTTAGAGCTCTTTCTGTATGTCTCTTCCCAAGCACCCGTCTGAAGGGAAAATACACTCAAGAATGCCTTGATCACACTGTTGCTTCTTTCTGCTTCCTTGCTCCCCATATCCCTCCAAGGTCTGTATCTAACCTCCATTCCCTACAGCCTTTTACTTTTGATATTATTTTCTTAGATTCTTTTTTTATTTCATTTTTCAGTCAACTTAATTCTCAGTTAAATTCTAAGTAAAACATCTGGGCTTTGGGTCAAAGCAGCAGCTAGGATGTATCTGCTCATGTTGTTCAGCGATCGCCCTCCTCCCCACTGTGTGAAGTCCCACTCAGAGCAGAGCCCCACAGAGAGAACTGGGCCAGGCTCCCGCTTCTGGGGAAGTCTTCTGTTTGCTAGACTAGACATCTATAACCAGAATATTTGAATTTCTGGTTAGGTTTGAGTTTTTGTCAGGTTTCCCCTCCGGCCCACTCCATCTGCACTCCCCTCGTCACCTGGCCCTGCCATCATTCTCATGAGTGTACCGAAATTAGGCTCTCTTGCGAGATGCCTAGAAAGGAATGCTTCTTTGGAAGCAGGCAGACTATACATGAGAAACAGATCTCTCCTGCTCCCATTAACTCATCTTAACTGGGGTCTCTGCTGTCCTGAGCTGTGGCCAGGACACCCGAGCGGATATCACTTTCTCCCTCTGGCGCGGAAGGTATGGGTGGAGGGTTGTCTTGTATTTTAAGATTGTCACCCTCATGTTCTTATAAAGTGGGAATGCTTGCATTTGCTTTGTCTTAGAAAAGGCTTTTAGAGGAAATGATTTAGCAGGAAGAGTGGAGGGCAGGCTGTGAGCCCTGGCAGGAAAGGAGGGTGGTGACAGCCTAGAAGCCCTCCTCTGCTGTGGAACCTCACAAACCCGTCTGCCCTCCTGGGGTCCCAGTGTATCCCCTATGCAGTGCTGCTGGAGGCCCTTGCCCTGCGGAATGTGCGGCAGCTGGAGGACCTTGTCATAGAGGCTGTGTATGCTGACGTGCTCCGGGGCTCCCTGGACCAGCGCAACCAGCGGCTGGAGGTTGACTACAGCATTGGGCGGGACATCCAGCGCCAGAACCTCAGTGCCATTGCCCGGACCCTTCAGGAGTGGTGAGACCTGTGTCCTGGCACTGACCTTTCTCCCCCCAAGAAAAGGTGCTTCCAAGGGGAAGGGTGTGTTAGGCGGACTGCAGAGATATAATCCAAGAGGATATAGGGAAATCCTCATTCTTCCCGAGGCTTCTGAGGGAAGGAAGCAGTGGACGGGGCCGGGAGGCAAGAGGCAGAAGTCAGCGTCCTTGGTATGACAATTAGGGGAGGAAGGGAGTGGCACTTTTGAAAGGATCCTAGCTGTCTTTTGTCAGTTGCTCACTGCTCACAGGCATGGCCTTCTGCTCCTTTATTTTCTCTGTGTTCCTGTCTAACTTCAGGGTCTCCCCACACCCTTCCCCTTCCCATATTTTGATTAATGAAAGCAGAGCAATGCATTTAAAAAAACAAAGGTGGGGGGAAAAATAAAAACAATAAACCCCTCTACATGACCCCAGCCCTACCTCCTTCCCCTCTGGCAACCTCAGCTTTGTCATAGTTCAAAAGTTTATCAGTTGGTGTTGTTTGTCTGTATTCCAAATGGGTGAGATCATCCAATATGTGTCTTTTTCCTTTTGACTCACCTTACTCAGCTATATACCCCTCTGTGTTGTCAAAAATGGCAACATTTCATTTTATTCCATTGTGCATACATATAAAACCAAATCTTCTTTAACCATTCATCTGTTGTTGATAAGCATTTAGGTTGTTTCCATATCTTGGGTATTATAAATAATGCTAAACAAACATAAGGGTGCACACAGCTTCAGACATGCCTAAAAGTAGAATTACCATACAGCATTTCTATTTTTAAATTGTTGAGAAATCTCTATACTGTTTCTGGAATGGCCAAACCATTCAGTATCCCCACCAGCAGTGCACATGGTTTCCTTTCTCTTCCCACCCTCACCGACACTGCTTTCTTTCATTTCCATGTGTCTTTGTTCATATACCTTTTCTCTTTAGCACCTCCTACCCCATTTTGTTTTCAGTTCCTACTCTCACCTTGCACATTACTACACGCAAGCACTACCTTACACCTCTCTTACCCTACAGTGTCTTACTGACTCATGGGAATTTGTGGTAGTGGCTTCCACATGCCCTAGCAAGGGTCCCTAACTCAGTCAAGGATTTGGATGCCGGGATCTAGGGTTCTCTGAGTCTGATTACAACCCTCTTCTGCTAACACATCTCTTTCCGGCATCCTGCAGGTGTGTGGGCTGTGAGGTGGTGCTGTCAGGCATTGAGGAGCAGGTGAGCCGTGCCAACCAGCACAAGGAACAGCAGTTGGGCCTGAAGCAGCAGATTGAGAGTGAGGTGAGCAATGGGCAGTAGAGCAGACCTAAGCTCGTCTGAGCCAGCTGTCCTGTGCAGTGGGGTTTGGACAGTGGTGTAGCAGAGACAAAGGTGGGTAGGGACTGTCAGATTCTGGAAACTTCTTTGCTACTCCCAATTCCTTTCATCCCGGTAGGTAGCCAACCTTAAGAAAACCATTAAAGTTACAACAGCAGCTGCGGCCGCAGCCACATCTCAGGACCCTGAGCAACACCTGACTGAGCTGAGGGAACCAGCTCCTGGCACCAATCAGCGCCAGCCCAGCAAGAAGGCCTCGAAGGGCAAGGGGTGAGCCAACTAGGCAGGAACTGCTTGCTTCTGGGAATTCTGCTTTTCCAAGACCTGGCTGCCCTAGCTTCCCTTGGTCATTGCAGAGTCGGGTGGAGATGGGGAGCATTCAGGGGCTAGGGGATTCCCTCCATCCTCTCTTTCTGTCTTTTTCTTGCCAGGCTCCGAGGGAGTGCCAAGATTTGGTCCAAGTCGAACTGAACGGACTGTTTTCTTCCCTGGGGAAGTGGGGTTCCGTCTGCCTGTCTGCCCCTTGGAAGTTCTCAGAGCCTTCCTGTGCCCCTGACCAGCTGATAATCTTAGGTTCATGATCTTCTATCTGCCACTTCTCCCCATCCCCAAGCATAGATCACACCTCTAGGCAGGAGGCAAGTACAAGTCATGTTTTTGTTGGTACTTCTCAGCTTATGTGATGTTCTTATACGTTCCATTGTCCTGCTCCTTGCCATGCCCTTGCCCCTCTTTCAGAGCTGCCATCTAGTCTTGTTTATTATCTGTCAGTGAGTAGGTGGGGCTGCTGTGGCTCCAGCATAATTCGCAGCTGCTCCTTCTCCAGGCCAGCCATAGCCCTGCATGCCTGACGCCCAACCTACTCCCTGCCCCCAGCCTCTTTGGGCAGCATCTGAAGAACCATATGGCTCCCATCTCTATTCCTGCCCTGAGAGTTTTGGGAACCAGTTTCTCATCCTAGGAATCACTTGATACTTTCATCCTTAGAATCCTGTCACACTAGAGTTTCCTCCTCTTCAGTCCTGGGAACACTGCTGCTCCAGTGACCCCAGAGCTAAGACGTGCAGCTGTTCTTGAGATACTGAGAGATGGTTCTTTCTTGGCCCTGGCTATCTTGGGAAGCCTGATGGCAATCCTGGAAGAATTTATGCTTTTTGTGAGTTTGGTGGGAAAGGAAAGGGAATATAGATTGTATTAAAAAAAAAAAAAAAAAAAAGTATATATACATATATCTATATATAAAACATGACAGAAATAAATCTATGAGAAGTCTATCTACAAACATGCCCTGAACTGGGTATCTTCTGTCTTTGATATTTATGGCTGGGAAGAAGGCCCATTCCCAGCCCACTCTGAAGCGAAGTGCTTGAAAAAGAAGAAAACCAGACACAATGTATGGAGACCCGGATCCTGTGCTCTATAACAAGTATCTCAGCATTCATTCAGAAGGAATGGATACTTACTGAGACTGATGTGATAGGCACTGGAGATGCAAAATAATGGCCATTGACCCTGCTGTCAGGGAGCTTCAGTTCAACCTATTTCCTTCCACCACATAGAATTTTAAGGGGGAAAGTTGACAATGAATTTTTGGTTCAAAACCACTCAGATCTATAGTAAGAAACAGCTGTCAGGAGAGCTTCCCAAGTGATGTACGTGGAGGATTGGCCTACTGGACATAGTGCACTGCTCTGCACTCCCTAGAATTAGGAAGCACTAGTATAAGGTCCACTTGGCATGACCCCCCTCACCTACACACTTGTGTATGAAGCAGTTGCCTTCTGAGGGCCTCAGTAGTGACTGAGCTGCTCTCCATAGCTTGTGCCTGTCTCTAGGTATTGATTTAGAAGAGACCACTTTTTACTGGTCTGGAAGGTACCAGCCATAGAATTTGAAGTAGGGGTTAAATCCTAAGTTTTTGATTACAAATGTGCTGGGTGAGCCTCTTGTCTCAGGGGGGCAGTGGAGACTCAGTGGGGCCATTGATTTCAGGAGTTGACTCTCAGCTTGTTTAGCTTTGCCTTAGACAAGTTTGTAAACCTGTTGCATCTTGAGTCTCAGTCTCTACTTCTGAAATAAATCCCTTCTTCCTTCCATACCCTCCAATGTGTAGAAGTTGCTGCTTTCTGGCACTTTGAATCTGTCCTTGCTCCTTCTGCCAAAGCCAGAATTTTTCTCCTGAACTTAGTATCTTGTTTTTCTTTAAGCTGGTTCCAGCTAATGATTCCATAAGTTCTCTGGCCTCTCTAGTTTCAGTCTTCACAGGATGGTTCTAAAGTCTAGTGTGAATTGGGCTGACAACAGGGGACCATTCACTGTCCCGAAGATATGTAAATACAATTTGTCTTTGATTTACAAAGACATGAATCTTGGCTAAGAAGGCATAGAGAAGGGAGAGCAGATTATTTGTGGTCTCAGTTTTTGACTGTGAAATTTGGTTCAAAATTTAGATTTCATTTATAACCAAGTCCAGGGCACCAAGACAATCTTCCTACCAAGAATCTTATCATCACTTGCATACATACATACATACATACTGACCCATATTGTATAACAATCTTAGGATATGCTTCTTTTTTATTGCAGTAATTTTTCTACACATTAAGTAATTTCCTGTATATAGGTTCCCCACTCCTTAGATATATTTGAACACATCATGCTCTCCACCAAATCACCAAGTGTTCTTCACCACTGTCCAGTGGGCTCCGCCATAATATGGTATGCATTCATGAGAATTCAGAGTTCTCGCACAAGAAAAAGATGACACTTAAAAGATTAACCCAGAGTCTCTGAAGCTAAAAATAACAATTGGACTGGTACACGTCTTTATGCACAAGAATCGCAGAGACAGTGTCTACTGTTAGTATTTTATGAATTCCTGTTAAAGAGAGATTAGAAATTCTCTGGGTGAGTCTTCCAACATGGATGGGTAGAAGGGAGTTTAGAGGGATAAGTAGTGTATTAATTATCTATTGCTGTATGTTGAAATACCCTAAAACTTTATTTTTATCTTTCCCTGTAGCTGAGTCTCAAATCCAGGACAGTAGATTTTACATGACCTGCATGTTAGCCGCTGAGCCACAGGGATGTACCAAATCACCCTAAAACTTACTAGCTTATAATGGCACAATGTATTATCTCATTTCCTATGGTTCAGGAAACTGGGCACAATTAAGTTTTCTGTTTTAGGATCTCTCACAAGGCTATAGTCATTGTTAGCTACGACCATATCTTCTCATGGTTCAAATGGGAAAACCTTGGTTCTAAGCTTAGCATTGTCAGCAGAGTTCACTGTCTCATAGGTGGTGGGACTAAGGACTTCAATTCCTCACGAGGTCAGAGGTGACCTAATAGCCCTCTTCATCAGAAGAGCCAGAGACACCACATCAGCAAGGCAAAATCACAATCTCTTGTAACCTAATAATAGAAGAGACAGCCCATCACTTTTGCCAGTCCCCTGGTCCAGCCTAATGACTCTCAAAAGGCAGGAACAATTGGAAATCATGTCAGAAAATTCCTACCACAGGTGGTTTTTCTGTGGGTCACCAGCATTAGACTCATCAGGGGAGTTTGAAAAGACATTCCTGGGCCCCACTCCCACCCATTCCTATTGGATTAGAATTTCCAGGATGTGGACTGGAAATATGCCTTCATTGCCCTCATTGACTTGGTGCTGAGCTGTGCAGTCCCATTTATATAAGCACACTTGCCCAAGATTAGTACCAACTTGCATCAGCAAAAAAGACTTCTATTGCAGGACCCCGGAGGACAGGTAAGGAGGCCCAGGGTCACCATCTAGGAGAGAAGGATAAGCAAAAGTAAAACTCTTTCTACAGGACAAGAGGGAGAATTTGTCCTGTTCTTCAAGGTTAAGTCTAAGGTATAGAATTAAAAGTGTGATAAATGCTAAGTGTGGGGTAATATAACAGCATTTAACAGGAGGATTTATATTGCCTGAGTCAGGAAAGCCTCCAGGGATGTGGTCTTTAGATGTGATCTTTCAGTGCACCCTGGTGAAATAGTCATTGGTTCTGCTGCCTTTGGTTGGACGTAGTCCACATACATCCCAAGGACCCAAGTTTGCATTCTGGGGCTTGGGGAAACAACCGAAATGTACAACTAAACTAAAAAATGCTTCCTTTTTCTTCCTGCCTGCTTGCCTATTCACCTTCATTCTGTACCTTTCCTTTAAAAAAAAAAAAAGGATCTTTAAACTGAAACTAAAAGCCCAAGCAGCAGTTAGCCTGATAAAGGGGAAGGATGATTATCTCTGGCAGTAGGAGTGGGGTGAATACAGAGGCAGCAAGGTTTCATCCTGTCACCTACTACCTCTCCCCTAATATGAAATGCATTAATTTTGGGAGTGGGGCAAGGAATATAGTCCTATACTTTTCTTTACTCTGTTTGTCCTGTCAATCAATTAGTATATCCTGACTGAAAAATCTGAAATAATATAAATCATAATGTTTATGTTGTACTTCTGGGCATAGGGGTTTTGGGTGATGTTTATCTTTTTGCCTGTCTTCCAGTCTTTCTATGATATTGCTAATAATAAAAGCTAATATTAAGATTTATTAAGTGCTGATGCACCCTGGTGACTCAGGTGGCTGAGACAGCAGCGGGGTGTGAACAATGTAAAGCCCAAGGATCCGAGTTTGTGACCCAGGGCCAGGGGATAAAACAAAAAGAAACAAAACTGCTTCTTCCTCCCCTCTCTTCCTGCCATCCTGCCTGCTTCTCTCTTAAATATATTTTTTTTAAAAAAGAAAAATATGCTTATTGTGATTAGGCTAATATTTATTTTAGTACTTTATGTAAACATTTGATCTACACAACAACCTTCTGAGATTGGTATCACTATTTTCCTCTTCTAAAGATGACAAAACAGCTACAGAGAAGTTGCATGATTTGCCCAGGGTCACACAGATTATAAATGGAGTAGGCACACACCTGTCTCTTGCAGAGACAGAATGCATGGAGCAGCTAGATGTCTGAGATCTCAGAAAAGTAAAAGGGAGAGGTGGGAAAGAGACTAGAATTCAAAGTTCTACGAAACCAATGGTGAGCTTACCGTTTTCCCCTCCAGTATTACCCAGTATAGACTCAAAGGCAGCCTGAAGCCTAGACGTGTACGTGAGGTATGAATTTAAAAAAAGAGCTCCAAGAAAATCCCTTTACTGCAGGTCTGAGGAGCAGGAAAGGGACTTCTAAGGATCAGAAAATAGGGGAAATCTCATTTTCCTTCTTTCCCTTATCTACCATGCATCGCAGTGATACAACAGTGGCTGGGCAGGCACTTAAAACTCTGAGGCAAGAGAATCCTTTTCTATGACCAAAGAGGTGGTGGTTCCATGAGTGAGGGAAATTCCCTGTGCTGTTTTCTTTTTCTGTTCGCTTAATACTTGATCCTACAGAGTAGAGAAGCTGAAGTCCCACATTTTCAGCCAGAGGCTTGAGAAGGGAAGCCCTGGGGAACCAGAAAGTGCCAGAGATCATAGAGCAGAAAGTCAAGAGAACACTAACAAAGTTGTGTCAGCTTCTGGGTTTACCTCTGAGCTGTACAAGCGAGGATCTGATCCTTTATGAACAGTTTACCAAAGCTTTGTGAGCTGAGCTACAGGATGGACAATTGTCCAGGGTTGACTGGTCACTGGGTGTCACACATGCAGGACTGACCCAAACAGCACTGCAAACATTTTGGAAATTAAACTGACATTGGAACCAAGCTGCAAAGGAGAGCTGTTGCTTGTACCTAGCCCAGTCAATTGACTGCTAGAAGAAAAAAGTCAACATCCTCTTCAAGATTTTAAAAAGACCCAGTCTCAAAACAATGTTAAAAATATCCAGATACAATCTAAAATTACTAAGCATACAAAGAATTCTCCAGGGAAGAAACAACCCAGACCCAAGATGACAGATGTACTAGAATTTTAAAGCAAAGACTTCAAAGCATTTAGTATAACCATACTGGAGAAGGGAGGGCACTTTTGAAACAAGTAGAACAGTAGAACATTTCAACAAGGTAATCAGACATAAAGGAGACCCAAGTGGGAATTTTAGAACTGAAAAATAACAATAACGAAAATAAAATATTCACTGGATGGGTTTAATAGCAGAATGGAGATGACAGAGGAAAAAGTAAGTTTGAACATAGAGCAATATAAATTGTACAGTCTGAACAATAAACTAGGAGGATTGAAAAAGTTCAGAGCCTCAGGGACAAGGTCTCACGAGGTCTAACATTGCTGTTAGGAGTCCCTGAAGGTGAGGAGAAAAAGTACGGAACAGGAAAATGATTAGAGTAAGTCAAGGCTAAAAGTTTCCAAATATTCCAAAAGATAAAAATATAGATTCAAGAAGCTTAGTGAATAGCAAAAATGATACATTCAAAAAGAAATCCATGCTCAGGGGCGCACCCTTGTGGCTCAAGTGGCTGAGATGCTGGTGCACAGACAACACACAGTCGAGGATCTGGATTCGAGACTTGGCTGAACAACTAACTAAATAAAGGTGTTTTTTCCTCCTCTTCCTTCCTTTCTTAAAAGAAGAAAAAAGAAATCCATGTGCAGACGTGTCATAACCAAATTGCTGAAAATTAATGACAGAAAAATACCCTGAGAGCATCCAAAGAAAAGCAGTGCATTTCCATGACTTCAGATTTCTCGTTTAAAAGTATGAAATCCAGAAGAAACTGGACTAATACTTAAAGTGCTGAGCGAAAATAACTGATAATTCAAAATTCTACGTTGTTGAGACCTGCCCTCATGGCTCAGGCAGCTAAAACAGCTGGGGTGTGGCCCACATCCAAGGACCTGGGTTTACAACCCTGGGGCCGGGAAAAAAAACTAAAATCTAAACAACTAACTAAATAAAAATGCTTCTTCCTTCCTTCTTCCCTCTCTGCCTTCCTCTTTAAAAAAATATTCTAAATTATAAATATATCACTGAGGAGTGAATATGAGATTAAAGATACATTTTTTACCCTTCACCCTACCTGGGTCTTAAACTTGGGTCCTTGGGCTTTACATGGCCTGCATTTAACCACTGCGCCACATGGATGCACCAATAAAGACATTCTTAGGTGAAGAAGAAATGTGGGAATTTATCATCGGAACTTCTTCAGAGAGAGGGGAAATGACAATAGGGGAATGGCTATCAAGAAGGAAGGAAGATGCTGGGGTCCAACAGACAACGGTGAAGAATTTTTGGTACTTTGGTGGTGGGCAGTGTGTTGTCATGTGTCCGAGGAATGGGGAACCTGCACATAAAGGTTTATATTATTTTGTAAAGCAAAGTTACCTCAATAATTAAGACATTAATTTTGTAATGAATGAAGAGCAACAGAAATGATAAATAGACTATTTTCTTAAGTTAATATAGAGGAGAGAAGATAAGGGTACCTATGTGCCCTTACCTACATTTAACGAATTGGGAAAATAAAAATTCAAAGCAGACTAGGAAAAGTATGTATTATATAATCTTTAGAGCAGAGAATTAGGCTATATTCCAAAGGTAAATTCCAGGCTACTGCCTGATTTTGTATACAATTTTATTGGACTACAGTCACACTTCATCAATTTACATATCAGCTGACAGCTGCTGCGCGGCAGTGTCAGAACTGAGTGTTGTGATGACATGGTATGACCACAAAGCCCACCACACTGACACAGGCCTTCACGGAAAAACCTGCCACCCCTCCCCAAAGCAACCAGGAAAAGGAAAGGAAAGGAAAGAAATTTAGTGGAAAAACTTGATAAAAAGTCAAATTGATAAGTAAAATTAAAGAAGGTTAGAAAGCGGAGACAGTGAAATTATACACAGGACCCAAGATAAAACAATAAAATGATAGGAATAAACCCAAACACAGTAATAATTATATTAAATGTAAAAAGCCTAAATATACCAGTCAAAAGAAATTACCAAATGGATTAAAACAAACAAAAGATCCAACTATTTGCTGCTTTCAAAAATCCCATTTTAAATATAACACAGATTGAGTAAAAGGATGGGAAAAGATAATACCTTACAAACACTAGAAAACTGAAATGGCTAGTTTTATCAGACAAAGTAAACTTCAGAGCAAAGAAAATTTCCAGGGATAAAAAGGAACATTACAAAATGATAAAAGGTCCAGTTTTGTAAGAAGACATAATCCTAAATGTCTGTGCATCTAACTAAAATGCATCAGGTGTGCTCTAGTGGAGTAGCAGTTACATCAATCACCTCTGAAGGAGAAGCCGCACACCCCTGGGTTCAAGTCCCAGATCTGGGGGTAAACAATCAGTATGAAAAACTAAATGGAAATAAAGATGCTTCGTCTCCTTTCTCCTCCTACCTGCCTGCACCATTCCTTTAAAAAAAAGTAAAATAAAAATACATCAAACAAAAACTGATAGCAAAGAAAAAGTGGACAAATCAATCCACCGTTATACTTAAAATATTAAAACTCCTCTCCCAATAATCAACATAACAAGTAAGCAGACCAGAAAATAAGTCCCCTTATTTTCTGGCTCAGGTGCCTCTTTAAGACACAGACTATAAAAGCTGTGCACCCAGGTTCAAGATCCAGGGGGATAGCCTAAAGAAAGAAAATCAGTAAATACATAAGTATATAGAACTGAATGATACCATCATCCAGTAGGATATCATTATAATTTATAGAATACTTCCCAACACAGAATACAGATTTTATAAGTGGCTATAGTAAAATCAGAATAAACTTCAGAGCAAAGACAATTACCAGGGAAAAAGAGGAACATTACAAAGTAATAAAAGTTTCAGTTTTTTTTTTTAAGGAGAGGTGCAGGCAAGCAGGGAGAGGAGGAAGAATTTTATTTTTTTATATGGCTGTTCACACTGGTTGGCCCCTAAACCCAGGACCCGAACCCAGGGGTATGTGGCCTGAGCTACTTTGGAGGTGACTGACCTAAATGCCACTCCATCTCAGGTACGCCAAAAGGGTGGTTTCTAAGACATAATTCTAAATGTCTAAATGAGCATATAACTAAAGAGCTTAAAAATACATCAAACAAAAAAACATAGATAGCAAAGGAAAAATGAACAGATTGATCTACCATTATATTTAAATGTGTGGACCATGTAAAGCCCAAGGACCTGGGTTTGAGACCCAGGGCTGGGAGGAACAATCAAAATCAAAAAACAAATTAAATTTTTTTTAAAGTGCTTTCTCCTTTCATTCTTTTCTTCCTTCTTTCCAATACATCTTTCTCCTCTCTCTTCCTTCCTCTCTTTAAAAAAACAAGACACAAATTACCTATATGAGAAATAAAAGAGGCGCTCTAACTACACGCTATACAGACAATACAAGTTAGATGAAATTTAACAACTGCTGGAAAGCCACAAGCTACCAAACTTACCCAAGAAATGTAAACAGAAAACACACTATAAAAATTGTAGACTAGAAAACCCTAGTTACCTGTTAAGCACAGACTTCTTAGATATGACACTAAAAACATGATTCATAAAAGAAAATGGGCGCAACCTGCTGGCTCAGGCATTAAGTCAGCGTCTGGAGCACAGACCACATAAAACCCAGGGACCCAGTTTGCAACCTGATGCCAATGGGAACAAACAGAAATGAACAAATAAATAAAAATCCTCCTTCCTCCTCTACTTGCCTGCCTCTATAAAAAGAAAAAAGTGTTAAGTTGGATTTCATTAAAATTCAGAACTTTTGCTTTGAAAAAGACAATGTTAACGAGGAAAAGACAAGCAACAAAATGGGAGAAAATATTTGCAAATCTCTACCTAAAAATTATTTCTAACTAGAATATATAAAGAATTCTCAAAACTCAACAGTAAGAAAATAATCCAATAATGGGAAAATGTCCAAAAGATTTACACAGACACTTGATCAAGGAAGTTATAACTATGGCAAATAGGCACATGAAGATGTCCAACATCATTAGTCATTAAGGAAATACAAGTTAAAACCAAAGGAGAGGCTCACCCCTTGTGGCTCAGGCAGTTACGATACAGGCCATGTAAAGCCTATGAACCCGGGTTCACAACCTGGGGCCAAAGATTGAAAAAAAAAAAAATTTTTTTTTTTTTTTAATTAACCAAAAAACGTATTTCCTAGTGGCTTATGCACTAAGTCAGCAGCCTAGGTGTGGACCATGTAAAAGCTGTGGGAACAACCAAAATAGACAGACGTGCTTCTTCCTCCTTTCTTCCTTAAAAATATATATTCCTTCCTCTTAAAAATAAATAAAACGACAAAATCCACAATAAGGTATCTATTAGAAAAAAACAGAAGAATTCCTACACATCTAATAGAATGAGTAAAATAAAATAAAAACTGAAAACTGCTGGCAAAGGTAAAAAGCAACTGGAACTTTGGGGAATTCAAAATTGTGCAGCCATTCTGGAAAACAATTTGGCATTTTCTTATAAAATCAATATATACTTACCAAATAACTCAGCAATCTCACTCCATTTTAATAAGGCATGTTTCCACAAAAATCTGTACACAAATGTTGATAGACGCTCCATTCGTAATAGCCAAACTGGAATGTCCTTTTTGACAGGTGAATGGATAAATTATAAAGACACAGTAGAGGGGTGGGTGAACTGGGTAAAAGGGCCAGTTGTATATAGATGAAGGGTTAAATAGGACTTTTAGTGGTGAACTTAATGTAGTGTAAGCAGATGATGATTTATGATGTACATGATATATTCTATAATGCAATGTTTTACCTTCAGTCCCTGGTTAGTAGGTTTGACACGACCAGTAATTTAGTAGCTTAATTGCTTTAGGTGTCAGCCACAGCATCATGCCCAGTAAAAGATTCTTTAAAACACTCATAGTAGAATACTATTTGGCAATAAAAAGGAGCAAGCTAGTAATATATGCAACAAGTGAATCTCAAAGGCATTATGCTGAAAGGGCCACTCCAGCAAGCTTACATACTTTATTTTATCGTGACATTTTGGAAATGGCAAAACTGTAGCAATGAAGAACAAATCAGTGATTGCCAAAGGTTACAAATGGAGGAAGTGTGTGACTATAAATGAGCAGTAGGGGAGAATTTTGGGGTGGTGGAACCGCTCTGATCCTGACTGTAGTGGCGCCTACACAAATCTATATTAATGTTAAAACAGAACTCCTACATGCGCTCCACACAGTTTTACTGTAAAAAATGTAAGACTCCCAAAATATGATGGGTGGTGCGCCCTGGAGGAGCAGCAGTTTGGTCAGTCGCCTTTGGCTGAGAGCATGGTCCACAAACATCCATCAACCCAGGTTCGTGTCCTGGGGCTAGGGTGAACAAACAAAAGAACTAAATAAAATAAAGTGCTTCTTCCTCCCCTCTCTCCCTGCCTGCCTCTGCTTGCCTTCATTCCTACCTGCACCTTTCCTTTAAAAACAAAACATACTGGGTACCAAGCTATTGGCATCCATCATTTTAAACAATATGCTATTACTTGGGTAGATTTTAATATTTTTGTTAAAGCACCAACAAACTTTATTTTTAAAGGACCCCATGGTGAGTCCCCTGTACTACACATTAGCATGTGTCCATCTGGATTTTGAGTCCTGGATCCTGCAGCGCTGCTAGGTAGTTGTCTGATGTTGAACAATCAGCACTCTTAAGCGGTAAGATAGGAGCAGGGGTTTTGGATGATATCTGTAATTGTTGCTAAGGCATCAGAATCCTCTCCAGCATCTAGATTCTACTTTAATGGGTCTGGGGTAGTGATTCTGATCTCCTGCCAAATTTGAGAACATTCAGAGAAGGTGATTTCAGCTCTAAAATTACTACTAATTATTCCTATTGTATACTTGTTCTGCTTAAATTAGGGTCCATCTGTCTTGGGAATCAGCTTCTGTCCTTCCCTTTCACAATGGTGGTGAATTGGGACTCCTCCGCTCCCCTCAAATTCAGTTCACCTGCAATATTCTAAGAACCTAGCTTTGTTTACTTTCCTCAAACCACCTTCTGTCTCAATGTCACCTTGGTCTTTGCCCAAAGTATTTCTGCTCCCTCTCAATCCCACTCCAGTAGGCCTTTGCCACACTCTCTCCTCTCCTTTCCTCAACTTTGTCCGAATGTCCTAGTCTGAGACACCAATATCTTGAAGATAATTGTCTAGAACCTGCCAAGTCCTCCAGGTGACTAACGACAGCTGATGAAGAGGGGATGGATGCTGGGAAAAAACAGGGACAGCACCCCATTCTTAAAGATAAGTTTCTTCCCAGGGAAGAATAATAAAGGGTAGAGGCTAACCCTGAAAGCCAACCCAGCTCAGCTCAGTCTAGCGCAGCGGCAGTCCTGGGAAGTAAGAACATAAGCCCACTGGCTGCTTCTTGTCTCCCTAGAGATTCTATTTAAGGACCCTCAAGTACTCTTCCTTCAAGGCTTGTTGGTCATATTTCTCACAGGCTCTGTCTAGAGATGTAGTATCCTTAAAGAAACGAACTACATACAAGGCCTTCCCTCTTGGCTCTCCCTCCTCCCATCGCCCCATCGTCCCTATCTTCATCTCCCCCTTCTAGTACCTGACTGCCACCACTCCCAAGAGGAAGAGAGGTAAAGGCTACATTTTTCTTATTCTGGTTCAACTAGAATGGCTTGAGATGTCCTTAGTCCCTGGAATGACCCATTCCTGGGATGGGGAGCACTGAGAGCAGGGTAGGTATACAGAGTTAACTGGACTTGGACTATGTAATTGGGTTCTTAGTGTGGAACACCTCTGGGCAACCTGTTTATTTGACTTGTATTGCATAAAGGGTGTTCAAGGACCCAAGACCCTTTGTTACAACAGCAAGGGGGAAATCCCAAACCACAAGCAGGGCTGGGCCAGAGTAGCCCGAAAGATGTTTCCACTTGTTGGGCTTTGAGGCTGAAGCATTAAAAGGGTGAAAGACAGTATTTGGTAGCTAGAACAATGGAGATTGATTCAAGGATAGTATGACAATTTCTAGGTTGTCTGCAAGCATTTTAGGCATCCTGAGAAGGGAACAGGGGATGATGCCCCCCAAAGAGCACTGAAGGAGCGAGGGACACAGAACTGGGGAGAAAGTCATTTATATTCCATGCGATGTCAAATGCTTCCTCTGTACTAACTTCATGCTCACAGTTGAGGTGTGAATCCATGTTCCCACAGGCACCAGCACATTTTATAAAACTGGAAACTGAGGTTGGAAGATTAAGAGTCTTTCTGAGAGTCATAGCTAAGTGGTGGTTTGCTTTTGTTCATGCCAGAGTATAGTCATATTTTCATTTCTCTAATTCCTAGTCTTCCTACAAGTACTAGCCTCTTTCAACCTGTAATTTCCTGAGGTGGAGAAATAATCCAAGTGACTCTGACCGGATCCTCTGGACATCTGTTAGGCCGAGGGCTAAAAGGGTGGCAGTTTGTGAAATGAGGCCAGGCCCAGCTGGAGAACTGCCCAGAAAAAATGTCAACACTCTTCCGAAGATTTCCTTTCTTATTTCCATTCCCTGGCCCTCACCTGTGACAGCACACAAATCAGGAGGTGACAGGAGGCTGGTTCTCGAGCACCTCATTCAACTGCTACGAACACCTAATTTCCTGAAACATCCTTGCTGAGAACCAGTCACAGGGCCTGGGAATAAATTCTGAGTTGAAGGGTGGCCCTCACAACAGCAGGGGCAGGAGTGAAAAGGTCACATGTCTGAAAGCTAGGACTCAAAAAGAAGAGCTTGTAAAACACTAGACTGATTCACCCACAGTGAAATCAGGACAACCCCTGCCTTGCTCCAGGCCCCACTCAGAACTACGCCCAGGTGTGTGGGCACTGGAAATGGAATCCAGGTTGTGAGGGAGGGCACAAATGTGTCTCAGATTTTGCAGAAGGTTCCTAGAGGCCTAGGGAAGTGAATGACCTGTCCAAGACCACATGGCTACGTTAGTAGGAGAGCTGAACTGAGCTGAGGATGCAACCTGTGGGCTTCTACAACTCCATCACTTTTTTCCTTTTCCTTTTTCTGAAAGGAAAGGTACCGGCAAGAATGAAAGCAAGTAGGCAGAAAAGCAGGCAGGAAGAGAGGAGGAAGAAACATTTATTTTCTTGTTCATCTTGGCTGTTCCCTTCAACCCTGAGTCTTGAACCTAGGTCCTTGGGATTTATGTGGGCTAGATTCTGTGGTCTTATCTGCTAGGCCACCAGGACCCACCCTCCATCACTTTTTTCACCTCGTTGCCCCTTCAGAGGAAGTAACTGTCTAGACAGAGTACAGATTACACTTGAAACCAAGGGCTAGAGATGCTTTGAGTTTCATCATCCACAGTTCAACACTCAGGTGGAGATGAATTAGCCATACCGGTTTGGCTTCTGGAATTCCTGGATTCTTTTAACTACTAGGTTGGCTCCCTGAATCCTGGTCCTGCATTTTCACGAGTCCTATTTAATGAGATTTAGTACCTGCCCTGGACTAGGAAGTTGGGGCCCCGTCGCTGAGCTCCACTGCATCTCTAGTCATTGAAAGACTGAACAAATCTCGAGTCTATTTATCTATCAATGACAGGGGGAAGATCCTTTCCCTGAGAGGACTCCGCCCCTTGAATATTCTTCTGCCTGATATACCACCTGAAAAGAACTGAAGATTTTTGTAAGAGGAAAGCATCATCAGACTCTCACAATCATTTACTATCATTAAATATGTTCCCAAGAGAACAGTGTGACCCATTTGGCTAAGCCAGGTCAAGCAGGAGTGAATGTCTTAAGAAATTTGAGCACCTCACGTCCTTCCAGTACTGCTCACGTTCCAGCTTAGTTTTCTTCTCTGGGCTCAAATTCTCATCACTTGGGGTGGAGAGTTTGAAGAACACGTCTGACTGCGGAGTTCCCACTGCTGGAAGGCCTGCACTGTACCACAAGTGTTCCCACCCACACTTCAGGGAAGAAATCATGCCAAAGGGATAAGGGAGCAGCAAATTCCTCAGGCACTGATGAGATATGCCCCAGATTCCCATGAGGAATGAAGTTCCAACAAAGTTAGGGAGAGAGCCAGCAAGACAGCTGCTTATGTTCTCATCTCCTTGGCCTAGCCCGGCTGCCTTCCACTGCTTCTCACCTGCCAGTGCTGACAGTCCCACTGTCATTACCACTGAGGACTGGGCTCGAACTCAAGTTCAGAAAGCCACAGAGGGAAGGCAAGAAGGTGAATAGAAGAAACAGAAGGGTTGAAGGGTTGCACAGGGAAAAGATCAAAAGTAAAGCCAGAATCCTACTGGATCTTTTTTTCCGTTCTCCTTTATTCCATAAACACCTAGTTACAAGTTGCACAAATCAAAAAATAAAGGCAGAGAAGGGTGTAGGGGAGATTTTGTGATGTATAGGAATGGAAGGGAGAAAGTTGGGACCCAATCCTCCCCCTCCTCACAGCCCTGGTCAAGGGATCTGAGGTGGCAGTAGGCAAAGATCCAGGGTAGCTGAGGGTTGGAGGAGCCCCTAAACCCAGAGCTCACCCCCAAATCCCTTTCAATGTATGGTAGAGGTGGAATGAGGAAGGCAAGAAGTTTCAAAGATGGAGCAGCAAAATGAAAAATCAAGTTAGGGGATACAGAAGTAGAGTCTTCGTGGTAAAGGTATTAAAGAAAGAAAAAGGAGGTAAAGAGGGCAGTGAGAGGGTCTCCCTGAGACCCCCCAGGGAGAGGGCGGGGCCAGCTTGCCTGTTAATTTAATATTAAATTGGGAGGGGGAGTTGGAGAGGAAAGTCATTTCTGGGGATGATTTCTCAGCCTCTCAGCCTGTACCTGGAGAAGAGAGAGGCACACAAGTCAAAAGGAAGACAAAGTATAAAAGCCAGGAGTTGGGTCTAATCCCCTGTTCCAGTGAGAACACTTTCCTCTTTCTGTACCAAAATCTTCTAACACTGTCAAAGCGGGGGAGCATTTCTGGGCACGAACTGCTTTTGCCTCACCAGAGAGGTACAAACCCCACTCCCCTCCTATGTCTGACACCTTTCAATTCCTCTCCCTCAAATACTTACAAGAGAGGCTGAGGGCCAAGGGCCCTCACCAGTCATAGCGACGGGACTGTCGGGAGGGGGAGTCCTCAGGGCCTTGTATGGCCAGACGGGGAGGCCCCTCAGCCCTTCGTCCCCCACCCCCTGAAGCCTCATGCCGGCGAAATTCCAGAGGGCGCTGCTGCCGGTATCGGGATGTCTCCCTCCGCCACTCATCATCAAAGGCTGCAGCCTCACCTGAAAGGAGACCAGAAAAGACACCAATGTAGGACCTGGCTTCAGGAGACAGTTAAGAGGGAGTCACAGTGTTGTGGGGGCTGGAGGGAGGGGTGTGGGATGAGGATGATAAGGGTTGGGAAAGGGCAACCACTTTTTTTAGCAATTTGAACTTCAACAAGGTTCCTGGGAACCATCAGTAGTCCTGCATGACTACTGGAGAAAGAAACCAGGAAGGGGCTAAGTATCTGTTAAGGCCCAGAGTCCCCTGTACACAGTAAGTATTTAATAAATAGTTCTTAATTTGGAGGAAAAAGAGATGAAAAAAATCTGATCCAAAGGAGAAGGGTAGAATAGTAGCAACACTTGATTTCAAGGTGACAAAATTTACCCCTCCCTGATGAGGGCATTAACTGAGTTAGTAACTTTACCCAAGAAACACCTATGGAGGTAGGGAGAGAAAGTTGGTATCTCCTAGCTCACAGGAACTGGACGGGGGGGGGGGCTGCTAGCCAAGAAGGTGGGAGGGTGATGAGTAGGAAGAAATGCTTACTCTCATCCAGGTTGATATAATCCTGCCGCTCTTCCTGGTCCCCTGTGCGGTGATTTCGGGAGCGCTGGAGGATATGAGCGCGGTCTCGGATGTGATGCCCAATGGACATCTGCTCTAGTCCGCTGTCTGAGTCCCGTACAGTCCTCCGAGTCTCCCGGATCTGGTACAACGCAAAACATGAGAACACGGCACACTCAGCTATCTTTTCCAAAGCCCTGGCTATACCAACCCAAGACAGACAAACCACCCACAATCCAATCCTGAAAACAAAAGCCAGAGTTCTTGTGGGTGCCGTTCAATCCTGCCTTCTCTGAGACAGCAGAGGCCCTCCAACTCACCCCGCCTGGTGCCGAGCGCATCTCTGATGTCTCCTGGTAGACTTTAGGGGCACCATCACCCGTATTGGAGTAGGAGATAACAGTGGAGGATGAAAAGGTCTGGCAATTTCCTCCAGCTGTCATGTGTTCCTGAGAAGGAAAGGGTACACAGGACTGAATGGAGAGGGAAGGGGTCACCACTGGAGAAAGGAATCCACTGTTCAGCTACCTGGTTCTTGCCCGTATCTTTCTTAGAAAATGTGAGAACGGAGAAAACATCAGGACTCGTCATTAACCCTCGAATTTCTAAGTCCAACAATAAACAAGAAGGACCTAAAGAGACAGAGCCTTAATTGCATTGTTGCTGCACTCAGGCAGAATAGATACAGGCGTCCATAGCTCTCAGTCAATGACTTAATTCAGCTTGAGCCCTTTGCTAGTACAGTCTTCCCGACTTGGGCCTGAGGACTCAGGGCTTGTCAGCCGTCACTGAGAACAAGGTCAGGGAAGGTTATGGGACAAGAATCTCACCATATTCCCGATCATGTCATTCATCATCCCAAACATGTCCATGAAGCCACCCGACTAGATCAAAGAGAGAAAGCAGAGTCAGAGCTCAGAGATGATCTTATGTAGGTACCCACTAATCATACCGTTACAGTCCTTTTCTATTCTTCCTTTATATCTAGCAACTGCTTCTTCTCATTCTTCACTAAATGACCAGAACACTTGTGTTTCTCCTCCTGCATACTTCCACCCTCCTCCTCGACTCTATAGTTGCTCTGATCCAATTTTCCTTCTCCTGACTGCCCTATTTCCTATCTTCAGGAAGCAAGCCAAAGTGAATGGATTATAACCTATAAAGGAGTTGGACATGAAACTGGATAAAAAAATCTAAAAACCATCTAGTTGGACACACCCTGGTACAGTATGGGTTGGGTGCAGTCCACATACATCCCAAGCTCTCAGGTTCATGCTCCAGGACTGGTGGGAACAACCAAGATGAATAACTAAATAAAATAAATGCTATTCCTCCTCTCTCTTCCTGCCTGCCTTCATGACCTCCTGTACCTTTCCTTTCAAACAAACCCATCTAGTTGGCTCTCCCGCCTCAAAAAAACAAACTTTGCTATGCAATTACAGTTCCCTAAGTGGAATTACAGGAGTCATACATTAACATCGTTAACTCACAGGATGCATCGCACACAACAAAGAAGCATATTTGGAAATAGCATTTAAGATTAAAGATTCTGAGATGGAAGGACACAAGAAGAGGACTCACCATTCCCAGCATCCCAAAGGGGGAGACAGCCCCAGCCTACAGGATCACATAAGGAATAGACATTAGAGACTACAACCCATCTCACTGAAAGATTATTCCACTTGCTAAGTCAGCTATAGTGGAAGAAAACCAGGCATTTACTAACCACCCTCCAACCTTTCTTTGGGTCTCAGGTGTGTGGCAGCATCATTACCTGCATCCTGCGGCTGGCAGGCCTGGTCCCTGGCATGTTGCCATCTGTGATGCTGAGGAAGGGGCTATATCCAAAGCCACCAGACAACATACGGCTCATATGCTGACGGTGAATAGCAAAGGGGTCCCTGTGGAGTGATCATACAGTATGAATAGAAGACCAAGCAGTGAAAGCTCCCTGAAGCCCCCAAAACAGTCACAGGGAAACAATGGCACAGGTCTATTTCCCTGTTAAGTCCAAACTGGGGCTGAATATCCAGCCAGTTCCACCCTGTGCCAGCAATAGGAACCCAGATGTCTGTCTGAGCTGCTCAGAGACCTAAGTGGAGTGGGATGAATGCTCTAGAGCATGAGGGGGAGGGAATACTCACATCAAGAACATGGGATCCTCAGGCTCCACGTCCCTCATGAAGCGGAACATCCTGATTTTAGCTGCAGGGGGCTCCACACTGCAAGGTTGTGGAGGCTCAGATACTTGGCGGCGGCTAGGCTTTTGCACATCCGCTCAGTGTAGGGACTTTCAGAGCACAGTCCCCTCAAATTACTGTAACTGACACCCCCAACCCCAAAGTCCAGTGAGACCCTTTCGCCAGGTGTTCCAACACTACCTTCCCTCCAGGGAGAGATCTGTTCTTCAAACCTCTCTAAAGGAGGGTCATGGAAAAATTTTCCAAGCCTTTCAATTTTCTGCCTCCCCCACTCAGAGCCATCCTCTTCCCAAAGCCCTGGCCAGAAGCATATTCCCATACTCCCCCTCTCCCGACGCCACAGTTCCGGATGCGAATCCCCAGCGCCGGCCTTCCGCCCCATTAATGACCCCAACCACCCCGCCCCCTCCCGACACCCCGCCACCCCCGGGCGGGCCTCACTGGCCCCACCGCGCCTGTGGCTGCTCCCGCGGACCCTGCCTCCTCGTCGGGCGGCAAGAGAGGCAGGCCTGACCCTCTCCCTTCCCCGCGCCCCAGGCTCCCAGACCCTGCAGCCTCGCGGCCCGTTCCCGCCCCGGCCCCGGCAGCCCGCTCTGCTCGAGCCTCACCGGTCCCCGAGTCGGGCTCAGCGGCCCATCCGGCCGGTCTCGCCGCTCGGTGCGTTGCAGAATCAGGGGTTGTGGCCTGGGACGCGGGATTGGTCCGGGATAGAGCTTCTCGGCCTCGCGCGCCGCCTCCTCCCACTGCTGCCACCTCCGTACCCCCCACCGACAGCGGCCCACGGAGCCCAACCTCGGCCAGGCCCGGGCGGAAATGACGTCACGCTAGGCCAGCCCACCCCGGGGCCGGCGCGTGGAGCTCCGCCCACTGACTGGCTTGGAGCGAAGTCTCCCGCGGGCTCCCAGGGCGGCGGGTTGTGGGGTCTTCCTGGGGCGAGGGGTGCATAGGCCTCGTTAGTAACCCGGGTTTGGCTTCTGGACGCAGGAAGAGGCGCCCAGTAAGGGTGTGGGGGAGGAGCAGAGAAGTCCATTTTTGGGAGGGAAGGGGCGGAGGAGGGCGGGGCGGCACGTTCCCTGTGGAGATAGAAGTGGACCCGGGCCGATTCCCTGGAGAGAGGGCGGGCTCCCTGTGGGTGATGGGTGGGGCGGATCTCTGCGGGGAGCTTAAGGCAGATTTTCTACCGGAGGAGCGTTCAGCCCGGGAAAGAGGAAGGGCCAGTCTGCGGGAGAACTCCTCGTTCCAGACAAGGGCGGGGTCCCCGACTGACGTAGAGGAGGAGGTGGTGACTCTTGTGCCCAGGTCTGGCTTCGAGAACTGGGGCTGGGGCGAAGAGGTCCAGGCTGGCCGCCAGATGGCGCTCCTGGGCCAGACGAGGTCCGGGCGTCGGAGAGACACTTCCTGGACCTTCAGTTACTCTGCTGAGAAGACTGGAACGGCTGTAGTTCTGCAATCACTTAGTTTAGTGCCAGTCTCCTCTGTCTTTTCTCTAACACTTGGTTCATCAAGAGCCCCCAATCCTACACTGATATTCCTTGCTTTTAGTCAGGTAGGTAGGTCAAGGGCCTAAAGTTTGGGAGAAGAAAGCTCCGTTGACCAGGATCACCCAAGGCTCAGAACTGAAAACAGACCCAGGAGACCTGACTTTAAGGTCAAACACTGATACTTTGACATACTAACTGTCTTGCATAAATCTGGCTCAGTTGGAGAGAAGGGCCCTTCTGGGTGTCAGGGCATGTGGAGTGCCTAGGATGGACTTTAAACCAGACTCATGTAAACTCTAGCTTTCCTAGGTTCTTTGCTCTGGCTGCTAGCCATATTAGTGCTATGTGGCGCCCAGCCCAATGAAAAAGACTTATTCTCAATTCTTCCCTGGGGAGAAAGAGAAGGGGGTCCGTGTTGACTCAGGAAAAGGTACTGGAAGCAGGGCTTCTCAGGTTTCTCTGAACTTGATCATTATTAGAGGAAAAAACAATAGAGGAGGCAGAGGGGACCAGAGTTCATTTAGAAGCTGGCACACTGGCAAAGCCAAAAAATTACAAAGACATAAAAAAAAAAGTTTTTCATTGATATTTCTGGGAAAGAGACTTAGTAAAAATTTTTTAACTTACCTTCTAGATGCTGTCTCTGAACATAGCACCATGCAAGCATCTCTTTCCCTCTTGCCCTAAACAAAAGCAGTTTGATCAAGAGTTATCCCAGTGAGTTCTACAGCACATACTTGACTAAGTATGTTTCCTCACCTTCCAGCTTCTCTTTTCTTATTCCATCATGTTGAACCTTCAATAGAATTGATAGAAGACAAAACTTAGCTTCTAGTTTCTTCTTTTTTTTTTTCTTCTTTTTCCTTGATCTGGTATCCTCGACTTACAGTCTTTTAAGAGGAAGGAAGCAGTCAGGAATGAAGGCAAATAGGCAGGCAGACAGAAAGGAAGACAGGAGAAAGGAGCATCTTTTATTTATTTAGTTGTTCATTTTCAATTTTTCCCCTGCCCCAGGTCCCAAACCTGGGTTCTTGGGCTTTACATGGACTATGCCAGAGCCACAGACTTAATGCTGAAGCCATCAGGGCATGCCAGCTCAACCTACTGCTTTAGGTGCCTACAGCCCTTTGTCTTCTTCCTTCTAAAATGTAATCATCTGATATTCATCATTTTTGCCTTTGCCTGATTTTGTCAGTACATTATACCTCTTAAGAGTGTTTACAAATTACAACTTAGCTTCTAATTATGAGACAAAACTCCAAACTTGGGCTTCATCTCAGATTAAAAAGTAATCCTTGGCATGCCCAGGTGGCCTAGCAGATAAAGACACCAGGCATAGTACACATACATCCCGAGAACTGAGGTTCGAGACCCTGGGCCGTGGGAAATAACCAAGATGAACAACTAAATAAAAGAAATAAAATGTTTCTTCCTTCTCTCTCTTCCTGCCTGCCTGCTAATCTTCATCCCTGCCTATAGCTTTAAAAGAAAGAAATCCTTGAACAGGTGAGCTCATTTTCAGAGATATCATAGAGGCAGCCACTACTACAGAAGTCAAAGGGATGTCATTTTACAAGTAACCCTTCTGTCCCCCACAGTAAGAGTTTGTGTCTTCATCTTCCTTCTCTGTCACCTTGCCTTGTCTTGCCTTCCCTTCCCTTTATCCCTTCCTATCTTCCTTACTTCCTTCCATTTCTGTTCATTGAACTCTATTGAACAGAAATTCTGAAGTCACTGGACTGTGTTCCATGGTTGATTAGATGGGGGTGGGGGTAAGGACTAGGAATGGGCCCTGCCAGGGGTGAGGTTTAACACAAAAAGGATAAGGATTTGGGGGAAGGGAGAAATAAAACTGTTCCTACATTCACTGCTCTATCTGATGGAGCCAAAGTCAGGAAGTCCTTAAGAGAGTAGAGCTGGGCCAGAAAGGGGCCCTCTTTAAATGTGAGGTCATGCATCTGGAACAATCCCAGGACAGTTGGATATTGGAACACAGGATGGGGCAATGATGTGGGAGTTAAGGGAGGCTGAATTTTCTGCCTGAATCAAAGTGAGCGTGTGTGAGTGTATGCCTGTATATATGTGTGCATCTGCATTGGAGGAAGTTTGTGCTACCTGTTTGTAGCTTATGTCAATAAACATGTATTGAGCTCCTACTGTGTGACAATCATAGTGCTGGGTGCTGGGGATGAAGACAAATAGGGAAGCATAGTCCATATACATTGCAAGGTTCCTGTTTTAAGACCTGGGGCTCAGGGAAGCAACCAAGATGAACAACTAAATAAGTAAATAAGGTGCTTCTTCTTCCTCTCTCTCCCTGCCTGTCTGCATACTCTCCTTCATTCCTGCCTGCACCTTTCCTTAGGAAAAAAAAAAAAAAAAGACAAATAAGACACTTTGCCCAAGAGGATTCACAACCTGTGAAGGTGGCCAGCAGGTAATCAATTATAATCCTATGACAAAGGTTGCAACAGAAAGATGTATACTCGTGCATCCTGGTGGAGTAGGGACTGGGTGTAGTCCACATACATCCTAAGGTCCCAGGTTCATGCCCCAGGACTGGCAGGAACAACCAAGATGAGCACGTAAATAAAAGAAAGAGTTTCTTCCTCCTCTCTCTTCCTGACTACCTGCCTCTGTCCACCTTCATTCTGGCCTGTACCTTTCCTTAAAAAACAAAGCAAAACAAAACAAAAAACAGGTTCACCCTGGTGAAGCAGCAGTTAGGTCAATTGCCTCTGAAGGAGCAAGCCATATACCCCTGGGTTTGAGTCCCTGGCCCCTGTGGAAGCAACCAATATGAACAACTAAATTAAAATAAAATAAAGGTGCTTTGTCCTCCTCTGTCTTTCTGTCTGCCTGCCTATTTGCCTTAATTCTTGCCTGCGTCTTTCCTTTAAAAAAGAAAAGAATAGAAATAAACGTATATTAAAAGGGCAAAAGGGGATCAGAGAAGGGAAAAGACAGAAACAATCCAGTCAGAAGATGCAATAAATGTAAAGTCATAGCAGTATGCCCCGTTTAGAAAGAACTATGAAGAGCACAAACATTTGCTGAAGCAACAGTTTTGAGGGAGCAATGGAGAGATAAGGCTGCAGGGAGAGGTAGAAAGGGTCCTGTTTGCTTCTGGACTTTATCCTGTAGGCCTGGGGAAGCTATCAAAGGGTTTTTAAGTAGGGAAATTGCAATAGTCTATTTATATATTAGGTAGAAAAGGGAATTTATGCTTTTCAGGAAACATTTTGGAGCTTCTACACCTGCCAGGCATGGAAATAGGTACTGAAGATAAAAAAATTATTAAATAATGATTAAAAACCCTAACCAACTAAGCTTAAAATTAGCAAGTGATGTGAACCCCTGGAACAAAAGCAGGATGGGGCTTGGAGAGAAAAGGAGGCACTCAAAGAATTATGGTTTGTTTTGTTTTGTTTTGTTTTTAAAGAAAAGGTACAGGTAGCAAAAGAGAGGAGGAAGAAGCACTTTATTGTTATTTTTTTAATTGTTCACATTGGTTGTTCCCCCTGGGACCCCGGGACTTATGTGGGACTGCTCCAAGGATATCCTAGGTAGGTGGGCCATGAAGGCATGCCCCTCAAAGAATCTTCAAAAAGTAAAATGTGAGTGATCTAGAGAGGGAAAGAAAAGATAGTATGTCAATGACCAGTGACTATGTGGTGTGAATGAATGAGTGAAAGTCAGTACCTTCTTTTTTTTTTAAGAGATGGAGAAAGGAAGGGAAGGAGGGAGGGAAGGAGGGAGGGGGAAGAAGCAGCATTTTATTTTGGTCCTTGGGTTTTATATGGTTTACACCCCAGATGTCTTAGCTGCCTGAGCCACAAGGGTGCTACCCCTGAGGATCTGTGCCTTTAACTGAAAGTGGAAACAAGGGAATTTCCATTGGGACATGTGGAGTTTGAGATGCTGAGGAGGATCCAGAGACAGATGGACAAGAGAGAGAACTGGAATCCTAATTCTGGAGCTCAGGAGAGAAGTCAGTGCTGGAGGGAGAGATGTGAGAGTCCTCAGTGTTGGACGGATGTGTTAGCAGTAGAACTGAAAGCCATGCAAGTCTGTGATGGAGGAGCTCAGGGAGATGTGACAAGTGAAACAGACCAGAGACTGGAGTCACCTGGAAGGGTCCAGTCAACACTGTCATTGCCTTCCCCTGGTTATCAAGTCCTCCTTCAGCCTTTTACCCTCTGGGCAAAATAGGTTTCTAGTTGTCACTCCTGGTTCCATTTTCCCAGCCTTCTCATTTTCACTTTTCTCTCCTCTGGATCAGCCTCTTGTCTGTTTAATCTGTGAAACATGTGGAAATCCTGAACAAACATGCAACCTGTGGTAAAGTATATGACAGCAGTGGCCCAGATGACCTTCAACACAGCAACCAGAGTTACTCTTGACTTTCTATGTACAGAACGTTACAGATGGAGTAGGGAAAGAAGGTGGAACAAGAAGAGGACGTTTAGGGTCAAGGTCTAAAGTGCTGTCCAATATGGTGTGCTAGTCACATGTGGTTATTTAAATTTAACTCAAATTAAATTTAAAAAATGTGTTCCAGCAAGTCCTGGTGGCCTAGTGGATAAGGCTACACCAGACACAGTCCACACACATGCCAAGGATCCAGGTTCGGTTGGAGACCTGGGGCCCAGGGCATTGGAGGAGGGGGGGAGTGGGGGGCGAATAACCAAGATGAACAGCTGCAAAAAACCAAAACAGTTCCTCAGTTGTATTAACCATATTTTAAGTGCTCAACAACTACCCAGAGAAAACCTTACTGGGCGGAGCAAGAAAGCATCTATAAGCATTGTATTACTTGTGGACTTCTTTTTGAAGACCTGTGAAGATTTTTTTTTTTTGACAAGAATGGACATTGGAGAGAAATTAAAAGGAGAGCAGTGGGAGATTGAGCAGTAACAAACTATTCTAGATGCAACAGTGAAGGCGGGCATAGAGAATGAGAAAAGTCAGTGAAAGAGTGTGGAGATATATCATGGTCAAGACAATTCTTTTTTTGCTGGGGAAAAAGTTCATGGGGAAGTAGGAAAGCCTCACACACTTTGGTTGTGATGTATATATTATAAAAGACACAGTGACAACCAGGACATCAGTGAGAAGATGCCAATTCAGAGAGAGGCAAGTCCATTTCCTGGAAACATATGGTGTGTTTGCCAGCCTATTCAAAGAAGGCTCTGAGATTGAGTTCAAAATAGTGTATTCAAGGCTAAAGAGATGTATTGGGCTCTTCGTCCTCGGTGCTTAGCTTTGTGCTAGGTATTGTGCACAGGTTGAGAAAATCAGTAAGGGTAGAGGAAATGTGAAAGGTGTTTGATGTTGGGAAGAGTGGATAGGGATTTGCAAAATCAGGAGAGTTCAAGGCCTTCCTGAAAAGGACTTCCATGGAGATGGGTCTTACTGGTGGAACAAGAGTTCAGGCTGCACGTCCCTTATCAAGTGGCACTGTGACTTAGGAAGCTCTCATCTATTTCTGGAAGGCAGTGGTCACATCTTTTTCATTCAGTTGTTTCCATCACAAAGCAGTGTCTTAATATCTAGTAGGAGCTCAACAAATTTGTTGAAGTATGGCCAATTCAAGGTTGACACAGAGGGCAAAAGGAAAATGAAATGTGTTTAGTTTAACTCTACTCAGATGTGAATAGAATATGGTGATGGGCACTTGACTGGTGGTGTTCATAATGAATGTACCTTCACGTGAAGATGATTTTTTGTAAGGAGAGGTACAGACAGGAATGAAGGCAAATAGGCAGGAAGAGAAGGAGGAAGAAGCACTTTATTTTCTTTTATTCAGTTGTTCATCTTAGTTGTTCCCCTCAGCCCTGGGAAGGCTTGGCTTGTCCAGAGGCAACAGACTTAACCACTAGACCACCAGGGCATGCCAATGAAGATGACTTCTTAAGTAATACTCTGTGGGTGACAAACTCAAGCATGATCAAAGTTGAGCTCTCCAGAAAACTTATTTCCTCTCAACTCTCCACTAAGTTGGGTTTTGAAAAGATTTTTTAAAAAAAGCAAAGGAAAAATGAGGACTAGAAAATGGGGTTATCGAAAGTGGAATGGGGATGAAAAAGCAAAATGAAGACTGAGGAGGTCCAACTTTCAGGTTTCTGTCCTCCAATGCCTTGAAAACTAGGCCTTCCTTAGCAGTTAACCTATTAGCTAAAAAGACAAACTGGAAAAGGCCAGGAAGTTGAAGAGGGAGAATTCACTTAAGAATGAGATGGAAATAATTAGAAATGAATACCTCCCACACAGTAGTGAGATAAATTTCTAGAATGTTAGGCTAGAAGTCATAGTTTCCAAGAGGCTCAGTCTTCCCTTGTTCCCACCTGGCCTCCTATTTGCCACCTTTAGAAAATGTGTCGGAGGCACATGTTTCCTCATTCAACTAGTGAGAGAAATTTTCACCTGGACTGTAGAGAAATAGAACTCTAGGAATAGGCAAGCTTCTACAAGGCCTCAGCAACAGTTCCAAGGAGAGGCGCAAACACAGGCTGGTACAATTTCAGACCACCCGCTTGCTTCAGAGGCCGCAGACAAACCAGAGGGCCAGAGGGCCACAGGGGTTAGCTTTCAGCATCCCTCCCACTCCAATCAATCCCAACTCTCACTTTTAGCTTTTTTTCTCCAGCAGCTAAGACTTCAGGAGACTGGTCTGCTGTCCAGTCAGAGGGGGGAAGGCTAAGGGATGCTTCTCCCATGCAGAAAAAGAATTAGACCAGACCTCTAGCTTCCTAGATCTTTTCCCTGTGGACCTTAGTGTCCAAACTCTTAGATTCTTAAGTCGCTCCCTTGGGCGTCCAGGGCAGGATGCCTTGCCATCTCCCTGGAATTTTCCACTGCAGCTGCCTCCACTCCCAGACACCCCTCCCTGGGCAAAATTCCCGGCTCCCTCCCCTTCCCTAATCACACCTCATTCCCACCCCCGGCCCTGAGGCCCAGCCCACAGTCCGGAGGCACACCCCACACTAACCCTCAGGGGCCCCAATTAGAGAAATGGGAAGACAGACCCTTCTAGAAGGGTGCAAGGGAGGGTCCCAGGCTCTCTTCCAGGCTGGGAGAAAGGACTGTGGAGGGGTTAGTCCCCTCTGGGGCTGAAGTGCGGGGAGTGGCCCTCCTCAAATCCCCATATAAGGCAGGGCAAGCAGTTAGGCTCCTGGATTGGCTGATTCAAATGAGCATTCCACCTGGCAACAGGGTTTCTATTGGTTCTCAGGAAAAATAGGAGGAAGGTGGATGGAGGTTTTTGGTGGCGGTGATTGGAAGGGGGAGGGGAGTGGAGGTGACCAGAGTTGGGGGCGGTTACCGGGGTAACAGGGTAAGAGCCCAGCAGGGTGTCCGAGACAGCAGGCGGGGCTGAAAGGTTGGGGGGGGGGGGGG